>MU226122.1:190247-210776 GCA_018584345.1 Thuja plicata
TATATATATATATGAAGAAGATTTTGTAAAGAAAAGTATGGAATATGGATGGATATGTGTGATGGCAGATGTGAGATCAGAGATTGACAGAGATCTATGACTAGAACTATCTAAGCATTGGAGAAGCTTTTTTTTGTTCATTTCTGAGAATAATTTTCTGGAGTATTGATTGTAAGAGTTGTAAGCTCAGTGTACCCCTAACAGGGTGTTGTATACCTTTAACAAGGTTGTTAATCCTTTAACAGGGAAATGTACTATATAATATTCAACTCCTAATAGGGCTAGGTCTCCTAAAAGGAAAATTATACTTTAGTGCATGCTTATGGGTACCATCCCCACTGGGGTTTTCCCTTGGCTAGGGTTTCCTCAACAACAAATAATGGTGTAGTGAGTTGTGTTTTATTTTCTTATGTTCTTTTCATTTCAGCAATCATATGGTTTATGTGGAATTGGTTTAAGTTTAATTTAAAGTGTTATAATAGTGATTCACCCCCTCTCAGTATTACTTAATCCTAACATCCTAAGAAAGGTAAATGAATTCTTAGTTCAAGTGCTTCACATCATATGGAATCTTGTATGGATATTTTCTCTTCTATTGAGCCTTGTAATTATCCTCATGTATTGATGGGTAACAACACATACATGAAGGTTTGTGGGAAGGGTTCTATTGATATGGGACAGGGGAAATTAAATAATGTTCTTTGTGTACCATCCTTGACCACTAATCTCCTTTATATTTATCAAATTACTCATGAGACACAAGGTAAATTTGTTGAGCTCACTCCTAATTATGTCTACATTAGGGATGTAGAGACTAGAGATGTTATAGCTATGGGAGTTTTTGATCATGCATCATGCTTGTGTTCCTTTTCACATTTTTCCTATGATGATGATGATGATGTTCATGAAATACCCACACTTCCATCAAGGGTGTATCATGAGGATACTTTTAGACACTTGAAGCAATGGGTTCTTGAGACAAGTGTTGAAATTCCTATTCTTCCACTTCCTGCTTCTTTGGAATTGAGTTCTAGTATTCAACAGGATGATCATAGTGGTTCAGATCTTACAGTGTGGGATGAATACTTGGATGACATCTCACAATTGTTTTTGGAATATCATACTACAGATTTGGGAGACATACTTGAGGGGGGTTCTCTACTCTTTGATGACAGTTTCATCACAGTTGGAGTTGAAGATACTTCTTCACCTTCTTTGGAGATTTACATTTCCGATTCTTCTCATGCATTTGGTTTATCAGATTTGTTGGTCCAATTTTATCATGATGATGTGATGCATTATTTGAGCTTGGAGATGCCCATTCAGTCTTTAGAGATGCATATTTGGAGACTTCCTTCCTCCTTCCATTTGGACATGGATTGACTTATTCATCATTTTATGTTCTCGTTTCTCCTTAAAGGGGGATATGTTGTTTGTAGGCATTGGATCATCTTTTGTTTTCAGACACTTTTTATTAGCATAAGAGTTTCTTCATTATGGTGTATATCAATTTTCATTCTTTTCTTCCCATGGAAGGATAATTGATTTTATATACATGATGTATGTAGTCCTTGGGGGGCTAGAGTCCTCCATCTAGGCATCTTGTTTGTTTTCATCTCTCTTTTTGGAGGGGAGTTTTGTCCCATGAGGTTTTCTCCCTTTCTCCACTTAATGAGAGATTGCATTACATATTGTACATGGGTACCTAACATGGCCTAGTATTTAGGACCCATCTTGCATTGTGAGTTTAAGTGGATTCCTCTAAGTTGCACTTAACGGGGTGGGGGGGGGGTGTTGAGATAATTAAATATATATTAATTTCACTTTGATTAAGCTTACTTAGGATAATGCATTGAAAAGTAGTTTGTATATGAGACACCTAGGATTTTGCACCTTATTTATACATAGTGTAGGAGAAATTCCACTTTAGGTGGTGATAGTTGTTATAACATTCCACTTTATGTGTTGACTCCACTTTTAGTGTGCGTATAACATTATCATCCTCCACATGCTGCACACGCTTCATTACATAATGGAGGATGATCCAATTTTGGCAGACATGTGATTCCACATTGTGTGGGTGATAAATTATCTACTCCTTATCATTGTCTCTTATTTCCTTTCCTATATAAGTAACCTCATTATGTACATTTTATTCATGTCTAGACTGCCAATAATATCACTCTTGCATCTTGTTGCAATTATCTTTCCATTCTCTTGTAGAACTTATCTCGGTCTTTCATTTTATCTCGAAGATGTTGTAGAGTCACCTAAAAATCTAACAAATATGAATCCATCCTTACACTCTAGAAAGAATAATTGGATCCATATCAAAGTGGTTCATTGTTTGAAGAGAGACCTTCCTGAGAAACTAAGTGTGAAATCCTGAATCTAGCAAGTAAAATTTTAAACTTCTTCCAAGGGACTTGACTTTAGTACTTATTGAAGGACACATAATATACTGAGAGGGGGGGGGGGGGGGGGGGGGGTTGAATCAGTTTATTCTAAATTTAACTTGATTGAACATTAATTACCAATAATAAATTCTCCATTCACCACATATAGATTTATCATTAAAACATCTACTTGTAGCTTATCAAATAAAACATATAAGCACACATTCACACAAATGAACACCAGATTTACTTGGAAATAAAGAGGGGGAACACCATGATAATATTAGCCACTTGAAACTACTAACCAAATATAGCTTCACAAAATAAAGGTTACTTACAATATGAAGTAGACAACAACCTACCAGAGACAAGAGTCACCAAGTACATTCACAAACACCAAACTTTAGGAGATATAAATCCCCTAGACCAATATTTGAGAACCTACTCTATAGATGATATACCAAAGAAACAAAAATTTTGAAACTTCATTTTGAATACACAACTTGCTTTTGATTTGTATATCCTTGAGTACTTCCTCACACATTTTATATGACTAGATGATAAAAATGCGCAATGATTGAGATGCAAATCACATTTCCATAGGCATCCAACTACAAATCAATCATAACACATACCAAATAATTACACTTGTAAATCCTATGAAATTTCTTGTTAAAATTATGTGTTTGATCATCATTAATTTCAAACCTGGTGATCCAAATAGATCACAATATACACAATATTTTCTATCATTCCTAGTGGTTCGATATTTGGTTGTCATAGATTGCAGTGTACAAAGTAGTTGGTGTCAATCTTGGTTGTTTGGAAAAGATCAAATATAGATATAACATATTAGTATGAATGACATGTGCTGAAAAGACAATGGAAGCTAAGTATTATAGAAATTTTGCAGTGTGATAGTACTTGTAGGTATTCCTTTTGGAAGATTCATTCTATGGAAAATAATGATGATGGTGTGAGAATTTTATTTTCTTGGTGTCTGAGTTTTTGGTTTCGATGTAACAGATAATTTTTTGATCCAATTAATCTAGATGCTCGTGTAGTAGTGATAATGATGATGAAATATTTAAGGATTACTTTACCCTGGAATTTTAAGTAAAAAGTAAAGACATGTAGTTGAAGAATGTTTAATGGTCTAGATGTGCATGCATTTGGAATGATTGTTTTTGATACTATAATGATGTCTATGTGCTCCACATTTTCTTTTGTAACAATTCCTTGTTATTCACGCGTTAAATTTCTTAATGAGATTGAGTTGTTGGCCTTGGTAGCTGTGTTCATTTTATTTCTAGCCAACCTTGGTTGTTGTGTTTTCTCTAGTGATTTTACCATTCTTCGACGATTATAGTGTGTGATCCTCACCATTGGAATGAAAATTATTGAAATTTTTTTTCTTTCACAAAGTGTTTTGAGGCTGACTTTCTGACTATTGGAGGGAAACGTATTGACAAACATTTTCTTAGACAAAGTGTTTTGAGGCCGACTTGGTGTATTTCCCAGTGGTATATATATGTGCATGAGTGATGGATAAATGGTGTGTGTGTGTGTGTGTGTGTGTGTGAGAGAGAGAGAGAGAGAGAGAGAGAGAGAGAGAGAGAGAGAGAGAGAGATAGAGAGAGAGATGGATGAGTGTTTTCATTGATGTGAACAAGATGATGTTTAGATCCTAATTCTATTTGTGCAAATCATTAGGAGATGAGACCAAAAGTCAGGAAAAAATTTGGCTAAGTACACACATGAAAAGGATTGTATAGGTAATTTACAATAAAAGGTCTGGTGTTCCTTTCGAGGTTAAATATTTTTGGTTCACATCTAAGGGAATCATTGTAGTGGTGTACATATGCTAATTCCAGAGTTTTGAGTTACGGTGACATGTTGGGTAAGTGTTTCAAAGATCTGAACAGTGATATTTTATGTTTCACAATTTGACAGATCGACATGAAGGAAGATCTTTATGCATACATAGTAATTTGATTTTGGTGCTAACTTTTATGATAAATTGGTAAATTTAACATAGTTAGCCGCATGATTATAATAATTTTGGGGGGAAATCAATTTAAATTGATGATGTGGCTGACTTGGTCAAAACATATTATATTTCCCTAGGATGTTTTTGGTAATCGACATGAGAGATCAAATCTGTAGTTGTGAACCTATACAATTGATGGATTAGTGTTTTGGAGGTGATTTTGATGATATTTGATGAGTGTGTGAAGTGCACAAGTTACCTATATGCATATTTGATGTAGGAAAACGTGATCTGATAGTCTGATTAGCAAAGAATAGAGAACACGATAGTTAGACAAAAAAGTGTATTAGATCAGATTTGTGTGCATATATGGAACTGCAATTAGGCATAGTTGATTCTACTACAATAGTTCAAAATATTTGTGTTCATTATTGTGATCTAGTAAGGCTGTGAAACTTCTTGTAAAGGGTTGTAGCCCTAGTTGTAATTGATAAGTGATCTCTAGGTAGTGATCCTGAATGCAAGGGCATTCCCCATTTTGTAAGACAATATTTTATGCAAAGTATTGGCTTGTGGGTGTCATCCCCACCGTGGCTTTTCCCGTAAAAAGGTTTCCACAATAAAAATACATGTATTATGGTGTGATTTTAATTTGTGTTATGTTCTTGCACTTTATTTAGTGTTATATGCTTTAAGGGGTTTGGGAATCAATTTAATAAGTTAAATTTTATAGAACATTGATTCAGCCCCTCCCTTTCAGTCTTCCTTCATCCCAAAAATTGGTATCAGAGTGAGGTCCCTTGAAGGAAGTATAAAAACTTGAGGGAGATCCTAAAAGGAACAATGTATTAAGGTTTGTAAGAACAAATCTTGGATGCTCTAGAGGATCTTGATCAATCCAAAAGTGAAGTAAGAATGTTGCAGGATGACCTAAGAGAAACTAAAGGTTTCATCACAAATATGAAAGAAATATTGAAGCAAGCCAAGATGAAGAGAAGAGAAATTTGTGATCAGTTACAAAAAAATGATAGTGATAGATCATATGATGAAAAATTGAGTAAAGATCTGAAAGAAAAGACCAAATAATGTGAGCAACTTAAGAAAGAGAATGCCATCTTGAAGCATGAGATGAAACCTATGGTAATGAAAATGACCAAGGAGATTGAGGCTAGGAAGAAGAATGAAGAAAACATAGAGAAGTCCTTGAAGGAAAGATCTGATGAATGTAATAGAATCATTGTCGATTTGCATGGAGCAAAGGATCTTGAAGAAATCATACAAGAACTTGTGATAGCCAATTATTACAAAGAAAAGTTCACGATCAACTCAACCAAGCTTGAATCATTTATTGAAATTCAAAGGAGTCTAGATGACAAGAGAGGTCTTGGATATGAGGAAGGTGAAACCTCCGAATCCGCTCAAAACAAACCTATATCTAACAAGCCAAAGCCTAGATTTGAGAAGAAAATGAACAAGAAACCATCAATAAGACAACCTAATTCTTAAAGGATTGATGGTAAGTGATTTATCTATCATAAATTGGGTCATAAAGCCATGCATTGTAGGAATATGATGAACAAGAATAAAGAATACTTTTATGGTCAATGCTTTAAGTGCAATAAACATGGTCATAAGGAAATTTGATGCAAAAGTGTTGAGAAGAGGAATTCTTCCAACAAAGATAACATCAAATGTTATGCATGCAATGGATTTGGACACATTTCGAAGTAGTGCACAAGCAAGAGAAGTCAGATGAACAACATAAATAAACAAAGGAATGTTGTTTGTTACAAATACAATAGATTTGGACACATAGCAAGTTACTGTAGGAGCAATTATGTGAACAACATAGCTATGGTTAACATAAGCAAGAAAAAGACATGGAAGGATAAAGGAAAGGTAAAGGTGAATGTTGAAGAGATTAGGAAGAAAATAAAGCAAACACGGGTTACAAATAATGCTAAGAACACACTAGAAGGGTCCTCTCCTCGATCTGGTGTTCGAAATTCCTTAGGGAATTGAGGAGAGGCCTTTAGACTAGGGGGATTTATCAGATAAATTCAATGAACCCCGTAAATATGTTGATGCATAAACAATCTAGGCATGGAGAAAATGTTGTAAATTAGTGCAGGGGTCTTGGATATTTTATCGGATGATTATAATAATATTGGAAGATGTGCAAAACATTTATGAGAACCCAGATAATAAAGAAGGTGTTTTGAAGACATTAGGGCACAAAGAATTTATTACACCCATTAATTAGGTAAAGGGTAAACAAAAGTCAGTTTGTGAGTGTCATTTGTCACATTATGATCATGAGAACAAGCAAATAAGAGTTCTGAAGGAGAAATCCAACAAAATCAAGGTGAAGGAAGTGATTTTACAAGGTGATTTGTGTGCAAAATCCTTAGTGCAATGAAAAGGTATTTCTCTATGAAAATATCTACAGATTCAAGTTGTGAAGTTGAATACCCCAATCATTGTTGACATTACTGAGAGGCCACAACCCAAATTTAAGAAGAATCCATACCAATCTGTTAAAGTGGATCAAAAGGGTGCCCTCTCTGATGTGCCATACAAATTTTTCCATGTGGAGGATGTTAGGGCATAAATCCATATGATTTTGAAGGATCTTGACATAAACAAACTAAATGAATCATAAACACCAAGCTCTTAGGAGAAGATTGAGAACAGAAGCCAGACTTCCAAGCCCTAACAGAGAAGAAATTTGTCCAGTTCACACATTTCTTGTACATTGAGGTAGAGGATTCTAGGTACGCTATATCCTTAGCATGATTCATGGAGAGTTTATAGGGGAACACAAGGAGAAGGTCCTCTCATTGATAGGTGGTGTTTTTTCCACAAGTTTTAAAAAACCAGAAGGTGTTGAAAAGGTAAAAAATATACAGGATAAATAAGAAAGAAAGGGAAAGGAATCAGAAGAAGTTGTTTCAAACATCCCTCAAATGTATCTAGACACTAATGTTTTGAATACTTATTTAGGAACTATGGATCCCTTTTTCTTGACTCTAATTATCAACGACAATATGTCAAAAAATTGCATGATTGACTCAGGAGCATCCAACACTGTTATGCCTGCAGAGATAATGAAATCAATGGGATTATAGGTTGATAATACTCATGGAAGATGTCAGGAAATAGATTCTAGGGAGTTACCTATCATAGGTAATATCAAGGCCCTACCTTATAGATTAGCCGCACATCCAGAAAAGATATTAACAATGAGTGTCCTAGTGGTTGATATTCCTCGCCAATATGGAATGCTATTATCAAGGGAATGGAGTGCTTCAATGGGAGGAAGTATTCAATGTCACTTATCTTTTGAAACCTTTTATATTGCTGGAAAAATGTTAAGGTATGCAGGAAAATTAGAACTCACATGATAGAGGAAAATGAGGATGAAAATATGAATTGTTTCTTGGACACTGATATTGGATCTTTCCAGGTACATGTCAGGAAGGTTGGAGGAGAAGTCCAATGTATGATTTTATCTGAGGAAAAAGATAATCTTGTAGATCAAAATGACTTATGGACTATGTGCTTTGATGGTGCAAAATCAAAAGAAGGAGCTCATGCATGATTTTTGTTGATAGCTCCTAGTGATTCTCAGTTATTCATTGAATCACTTTAGGAGGTTCCTTTATTTTTTCAAGATGTGTAGATACATGATATATGCGTTGATGTGGGCTCTCCTTCCTACAAACAAATTAATGGTTTGCATAAGTTTGATAATTTGCAAGTAAATTCTTTAGGGGACTCTATTGTTTGTATGAAAACTAGTGATGGAATACAAAATGATGAATCCAGCAACAAGGTAGAGCATGAGTATTTTTATCAGCTAGATGGTGTTTCTCTAAGATGTGGCATTGGGTTTAATAATGATAAATGTTGCATTAGGTCTAATATATTTTTATCTAATCAGTGTAAAATGCATATGCCACATGATTTACTTTTTCAAAGTCTACCTAATGTCCATATAGGCTCAAATGATTAATATGTTGATGATGTTTTGAATACTGAGTTAATAGAAAATATTTGTAGGACTGATCAGGTAGATGAAACATACATTTTTAGCTTGTTTCCAGAGCAGGGAGAAGAGAATTTGTTTTATGACAAGGGAAAACTGGATCAAAAAATTGGTGATGGCCTTGGGTCATCAAGCTTGGTTTGAATTCCTTCGAATCAATGAATAAATAAGAAAAGGTAAAGAAATTTTCTATTTGTAAGTTTGTACATATTTCCTTCTATTCTTTTTAGTTATGGAGTCTTGCTATTCCCGCAAGAGGCATACATCCCCAGTCAGAGCCACTGTTAGAAATATCCAAATTTATTCATGGTTCCAATAATTTTCAATAAGTTTTTTCCCTGATCCTCAAGCCCTAATGTCTCTGTGCTTAAACCCTTGGTTCAATTTTAAGAGAAAAACCCTTAAAATCCTAAGTATTTATGGCTTGTTATAAAATTGTATTACTTTTTCAAGGTCACTTAAGTCTTATTAGCCATGTGCCACTTTATCTTTTATGCCTTGTCTCTTAATCTCGCAATCGAGATGGAACATTCCTCATGGTCTGGAGACTCGGTGCAACAGGCTATCTCTTAATCTTGTAATGGAAGGGAATATGCCATATTCATCTGGAGATCTGGCGAAGGTAGGTTATATTTTCTTGGTGGGACTAGTCCTAGTCTTTTATCTCCTGATCACATAATGTTCATGGTTAAGCTTTTAACATTCAACGATTTGGCGACAAGGTTAGTGCTTGAATTTTTATGTTTATCTCCTAATCTCGTAATATCATAGTTAAGTCTCAAAAGATCTAGAGATTTAGTGCTAGCCATTAATCAAGATTGAGATGTGTGGTTGTCACTGGATCTCATAGTCAAATCAGGGTTAAGACGAGCATTGGGAGATTCAGAGATATTTTTTTCGCTGGATCTCATAATAAAACCAGAGTTAAGACTTGCATTCAGAGATCACGATATGTGCTTTATCTACGAATCTCAAAACATAACCTGACTTATGCCAAGTCTTGTGAGATGCAAATTTGATCGTCGATGCAAGCTCAGACCAATGGCTATTGCTCAAGCTCTTGATAAAATAAGGGTTAAGGCAAACATTTGGAGATTCAAAGATAACCTTTATCTCTGAATCTCGTGATCAAACTATAGTTAAGCTGAGTATCAAGAGATCTAGAGATACAAAGGGACCAAGGTGGGCAGGGTTAAAGGTAGGTTAAAGACAAAGAGAATATATAAGATTTAACTAACGGTTAACGTTAACCCTCAAAGTAGGAGATGCTCACCTTTTATTGTTCAAGGGTTCACAATAGGGTGCCTCGTGGAAAGATAGCCAATCTCAGCAAAGTTGATCTACAGAGAAGATATAGGATTGAATCTACGATGTGCGCTATGCCTTAAAGAGAAAGGTGCAAGATGTTTAGTGTTCAAGGCTTAGCAAGTGTGACACATGTCTTTCCCAGTTAAGTAGGACCTGCGGTTGCAATGACAAGGCTTAAGGTTAATGCTAGGTTTAGTTGGTGTTCATCGTGCGGTTGGCACATTGCCTTAAAAGTAAAGATGCTCGACATATAATGTATGAGGCATTGTGCCGTGTTGACACGTGTCAAGTTGTGAAACCTTGGGGCCCATTAGTGGAAAGTAGACATCAGACAAGTTTCTTTTGATCAGATGGTCAACACTTTTCCTTGAAGAAAAGATACTCGATGGATAGTCATTGAGGCATCACGCTAGCCTGCCACGTTGTAAGTCAGATCTAAAGTCAGAATTGAAGGATTGGGTAAAGGTAAGGCAAGTTTATGTTGATCGGACAGACAAAACTATGCCTAGATGTAGAGATGATCAACAGGTAATATTTTTGGCATCGTGATAAGGTGTCACCTGTCTAATAACATTGTTAGAGCATGGGTAACTTAAAAGATCTATGGCTGTGATTTAAAGTTGCTAAAGTTTTGAATCTGCGTTGTTGATGTTTTTTCCATGCCACCTATAGCCGTTAGAGCTTGATATTCAAATATCAAAATCTATTTCTTAGAGTTTTTATGGCGGTGGACTGAGACTTTTGTTGTTGAGACATAAATGCTTTAATTTTATCTTTTGGGTCGTGTCTGCACACCTACTGAGCCATGTTTGAATGGAAATCTAATAGTCGCAAAGTGCATTTATAATGAGAAGTGATTCTCTTAGGGTTCTGATCAGATTCATAAGACTTTTTAACCCTAGAGGACTATTTTTCTATTTCGTAGGAAGTATGGCAGCTGTAGATCAGATCAAATTGTACACATTGAAGTGAAAGTAGGGTTTCAACTTGATGATAGGGTAGCTGAATGAATTGAATGCATTTATTTTTGTTAGCCTTGATCCTAAATGATCTGAAGCTTGTTGCATCCTTGTTTCCTATAAAGGGATTTTGAAGATCATTTAGTAAGGGCTGGAGAGTTGGGAAAGTAGAGAGCATTAGGTTTCTTACTTGTTTCCAGTGAGTATAACAGATTTATGTCTACAGAGTATCATTATAGAACATAAATTTGCAAATATTTTTCATTTGTTGAAGTGACGTATATTTTGAAACTGGATTCTTTGTACTTAATACAATATTTCAGATTTAAGTCTCTCCTTGGTGCTTACCTGTTGAGTTGTGAATCTTCTTATTCATTACATGGAATTTATCTATGTACATGTCATGTTAGTCCTTAGTTTTAATCTAGGATAAAATCAAATACTTCTTTGGATATGTCATAAGTTCTTTGGGTTTATCTACATAAGGATCTTATAAGAAGTGTTTGATCTGAATTATTTGTATTTATGGTTTTGAGTCCTTGACAATAGTTAGTTTCTATGTCTTGTATCTGAACTAAAAACATTTCCCAATGGATAAATCATTGATCAATAATTACTATTTTTTTACATTGATACATATCTAAATAGGTTTGGCTATATTATGCCCTATCAAAACATCAAAACCATTTCAGTTCCTTTTACATTTTATGGGTTTTAGTTGCTTGTCCTGCACGGTAGCGAAGATTGAATGAATGAATGGTTACCATTTCATACTTTCTTACCATTATCTTTTATTAAAATCTAGAGTTATAAGGAGTTGTAAAGAGTTGAGTTTCTATCTGGATTAGGTGTACCCACCTTGGTTTTGTAGAGCCAGAAGTGCAAAGGGAAATCTTGTCCCTATTGTTGGTCCAGTTACCTTACAGAGCTTTCATACTTGGAGATAACCACTCCTAACATCAGTCTCAAGGTATATTGGTTTCTTTCAAAGCATATGAGTTTTAAACACCAACACATCACACTCCTTCATAGAGATGAATATCCCCCTCTAAAGTTTTATGGACATATTGGAGACTACAATTGGTCTTTCACTCGACAACCTTATTTTTGGTAATGAAGGTGTGTTATTTTCCACTAAAAATTTTCATACAATTGATCTCTTATACTTAAAAGAATAAGATTCAATAGCTTCATGTGATGTCAACATGTTTTGTCATCATAGAGAAACGTGTCTTCCCAAGATTTTCATAAATGTGAGTATTTCTTTTAGCCAAGTGTGTTAGTGTGTGTTCTAAAGTTCTAAAAGAAGCTTCTAGATTTAGTGGCATGAGATACATAGATCAAGGTTGTTTGTAGCAGTGGTTCTATGTTCCTGGAATCATGCTTAGGTTATTCTTGCTCATCATTTTAATTTTATCATGCTATCCAGTTTCAACAGTGCCTTTTGTGGGGTCATAGAAGGAACTCAGGGTTTGGATGGTGTCTCTTCAACATCTTCAGAAGGGTTTACTTCTATTTGGTCATTATATGTAGTTTCTCTTAAAAAATGAAAATAAAAATAAAAAATGAAGAAAAAAAGAAACAACTTTCTAACAATGAAAACCTTTGGGCATTATTAGACAACTACAATTTTGAAAACTATTTTCTAGCAGATTGTAGTTGAAATAAATTCTTAGCGGTGAAAACTAATTTTACAGCACCACTAAGCGGCGAGTGATTAAAAATTGGCTTGCCAACGGTCATTGACGTTATCAAAATTGAAAAAAAAGAGGAAAAAGAAAAAGGAAATAATAAAAAAGAAAACAAGAAAAAATGCAATAATTTGTGTTCTTTGCAAGTCTACTATGTGGTTGTTCGAGTTCTTCTAGCACCTCCTATTTCTTCATTGTGTACATGTGCTCTAATTTCTCATGGTCAACACAACATTGATCACATGTAGCATGAGTTTTACATCAAGTGAGGTGTACTCACAAGTGAAGACAAAATTGGCCACCATCAGTATGATCCATCATGTGAGATGTCGATCTTTCTTGTGATGCAGTTCATGTTGCAACTTTTGGTTCCTTTTTGAAGATTCAGTGTTGTTGAGCTCTATTGGTTACCCATCCTTGGCATAGCTAAACAAGAAAGTTGGTAAAATAATCAATGTTTTTTTCATTGTTTTATCTCTTAGCTAAATTAATATTTCTTATTATATTGATCATATACGCAACATCCCTACCTTTCCTCATCCTTGTTTCCCGTGGACGATCAACCCTTTGAGTTGGGGGTGGGAGGTATACCATCCTTATTACATAGCCTTTCATCCATTATTTCACTTTATCCTTATCATCCCATCATAGAATCTATTATTTTAACCTGCATAATAATTTCATATTGTTAATCGGTTCACCCTTCATATTTCTTATTGTTCTTTTTGCCTATCGCCTATTTCACATGGATAAATATGGAGATAAATTTTTGTAATGCCTCCCATGTAGAGCATTTAAAACAATTGATATCACATGAATAAAAAGGGGCAAAAAAAATTAAAAAAAGGGAAAAATGAAGAATGAAAATGAAAAGAGGAAAATAAAGAAAGAAAAGCCACAATGCTTGTTATGAAACATACTTGACAGTAAAGCAATGAAGATTTCTATGAAGAAGATTTAATAGAACATGTGATGAAGTACAGTGAAGGGTGAAGGCCAAAGCTAAAAATCCAAAAGGCTACTTGTTCAAACTAAAGACGCTTGATCATAATGGTTGCACGAGGATGTGCAATATGCTAAGTTGGAGGGAATGATGAGAGCTAATTACATCCTATTTTATGTCATATGTCAGCCTATTTCATCCAGCTTCATACCCATTTCCACCTACCATTTCCATTTCATTTTCATACCATTTTATCATTTACATTGCATATGGTTAAATATTGATAAGTGATATTTAATTTAGTTTTGAGGTAAAAGATGGAAATTAATTATTGATTCATTTTAATAATGAATGTTGTTATTCTACATCTTGGAAAATGGATTTTACAGCATGGAAAACTTTATGTCTTATATCTCTTGTCACCTTTCATAAAGGTCTTCCTGTCACTTTCTAGTAATGAATTATTCGGTGACCATCAAGTTATTTCTACTTCCACGGTGGATGTGTTGTTGACTATGCATGAGATTTAAAAGAAGTCAGGTGGTTGAGTTTTGATCGTATTTCCAGCTCAATGCCATCTTTTTAGTGTGGATATGTGATAACAAATTACCATGTGAAGGACACAATTATTGGATATATAAGGGAAACCTGTGGTGAAGATGCATTTCCAAAACCGTTTGATCTTCTTGTCTTCTATTTCTGTGATGATGTTTGTTGCCCTCGTTACTTCTTTCTTCCATTCTCACGTTATCTTCTCCACTTCTGACCGCAAACTCAATCATGGTGTAAAGCATTTTCTGAAAACCTTTATATATGGTATGCTGTAAACAACAATGGACACAAAATATTGTGAAAGAAGATTTCAGCATGCTGAGTACTGTATCAAAACTATATTATTTCAGATGAATAAAATAGTATATTGCATGATTAAAGCGACGTAAAAGGCATGCGTGCTCCTTCACTAGATATGCTGAGGAGATAGGGCGCACTTCTTAGAATGTCTCGTGATCTCTAGTAATTGAAAATTGTTTTTGTATTATTTAAATTGATTAAATCTTAGAACAACTATTGTGACTTTGTAGTTTAATAGCGTGTTTAACTTTATTCTTAATTGATGTTATTTGCAAGTGTGGTTTGTGAGAAGTTTGAATTTTGTATTTATTAATTGCTATTATTCGTGTTATAGTTGTAGTTCCTATTTGTAGGAAGTGACATTTCTTGTCATCAGAATCCCTTTGATTTTCAATAGGTTTACTTTCATAGTTGCATTCATAATCACTCAATTGATGACTCTCACCCCTTGATGGCATATTGCCTGAACACCTTTCACAAGCTTACGCCCCGGATTAACACATATAGACCAAACTGAATTTAATTATTAAACATAAAATTTCAGTACATTCCTTACCCCAATGTTGGTCTATCAAGGGTTTTTGAGGTTTTAAATCTTTGGGACAACTAATTCACCCCCACCCTCTTAGTTGTTCGCTGTCATATTTCCTACTCATATATATCTCAAACTCTTTAAGGTAAATTGACCTCATAAAATTTATTGTGTAGGACATATTTTTGCAATTATAGTAGAGCCTGAAAATGCAGAAGGTGTTAGTTATAACTATTTGTTACGTTTTGTTGGCAAGTTGACTATACTGGAGTATATGACTCTATTTAGTGTTGTCATTATGGCAACAAAGTCATATCAAGTTTTGGAGTCAGCATACATTATCAGAAGATCAGAAATTGGCTAAGTACAGAAGACTGGACAGTTAGCAGAGTACCAAAAGAACAGAGCATCAATGCACGTGCATACGACTGAGTTAGGGCATGTGCCTTTGAAGATAAGCTTGTAAGTATGTATTCATGCTAAGTCTAAGAGAGCATGGTCAGATCTGCAAGTATGAAGAATTTATAGCAAGATGAAGTGACTGAGACAGTAAAGGGCAGAACAGGACATAGCAAGGAACAGACTGCTATAGTTTTGATTAGCGTGTGTTCATTTGTTATTCAAATGCTATGTGCCTTGCAAGATAAGCTTATGAGTATGTGTACATGCTAAGTCTAAGAGAGCATGATCTGCAAGTATGAAGAAGATACAACTAGTTAAAGAGGTACAACTAGTGAATGCCGGAACAGGACATAGATCATGGAAAGAGCTGACATAAATTGTTTTGGTACAAAAGTTGCACATATCCTCAGGACTTGCATCTTTGGATTAGTGATTTTTAGTGATCTAATCATGTGTGGTTAAAGGTGCATGACTTGATTCATCTGGAGCAAGAAGTTAGAGCTAATTTTGTGGAGCAGACTGTGTGAAGAGATGTGTCTGTTCAGTTTGAGTAAAGCAGTTATAATTAATGTTGCACCAACTTAATGAAGGGTTGCGTGCTTAGTTAAGTGATCAAGATAGATGGTAAAAGGTTTCCTAAAGCTGACATGTTTGTGTCCTTTAAGGAAGTACTTATAGAAGGTCATTTGTGATCAGAGAAGTTGCGAAAGCCAGAGATAAGAAAAGCAGAGCAAAGTGTTAAAGCAACAAAGTTATATTTGTCATATGTTGATGATATAGATATTGATGTAGAAGCTTTCAGAGTGTAGTTAAGATTGTTATAGTGTTTTACAAGAGGTTAATGCATCAGCACACAAATGGAACTGATCAGACAAGTAGTGTCACAGCAACAGTTCACCTTTCAGATACAGTGTGTATCAAAGATCCAGAAGGTTGTAGCCTTTACCATTTGAGAAGTGTGCTCTTGGACAATGAGTCTACCACCCCTAATAGGGTTATTGTAAAAGACTCCTAACCGGGTCTGACCCTTAACAAGGTCACTCTACTTCATGTATTGTAAAGAAAACTCCTAATAGGGTTAAGGATCTTCTAAAAAGGATCATAAGACACTAGTACAAAATATTTGTGGGTACTAATTCCCACTGGGGTTTTCACCTGCATTGGGTTTCCCCATTATTATATGTGGTGTTATGTGTTGTGTATATTGATATTCAAGTTCAGTACCTAAGCATTTAAGTAAAGATTCAGATAATCAGAAAAAGTATTAATAGATAGATCACTGATTCACCCCCCTCTCAGTGATCCTAATCCTAACAATTGGTATCAGAGCTCTGGTCCTCAACAAATAAGTTTAACCACTTGAGGAGATCATGGAAAAGGTAGAAATGAAACACCTGAAAAAGAATCTTGAAGTAGCCCTTGAAGAACTTGACACATCTGAAAAAGAAAATAAAGATCTTAAACTAAAAGTTAATGGCATGCAAATACTTATCAAGAAACTGAAAAAAAGAATTAAGGAATTGTTCTTCAAATGATTTGGGAGTAGTCAAAAAGTTGAATGAAGAAAATTCATCTCTGAAGGATCAGATTGAAGAATTAGATGAAAAGCTATGTAACAATCAAGATGCCCATGATGATCAAGTTAAAATGAATAAGTAGTTAGATGAAGAACTAAGACACTCAAACATGGAAATCTTGGAGCTAAGAAACAACAGAGATAAGATGGAATCTGAATTGATTGCAACAAAGAATCATATTGACAAGTTACACACAAGAAAGGATCTGATAGAATCATAGTTGTATGCTCAAAAGGTTAAAGGAGATACCAACGGTATAGGATACAATGAAGCACAAATTCAGATTGATGCCATGCAAGAAAGAGTGACAGCACCAAAGGACATCACAGATACTAAGGAGATTGGAAATCAGACTAAAGACAATGTTGAACCACCTAAGGATGAATGCAAGATAGTTGACCGTACTTGTTATGCCTATAACAAGCATGGACATATTGCAAGCAATTGTAAAGAGGTAAGACCCTTCAATGGTTACTGTTATTCATGCAATAAATTTGGTCATAGAGCTATGAATTGTAAAACAAGTCAGAAGAACAAGAATCAGAATCAGCAAAGACAAAGAAGTTATCCTTAGCAAAATGTTAGAATCCCTTAGAACATTACATGTTAGATATGTAATTACAATGGACACATAGCCAAGCAGTGCAGCATGATGAATAATAACATCAAACCTCCTATAATTTGTCACTCATGTGGAAAAGATGGACACATCTCTAAGCATTGCAGATCTAGAGCGCATAAACAGGAAAGCCCTAAAAAGTCAGAAGATTCATTATGGGATGAGGCACGAGAAATAAAATTTGTGAAAGCTACATAAGATACGAGCAAGATCTGGGTTGAAGTAAAGAAGGATAATGAAGAGAACAAGGTAGCAGATGCATCCTCAGTGGACGCACCTTCTACTTCTGAATAGTTGACCCTCATGGTCTTAGGGGGAGCTATTCTAGCTCTGAACCCCTGCATGGCTGGTATACTCACCATCTGAGTATACGCCTTGGATTACAATTTTTTGGTGACATTATGGTGTTGTATGGAAGAGCACATGATCTAAATTGTTATCAAGAACAAGAATAGAAGTTACAGTTGCTTCCTGTGTCTACGCTGCAAGTATTAATAGTGGAAATCAACTTTGCAATCACCAAGTCCTCACTTGCGGTCAGAATAAATTATTGGAGATCATAGAAGCCCTAGCAGTTGTATTATTAATACATTACAGTTTTTATCAACAATGAAGAAATTATATTGATAATCATTATTTGTTAAGCAAAGTCATTCGAGTTTGAAACAAAGCCCAAGCACAGACACGTTGTTTCAGAAATTAGTTGAAAACTTACTTAGCAATTGAGTAAGCGGTTGGATAATAAAAGGAGCACTTGCAGTCGAGCAGCAAAGCATCACAATTACATTCTTTAGTAGAGATTGATATCAAGAAACTCTTTGAAACATCTCGGAAGCAATTTATCAGTATGCTTCAATGCATAAATTTCATGAAGTGGAATTGGTCAAAATCTTGTTGAGCAGTGTTCTATGTGAGAGTATCAGTATATCCATTGGAGATATTTGTTTTGGAGCCAACTTGATGTTATCCTTGGAAGCGCACACATATTATTGATCATCTAAGTGTAAATACAAAAAAAGAGTGTTCACGTAAGAGCATAATTGATTGAAGATACAATTTGGAATATCATGTGAAGAAGCAGATAAAACTATTATGACAGGTCCACAAGATTATGCACCCATGGCCAAGGACATGGAGGATACATTCATGATTGATAATATTGAAGTATCAATGGTAGCAATGGATATTGATCTAGACAAGTTTAAAGAAGCATTTGTGAAAATTCTTTATATCAGTAAGAAGATCTATTGATTTAAGATATCACAGAAAAGGAAGCAGAAAAAGAGAAGACTGAAGTTTTGGACAGTTCATCATCATTGTTGTCAAGTTTGACACCCATAAAAGAATTAGACTCATGGGGATTAAATAAGTAAGTGGGAGTATATAATTTGAAGGAGTCATGAAAAATAGATTAGATATTGCAGAAGAGAAGTATATGAAAAAGAGACTCTGTGAATTGGTTAGCAACTTTACACTTGATCTTAGTTCACTCAAGGTTAGTCAAGCATCCTTGAAAGAGTTTGCAGCAAAAGGCAGAGAAGATAATATCAAAGGGGGAGTAAAATAATGTATAAAATATGGATTCTTTCATATGATCAAGGTCCTAGCACAAGACATGCAGAAGATGGAGAAGCTACAATATGCATTATGCGCCCATCTACATATTATTGCATTTTGGGAGAAAGAGATCCGAAAGTTGCAGATTGCATATCAAGATGTGTATGCTGAGTAAGTACATAGAAGTGTTTTTAAGAACCTTTGTCATTAATTTCAAAGGGGGAGTAGAGTATGAAGAATATGGAGTCTGGTAGATGATAAGAGTAAGATATAAGATAGAAAGTTTTTGTATAAGAGTAAAGATAGTAACTTCGCCATATACCTTTGTTTTCATTAATGAAAAAGGGGGAGATTGTTTACAAGTTGACTATATTGGAGTATATGACTCTATTTAGTGTTTTCATTATGGAAAAAAAGTCATATGAAGTTTTGGAGTCAGCATACATTATCAAAAGATCAAAAATTGGCTAAGTATAGAAGACTGGACAGTTAACAGAGTACCAGAAGAACAGAGCATCAGTGCATGTGCATACGACGGAGTTAGGGAATGCGCCTTTGAAGATAAGCTTTTAAGTATGTATTCATTCTAAGTCTAAGAGAGCATGATCAGATCTGCAAGTATGAAGAAGTTATATCAAGATGAAGTGACTGAGATAGTAAAGGGCAGAACAGGACAGAGCAAGGAACAAACTGTTATAGTTTTGATTAGCGTGTGTTCATTTGTTATTCAAATGATACATGCCTTGGAAGATAATCTTATGAATATGTGTAAATGATAATTCTAAGAGAGCATGATCAGATCTACAAGTATGAAGAAGATACAACCAGTTAAAGAGGTACAACAAGTGAATGCCAGAACAGGACAAAGATCATTGAAAGAGCCGACAGAGATTGTTTTGGTACAGAAGTTGCACATATCCTCAAGACTTTCATCTTTGGATTAGTAATTTTTAGTGATCTAATCATGTGTGGTTAAATGCGAATGAATTTATTCCTCTGGAGAAAGAAGTTAGAACTAATTTGGTGGAGCGGACTGTGTGAAGAGATGCGTATGTTCGGTTTGAGTAAAGCAGTTATAATTAATGTTGCATTGACTTAATGAAGGGTTGTGTGTTTACTTAAGTGATCAAGATAGATGGTAAAAGGTTTCCTAAATCTGACATGTTCATGTTCTTTGAGGAAGTACTTATAGAAGGTCATTTATGATTGGAGAAGTTGTGAAAGCTAGAGATAAGAAAAGCAAAGCAGAGTGTTAAAGAAACAAAGTTATATCTATCATATGTTGATGATATAGATATTGAAGTAGAAGATTTCGGAGTGTAGTTAAGATTGTTATAGTTCTTTACAAGAGGTTAAAGCATCAACACACAAAATTATCTAATTAGACAAGCAGTGTCATAGCAGCAGTTCACCTTGCAGATACAATGTGTATCAAAGATCCAGAAGGTTGTAGCCTTCACCATTTGAGAAGTGTGCTCTTGGAAAGTGAGTCCACCACCCCTAATAGGGTTATTGTAAAATATTCCTAAGGGTCTGACCCTTAACAAGGTCACTATACTTCATGTATTGTAAAGACAACTCCTAACAGGGTTAAGGATCTTCTAACAAGGATCATAAGACACTAGTACAAAATATTTGTGGGTACTAATTCCCAC
>MU226122.1:226966-252311 GCA_018584345.1 Thuja plicata
TCCTAAAGCTTCACCATCTCTATCAAGAACTGAGCTTAGTGATGACTATGTCTACTCTCAAGGACTACCTCTAAAAGAGATCCAAGCTAATCAACATACGACTGCAAGTCCTTCTCAGGCTTCAAAGATCATCGACTCAAAGCTTCCATGTGCTTCAATGCTTATCATGCCTATTCCAAATGACTATCCATCAGTGTGTCAAGAATCCCATATGCAGATCAAAAATCCTACCTCATCCTTAGAAGTGGCTCCATGTCAAGAGGAGAAGCCACAATGTGAAGAAACATATATCAGTGATGATCAATATCAAGACACCATTCATCTTTATCCAATAGTTGACCAAAGTGACATACCTCAAGAGTCCCACGATGATTCTATCATCCCCTTCCATTTCTTCCAAGAAGATAATCCTCCATCTCCCAAGCAAGATCAAGATTCCTTCCCACCATCTCTAATGAACCTAGTGAAAATCAAGAGAAAGGTACCCTTTGTACACCATCTAAAGGCCCTTGTCAAGATCAGAGCATCCCTTCATCTCCTTGTCATGCTCCTCCATATCCACCTTAAGAAAAAATCATTCCTTCAAATCCATTGTAGAAAAATAAATCCCCTAAAGCTTCAGCTGCTCCTATCAAAATTGCTCCTATCAAAGCTACTCATGCACCTATTGATATAAAGGTGAATTCAAATGAGAAGAGCCTTGGTCATGTAGCTCACTGTAAAGATGTTGATATCCCCTCCACACTTTATATCCCTCTGTTCAAACGTAAGCATCAGTCTTCTCCATCTTCCAAATCCATCCTTGGTCCCTACATCCCAAAGCTGAGACCGTTGAACCTTCCATCTATATTGGGTCCTTATGTCCCTCCATCTACCATGCCTATCAATACTATCTTGTCATCCAATTATCATATCTCCTATAAAGATCAACAAAGACATGCATCTTTGAACTCTCCTTATCAACCAATCCATATAAACCAGTCATATCAGCCCTATTCATCCACAATTCCCAAGTCTTTTGGAAGCAATTTGGACGTGCAACGAAGAAATAAAAAATACAAGAATCCACTTTCATATGAAAATCACTATGTCCCATCTAATCAACATGTGACTACAAATAAAAATGAAATATTCAAGAGACCGCAAGGGTCCACTAAGAAAAGAATAAAATCAAAGCAAATATGGGTTCCTAAATCCATTATGAAAAAATTGTGTTCTAAATCATTTGATACAAATAGAAAATCAAAAGCTATGTGGATTCCCAAGTCTCTTCTAAAGGACTTGGATACTAAAAGAAAATAAAAAGTTATGTGGATTCCCAAGTCTCTCATAAAAGGCTTGAACAAAAAGGAAAAATCAGAGTTGGCATTCAAGCTTCCAAAGTCTTCCACTTCATCTCCATCTAAAGATCTCCCATCTTCTAACTCCATCTTAGGTCCTCGCATACCAAGATCCATATCCACTCATCCATCAACATCTCAATCTATTCCATTCACTTTTCCTCCATTCGTCCACTACCCTTCAAGGAGTGTGTCAATGTTGATCTTATCACCATACCTTATCCAATATCCTGCACCTATCTCTTACCCATCCATCTCATATCCTTCCATCCCTTTTATCCAATCCACTGCATAAATCCTTGGCTACCATCTCCCTTATCCTCCATATTAATCTTCTTTACCATCACCCTATCAGTATCTGTGAGCATAATTTTAGTGGCCTTGGCCTATTATAGCATATCTTTTAGAGGAGCACTATCTAAAGAGCTAGAAGCTTAAATTCCTCCATAAAATTAAAAAAAAAAGAAAAAAAAAGAAAAAAAAAAGAAAAAAAAAAGGAAAAAGTGCCTTGGTGAAAACCTAGTAAACATGCACCTTGGTAGGAAAAGTAAAGATAAATCAATCTGTCTTATGGTGAAAACCACTTCTTGTGGCACCTTGGATAAGTACCATGATGAAAACTTGGCAAACAGGCATCATGCGTAATTCCTCCTACTTGCACTCTTCACTTGGGGGAAAGTTCCTTCCATGTCATCTTCTCCCATCATATCTTACATCCAGCTAGCTCGTGAACATCCATGTTCCTTCTGCTAATCTTGACAAGGTTGAGCCTATCCATGAGCATCATGTATCCTGACATTCATGATCCCTTCCATCAGCCTATTTACTTTCTCTCATGCATGCTATCCTATCATGATCTTGCTTATCCCAAGCCTATCCTTCCTATCTCTGTGCATTCCTATCATAATCCAAAATATGCACTTATACCTCCGTCAACCTTTATCCTGATCATAGCTATATCCTATCCTATGAAATTAACCCCTTGGTCTTGATCAAAATTGAAAAATAAGTTCTTCAAATTCTCTTGACATGTCCACTCTTTTGGACCACATACTTTTCATGACATCAGGTCATTACCCTAAATGCTATACAACATTGCTTCATGAGTCTACATTGCTATATTATTTTTTCCCTAGCTTTGGTAATCTTGAAGAGACTATCCTTGAGGGTTGCGTTCACCCTCTTCATCCATCATTGGCTATTCATTTCATACATCAGCTTTCTAATCCATCTGCAACGTCCTACACCTTGCTAGACATTGGGAAAATTCAACAACAAGGATCTAATAGATTTATACACTAAATTCAGAATTATTCGGCACTGGTCTTCTATCTATTATCCCCAGGGTAATGGACAAGAGGAAGCTTCAAATAAGACTATTCTCAAAATCTTACACCGCACAGTACACAAATCTGGACAAGACTGACATCTCTAGATTAATCTGACTTTATGGGCTTACCACACTAGTATACAGACACCAACAGGGGCCACACCCTTTGCTCTAGTTTATGGTGTAGATGTAGTGCTTCCTATTGAGGTTGAGATTCCTACCTTGCGACTCTCTCTGAAGGGCCTCATTATTGATGATGATATCAGAATATCTCAGCTACAAGAGCTTGAACTACTAGATGAACATCAGAAAGTGGCATTCGATCATCTCCGAGCATATCAGAAGAGAATATCTAAAAGCTAGAACAAAAAGGTCAGACCAAGGGAATTCCAAATGGGTGATCTTGTCCTGAGAGAGAACCCTAAGAATCAACAACATCGGGTCTAGAAAGGAAAATTTGAACCGAACTGGCTTGGTCTGTATGTTATCACTACAGTGTTTGGATCTGGCGCTTACTAGCTCTCTACCACAGAGGGGGAACAACTCAAAGAGCCTATCAATGCTCTTCATCTAAAGAAGTTCTACAGTTAAGATGTCTTCTAAATGCTCATGTACATACTTTATTCTTGGAAAATTCTAAAAATTGTAAAATGTCCTAAAAAAATGATCATCTTAGTGAAAACCTGGCAAACAAGTGCTTTGATGTATCTATTATCCTGGTGAAAACCTGGTAAACAGGTGCCTTGATAATACCAAAAAAATTGAAAAATAAAAAATACAAAAAAATAAAAAAAGAAAGAAAAAATACAAAAAAATTGAAAAATGGAAAATACAAAAAAATGAGAAAAAGAGAAAAATGTGCCATTAATGAAAACCTGGTAAACAGGCGTCATGGTAGAAAAAATAGAATTTCTGCCAAGATGGTGAAAACCTGGCAAACAGGCACCTCTTGTTCTGCAATGCTCTATCTATTGCAACATCTCTTGACTTTCTTGCAGTTTTCTCTCCTGCTTTCCTGCTTTAGGTTGCTTTCCTGCTTTAGTTTGCTCGCTTGTGCATTCTCTCTCAGTTATTTTCAAGATTTTGCTCAACTTTACATGGATTAAAATTGGTCACACTTGAGGGCATCTTCCTAGCCTAGGGGCCATTGTCCTATCTTTTGAGTCTCTCTCCTCTTCACATCAGTCACTAGGGGTTCTCACTGAGTTTGCCTGATGATGCCTAGATCTCACATCAATCTTTATACTTGAGAATCTGTCTTGCGTTAGTCACTAGTGGTTCTCACTATGTCTGCCTACTACCACTGTACTCTGCAATTTCTCACATCAACTCGCTATCTGCATATTTGACATCAATCCATTCATTACTTGGGGGCATGGCTCCCCACTTTGATCGCATCTTTAGTTTACACTTGACTCAGTAATCTTGTCAGTTGTAAAGGACAACTCTCTACTAGTGTAAATTGGTGTTTCTTAAAAATCCCAATCAAACAGTGTTTTTCAACACTCTCTTTGGACACATCTGTGTTTTTTAACACACATTGGATATCACAATGTAAACATCTCTCGATAGCAATCAAACACAATGCACTCACAAACACAATGGTGTTTTTCAACACCCAAAACATAGACACATTCGTAAAATTTGAAACATGTTGAGCTATGATTGAATCTTTCTTTGTATGTTGTCTGTTCTCATGAATTTCATTGATATTTTCTTTGTCTACTGCTTGTTTGTGTGATTTCGATGATCTGACAATGTCAAATAAATAGGGTATATGTGATAAGAGATTCTGCATTAAGGTGGAAAAGCCTCACATCCCTCGATCTTGTGTATTTGTATGCTAAAGGGAGGTTGGAACTATTTCCTTGACTGTTATTGCTCTTTTTGTTTACTTGTATACTCTTACTGTATCAAACTGGAAATAATGTTCAGGTCATCTTGGCTTTTGTGCCCTGGTGCTTATGTTTGTTTCCTACATTTTATCTGATGAAAGTCATATACACATCCTCATGGTCACAATGGCACCAGTGAGGATTGTATTGACTCTGATGTTCCAAAATACTCGATGATGATAATTATGTGATGAGTCCAACAACCAAGTCCTAGGGTTGCATTTAGCTTAGGCTTGCATTCACATTTTAAGCTTGCATCGCGATAGTTTTGGTGCTCTCTTCATTGTCTTCTCATTATTTGAAGATCCTCATCCTTTGTCCTAGATTCCTCTTAACTGCACACATGTTTGATCCTCGCTCTCTATCTTCAGCTATATTCTCAATCCATTTTTGTGATCAAAATTGAAATCTGACACTCCTAAGCAGCTCAAAATCGTGTTTTAAATTTTTGGGACCAACGCGATCGGATGCTTGTGCAGTCAAATTTTTGACATTTCTTTCTTGTCAGAATCATCTCTCGTGATCATTTTCTTGGCTTTTGCAATCTTTTCATCAAAGTCAACTCTAGTCAATTCTAGTCAAACTTGGTCATCTATGGTCAAACCTAATCAACAAGACCTCCTGATCACTCTAAATCAATTCTGCCTTCTCTTAATCTATTTCTAATTTCTTTGGATCTTCGATTTTATGTCTATCTATAATCTTTTGGCTATCAATCATCATTGTGATATGTCATCTTTCGATTTCACTCTCGAGGGGGCAGGATGATTGCATCATTGAATCTTTTCACTTCATTCTCAAATCAGTCTGATCTAAATCAAAAGTCCCCATCGCTAGGGGCCTCTCATCACTTGGGGCATATTCTATTTTTCATACCTTATGGTCAAAATTGGATATTTCATGATCTTGAATCTCTTGGGGCATTTTTATGCCTCACATCTTGTCACCTTATCATATATCTTTCTAGGTATCTAAGCAATCTAACTCGGATCCTCAAGGATCAAGCTTCATTCTAGAGATGATTCTTGAAATCTCATTAGGTATTGGGGCAATCTAACCCTAATTCCTGAAAGTTATGCTTCATTTTGAAGATGGCTCTCAAAATCTCTTTAGACCATTATCTAGGCAACCTAACTTGGATCTCGGAGGGCTAACCTTCATATTGGGGCAATCTAACCCTGATTCTGGAGATAGCCCTAAATCTTCATCTGCTATCAGTGGACATTGGGGCAATCTAACCCTGATTTTTATCTTCTCTCAAGTGGTATTTGGACCGTTGTCTTTGCAATATAACTTATAATTTAGAGAATCATGCTTCATTTTGAAGATGATTCTCATTCTTGATCTGATCGGTGTCTTGGCAACCTAACCTAGACTTCTGAAATCTTCATCTTCACATTAGACTATTCTTTGAATCAACACGCTACTCGCACATCAATTCAAAGAGGGGCAAAATGTAACACCCCAAAATTGGCACCTTACAATTATATTCAATTTTAGTTATACCTAATGATAGGGGGGAAAGGAAAAGGTTCTACTTCATAATCCATTTAGCACAAACCTATTTTGATTAGCTTCGATCATTTTCAATTTTAAGGTAAATCTAAATATCAATGTATTTATTAATTCATATTGGTTTCCTATCTTTGCATTGACTTGAAAACATGAGACCAGTTTCGGATTAACATAAGGTAGCATCATCATATATGTTTCCTTTTTGCTTTGATATGATCATAATATGAGCATTTTTATTTGCTTAACGAACTTACTTAATTATGACCATAATGATTTCTTAGAATTTAGTGTCAATATTTTACTGAAATTCTATCCACAAATACAAGACTTATTTTTGTTTCAATAACAGTATATCTGATTTATATATTTCTTTAAATATGTTGACATTTTTAAACCAATCCATTAGATATTAGGTGATAGAAAGCCTAACCCCTGACAAAATAAAAGCCTAGCAGATAGCAGACTTCAGCCATGGGTTACTTTAGACTTGGGAGACCACAGGAAATAGTTCCCGATCTTCAGGGTATAAATACGGGGCTACGGGGGTCTAAGGAGACCCAAACAAACCAAAACTATATGTTTGCAATATGGTAATGGCTGAGTGTAATTTTAAGATTATTAGAGGGTTACTCTAAAGATGTTTTTAGATCTATATAAATACCAATATAAATATATTTGTATTTATATAAATGCATAGATATAATTTATAAGTGTTAATCTATGTTGGTATATATCTTATTTTCTCTATGAATGTGACTTCTGAACTATGGTGAGGGAGATACAGCTAGGTTACCGGGAGCAAAGAGTCTATCTGATTATGAAATAAGCCCTCTTTCTGTAAGGTTAGATGAAGATCTTATGACCTTAATTATTAGCAAAGTTTACCTTTCAAAAATTTAGAAACTTAATTTATCTCAACAAATTCTAATCTATATACCGAAAAGGGCTAAAGAGAACATTCAGTATAGCTAACACTCCACATGATACTATACTTGATCTTTTATCCTTGATACAAACATATAAATTTTCAAAACCAAACTCAAATTTTATTCATCATTCATTGAGAGAGCATCCATTTATACATTATAATGTCTGCTTGGAAATGGTATATCAATATTAGTACTAAGTTTAGAATCTGATTCCTAGACTCCTACCCGATCTTCCAAAATGAATGAATCAATCCAGTCTACTCCTTCTGGGAGTTTTACGTGGAGGAAATTATAAAGAAAGTTAAGATTTCTTCTCATAGTGGGATCCAAAGCTACAAAGAGTTTGAGGTCATCTATTTGTAAAACTAGGAAAGCCGTGACTGGCCTGCCACCCACCAATGATAAATCATAGAAGCCTAGTTTGGGTATTGTTAGATCCTCCCTGATGTTGGCCATAACTTTATCCAAGTCATCTAGATAGACTTTCTTGAACAGTCTTCTACAAAGAATCCCCAAATGAAGTTTATCTATTCCAGCTTGGAGAGCCGAGGCAATGAAAAGAGTAGGAATGTCCCAATTAACTCTGTGGTTCTCCAAATTATTGAGGAATTCCCTACCTAGGATTCTTAGAATATTCCTGAACACAAGGTGGTTGTTATGCCCTGCATACCTGTCCCTACATTTTGTAGGCAAAATGTTGGGTCCCCCCTTTTTTTTATTTTGTTCTTGCCTTGTTCTCTTCTGCTTTCTTTTTTTTCCTTTGTTTTCCCCTCTGGGCTTTGCTTCCATGAGGGTTGTTCCCTTTTGTGTCTTGTCTCTATCTTTGGGACCCTAGTCCCAGAGTTTTTTTGTTTTTTCTTTGTCACTGGATTCCAGACCCCGGTATTCTCTGCCATCACGTCTTCTTTTGTGAGAAGGTGTGGCTGCATGGAATCCCCGGGCCTAGAGTCTGGAGGTTTTCCTATTCCAGAGTTTGCAGGAAGAATGCAACACTTTTTACCCTAGGGATATAAATAGGAGTTACCTATCATTTTCACATTTATCGCAATCAAAAACCTAGGGCGATTTACCAGAGCGATTAAGGTGAATTTGAAGTGACTAAGTACAAATTATTCTAGTGATTAGTAGTGATTATAAACATTTACTAGGTGATTCATGGTGTTCATTCATGCTATTTGAAGGTTACTTCATTGTAGAGTGCCTCCTGTGCTCGTCTTCTTTGCATTTTCCACATTCCAGGTAGGCTCTCAGCTTTTGCCTCTCTGGTTTTGCATGTTTGTTTTTCCTTTGTTTTCTTTCACTTTTTATTGTCTCATTTTGGTCTCCTGTCACCTCCCGTTGGTGGGTTGGATTTTCCAGGGGGTCGTCTACCCTCTATGCGGCTGTAAATTAGGTTTCCCTATATGATAGGTTTCGTGTAATTTTCCTTTGTATATTTTGTGTATACCATTGTAGATTTGTATTCTTCTCTGTATAGTTTGTGTATATGTACATTCTCTAAATGTCTATTTGTGTCTATATATACGTCTGTTTGGCTAGCCAATGGGTTGTGCTTCGGCTACCACATGTGCTTCGGCCGTCTGTATATTCTGCACTTAGCGTTGTGACAAGCTCAACACACTCGGTGCATCAAAAATTGCTTTTTGGAGCTCATCTGAGAGGGATACCACCTAGTTTGGATTCAACTTCTTGCTGGTTTAGCCATGGTGGTTTTCTCTCTCCTCTGTCAGGACACTCTTAATGGTGGGATTAATTTTCCCACGCATGAATGTTTAAGTTTAACCCAAGTGGCTTTTTCCTCCATGCGCATTCAGACATTTGTCAACATAAATGCCATTACTCCCATTACTGCATGACCACGTCA
This sequence comes from Thuja plicata, assembly GCA_018584345.1. Classification (NCBI taxonomy): domain Eukaryota; kingdom Viridiplantae; phylum Streptophyta; class Pinopsida; order Cupressales; family Cupressaceae; genus Thuja; species Thuja plicata. The sequence continues at coordinate 235,840 of MU226122.1, forward strand.
TACCCCATGTCAGCCAAGTAATGGCTCATTTCTGGTCTTGTTTTATAACTGGTAGTTTCTGAACTCTGGACCTCGGCCCCTCTATGGTCATTGTCTTAGTTCACCATGTGAAGATATAATTCCCCGGTGGCTGGGGTAAATGGTAAAATTCTAAGTTATTTTAATGTATACATCTTTTCTGAGTTTAAATAATGCTAACGTTCCTCGAGGAATAGATGTGATGCAGTGGTAAAAATCTCTAAAGTCTGGAATAAAAGGATATGTCCTATACATGTACTAATAGTCATCTTGTTTTATAGGTTACCGAAGTATCAAATTGATCAATCATGTCAGAGGCTTCTGTGTCTAATCCACTCGGGAGACCAGACCTCCCCACCACCACTGCAACCAGGGCCGCAGTTAGGTCAAAAATGGAGAAGACCTTGGAAAAACTCCCATTAACCATGAAATATGTTAAGGAGGATACTATTTAGTGGTCAAACATGGAGTCTAAGAATAAATGGATCACCGGTACAAGTGTTGGGATGTGGGCCGAAATGTAGGCCCTGGTAAAGATGATGTAGGGTGGTCCCACAATAGTGTGTCCCACTTTTTTGAACATCCTGATTTTTGCTGAAATTACACATTTTTATGAAAATATGATTATTTAAGCCTTGAGAGCTCCCATTTGAAGGAGTAAATTAAAAATGGTTAGATAAAATCCTCTTGGATCAAAATCTATTTGGTATAATCTCTCTACTCCTCACTCACACCTATAATCGAGTCTCCTTTGCACCCATCAAAATGCTGATGAAAAATCACTTTGACATTAACTTTTTGTGGGATAAAATAAATTCATTTGACAAACCCAAATAAAGGATGATAGTAATAAGAGACATATTTCCAATGACTATGATTTATATATATATTGAGTTTATAAAGACTTTTCTTTTTAAGTTTTACTAAACATAGGTTGTGAGACCATATATCATCTTCTATGTTCTACACTTCTAGAAAAATAGTAAATTAGGAAAAAAAAATTATGAAAAATATCTAGGAAATAGGTATTTATGTTACCTTTCTATCAAAAAAATAACAAATGAATTTTGATACATAGAGATAGAGTTAGAGCGATCCAAGTGAACCTATGTCTAAATTATAGTTAATGTCACTTTATAACTCAATAAACTATAAAATATTCACCTAAATTGAATGAAACCATATATATTCCCTGTATATTTGTGTTACAAACCTAAATTCAAAATAATTACATTCTTATCAGTTTTATATAAAAAGTTATGTTGATCAAAGTGAGTGTCACTCCTGAAAAATGCTAATTTTTCACAGAAACAATATTTGGAGAAGGATAAATGGATACAAATAAATTCCAAGTTGTAAAAAAAAATATATTTGTAAACTAGAAACAAAATGCTAAAAGTCACTAGTTTACATCATCTTAAAATTATAAATGGTTTTACGACAATAGGTGTCTGAAAGCAAAGTATTTTTTCAGAATGTTCATTTCAGTGTCAAAGTTGGCCAAAAAGTGGGACACAGTTTTGTGGGATCACCCTTTATATACAGTGCACTGCCAGAGATCCATTGGCTATCAATGTGGGCAACTCTAGGACTCTGAAGGCTTCTTTCTTCCCATGCTCCGTGCAAGCCCCAGAGCTCATCCTTACTCTAGCAGAGCACTACAATTCAACTGTCCGGGCTGTCATGATGGCTTCCCCTATTCCAACCGGATACCCAACCCTCATCGTGTCTCTAGATGCCATGACCTTTCAAAGGGGACTAGAGATCCCCCAGTTCAATAATGCAGCATTCCTCACTTGGTATTTGGCCATGGAGGAATTTCTGAAGCTGGAGCTCATGGCCCGACAATACCTCAACAACAACTTGCTGTGGACGCCAAAGAAAGACTCCAAAAGGATGAAGCTAGAAATCCTCCAAAAAAAATTCAAGGAAAGTATATAGATGGGGATCATAGAATTATGTAGTATCTTTGGACAGCCCCATGCCTAGGAATTCTTGGCATGGATGCACTGCTTCCTGCTCGACATCTCTTCCGGAAAGCAATACTTTGATTGGGCCACCATCATTGCCAATCATGTTGATTCTTAGCTCCTCCAGGTCCTCCGGTCCCCCAAGATCTATATGACATATTATATTTTGTGGGAATTGGTACAAAAACATCGCATCACAAATGGGTTATTAATAGTTGGAGTACTTGGGGTTGGTCCTTGTCAGAATGCTCCCTGAGATTATTTCCCACAGCTCCAATGGGAGGCTAGTTTCCTCAGCTTTTGCCGAGTAAATGATACCTTCATTTACTACAACCTCCTCACACTTACTTAGAATGCTAGATACCAGATCTCTAAGGAGGAAATTAATTTGGTCAGCTCTTATAGCCATTATTACATTCAGTTTCACCAACATACATACATTCGGGTGATTGGCTTCTCCCGAAAACCCTACTTATTGCCCAAACATTGCGGGAATAAGATAGTTAAGTTCTTTTGGAATTTTTCTAGTAGATCTTAGAGCTACATGCCCTCTTCATGGTGAAGAAGGTCACCAATGTCCCATTCCCAGTGATTTGTGGGAATTACACCCGTAGCTTAGCAGCGGCCAAGGAGGCCGATAGCGAACTCAAAAGTCTGGGGCTGGCAGAGGTCTACTTGGAGCGGAAGAACTTTAATCCGCTGGGTAAAATAGCATTGGCACTTCCTTGGACCGCCCCTACTCATGAGATTTACATCAAGGAATTTTGGGAAGATTGTCAAGATTATTTCGATGCCTAGAATCAACATTTCCTCTGGATGACAATGGGGATGATGAAAAGGCTTAAGCTTTGGAAAATCCTGGATGACTTCTCAGATATTGGGTCTATTGAAGACCCCCAATACAAAGAAAAGGGAGTAGATAAGATGGCCCTCCCCCCAGTGGATTGGGATGTGTAGGAGTGCCCAATAATAGAAGTTCTCACCCAAAATGTGATCGAGTGCAGTCATGCATATTTTAGGTAGGCATGCCCAAAAAGTGTATGTAAGGTTGGCTCATTTATACAAGGTTCAACTTCTGGCATCAGAACCTCCTCGCAGGGTGAGGATAGAGGAAAGAGGAAGATGGGGACCCTGTCCCAAGTCCTGACAGCTACTCCCATTGTGCAACATATGCAACAGATGGTGGTGGCCTCACAACATATGAGGGAAAAGTTAATCACCTGGCTGGCCACGCCCACTCTCATGATTGGACTTGTCCACCCTCTTTCTTCCCCTTCACTTGCATAATTAATGGTTATAGCAATAGGAAACAGGGAAGAGGAGGATCAAGTGGCCATGTTAGATATAGGGCCCCCATTGGTGACCTGGAGGAAGAAGATAAAAATGACTAATCCTGTACCAAAGGTAGAGCCGAAGCTCAGGATGTCTAGCATCCCTAAAATTTAGATTGTCTCGTCAGACTCTTCAGAGCTGGACAATCAACCTGAGAATCCCCTGGAGACATCCCCTCTGCATGATGATTTTGATGATTTATTTGGGACCGATGAACTTGTAAACCTACAAGGGGATCTCAAAAAGGTAGTAGAAGAGATCGCTGCCCAAGAGGAAGTGGTGACCCCTGTCAAAAAGGAAACCATGGAGTAAGAAGCTATAGCAGAACGGGAAGCTCAGGTGGAACTAGAAAAGGAAAAAGAATAGGAAAATGTCTCCAGTATCCCAGATATATAGGTTTTGGAAATAAACATCACAACGGCAGATCAAATACAAGATGGGAAAATGACATCAGCTAAAGGAACTAGAACTACAGGAGCAACCAAAACCTTAGCTGCCATGCTCCACATGCCGCCCCCAAAGAAGGAAACATTTAGGGAGGTAGTTTCAGTGGCTGCATTGTTGAAATTTGGCCAGATACCTGACCCACCTCCAGGAAATACTCCCACAGAGGAAAACACTCTGGCAGAAGAGGCCGAAGCAGAACAACAACAAGAACAACAACAACAACAATAACAAGAGTAGGGGCAGAACCCCGGGGATGAAAATATAGAGTCTGATGCTGTTAAGGGCATGGATAATGGAGTAGATGATACCAATGCCACTAAGGTGGATGATGTCGGTGGTCTGAAAGATACAAGGAAAGAGTCCGGAGAGGCTTAGGTAATCAGGGATGAACAACAAGACCCCGACGAGGAAGCACAGGATCAAACTCTGGCAACAAAGCCACCCCTGCCCCCACCCTAGTGGCTGGTAGATGCAAAGAAAAGGAAGGCCCCAACATTGGCCAAGGCCCATCTCTCTTTAGCAGAAATGATGGCACAAACACAAAATACCCCCAAAGCAAAGAAGGCTCGGACAATCCATACCCTTCAGACTGGGCCGGGCGAAAATATAGTTGTGGTAGTCCTGACACCTCCCCTAGGGGCAGACGAAGAAACCAAAAAGGCCAAAGACTATGTAATCATAGAGGTACCCCTGGGGAAGAGGGGAAAGTAGGGAGAATTAGACCTGCTAAAGGAAGCTGCTAGAGTGGTGGAAGCCTGTTATGAGAAAGAGGCCCAGAAACTCAAAGAAGAGAAGGAGAAGAATGAAAATCTTATTGGGTTGTTGACAGAGCTGGTGCAGCCTATCAATGCCATTCCGCCAGAAGCTTCCACATCCAAAGCACCAATCCCACAGGGTGATATTGATGGGCTAAGGAGTAAGAAGAAAAAGGCACAGGCAATTGACGCTTGGGTAAATGAACAGGTTGGAAACATCTGGCATTTCTTAGTGGCCAAACTCCCTAATCTATACACAACCGAGAATGTGCTGTATCAGGATAAAATTTCCATTTCCATCTAGGGAGGAGAGATTGAAAAGTATGAGTCTTGGATAGGGGAACTTGGAGAGCTCACGGGTCTCGGTGAAGAGATTGTCACTGAGGCCAAAATTTTGGGAGAAGATTCTTTCAACTTTGTTCAGACCCAACACTCCAGATTGGACCTCACATTGAAGGCAACCAAGCAACTGGTAGGGGTCCTACAAGGAAAGGTCTTAGAAATTGATTATTCTTTGAATTTGTACAAGGAATTTATCGTAAGGGTCTTTGGAGTGGAATTCAAGCCAAAGATTTTGGATCTGGGTGAACAGGTAGAGGCAGCCAAATATCATCGGGCTGGCCTCAAAGACATTGATGAGGTTGGCATCGCCCAGCTCATAGAAAAATTCTAGGATAGTAAGGAACATTAGGGTTCTCTAGATTCTAGAAAAACTGACCAACATGGTACATTCTTTCATTTTCTTTGAGCATAAGATCCCAGATCCCAGAGTTTTGGATCCCACAATTTTGTATTCTTCTAGTGACCCGCGTCCAGGTTCCCCAGAGTCAATCGGTCACTATCAGGTAGTTAATGAAGGTGTCAGAAAGCAGGTAAGTGCAACAAGGCACGTCAGATCAGAGGATGATTTTGATAGATGGGCTTCCCAAGGTGCCTCTCTAGCATTGAACACCTGGCACATTGGAGACAGTGAGCCATTTTTAGATTGATGAGGCATGTAGCCTTGATCCTCGGGGGACCAAATTTCTTCTTTTCTCCCTCTGACTCTCTTCTCGAGACTGATTACTCCACTCCTTTCTTATCTTATTCTTCTGACATGTCAGACCTTTTCCATCTCAAGGTCTTTGTAGTGTGGTGTGGGTAGTACCAGCCACCAAATATTGTATTATATTATTTAAGTGTAAAGTAAGTTAGGTTAATTTTAGGGAAAAATTATGTATAAATAATAAGTCGGACCTCATTCCAAGGGTCGGTGAAATTGATGATTTTGCAGTCCATAGCTATAGCACTTTCAACATATTTCATTCTAGTAGTTGTAGAGCTCAATGCTCTTTAGTCTTTAGAAGCTTTTACTAGATAGATGCTCCCTTGGAGTGGTTAATGTACTCACCAGTGCTCATTGGAAACTTCTTAATGGAGAAGGAGGAGTTTTAGCAATGATGTTGTTGGTGTTTCAACTTCTGGTTAATGTTCTTTCATGCTATATGTTTCTTATGTCTGATGCTCTGATATTTTAAAGTAGATTAACAATCTTCTTTTCCCTCGCTATTGAATGTGTATGAACTGATGGTTGTGCGCGCATTCAGTATTTTAGTGTAGCATGTTAGAGCATGGTTTGATATTTTAAACGTATTTGCTCAACTAAAGGTAGATGGAATATTTCTAACCCTAGCCTATATTTTGAAGTTTTGGTTGATAAAAAAAGTGCTTGTAGGAAGCCCCATTCACCTAAATCCCTAGAAAGGAAGAGCCAAGATAACCAGCTATCCCCCCGAATAAAACAGTCACACTCCCAACCGAGCCCCCGCACTGTCGAGACCCGACTCTCAGGTGCTTGGAGGCACAAAGAATCTCATTTCTCCAGACAACCTTTACAAGCGAAGTTGGTCGGTATCCCAGTATCTAGTGACAACTTACATCTGTTGGAAGACCCAATCACAAAGTCCCATCAACAAAAACTAGCGCTAGAAGGAGGGCAAGAGCTCGTCCCCTTTTAAGGATTTAGATTTTACACCGTCGAAGGGTTCCCCAAGCCATAGTTTTAGGAATCAGACCTTCAGTGGGATTGGGTAATTTTCACCCATGAGATTTGAAAGAATCCTTAGATTAGCCCCCAATCCTAGAAGGTTTGTCAAAATTGAGCTTCCCTCTAGAAAGAAGTGGGCCTCAAGAGCCAAGCCAGCTAACATTGTCTGGGGATCAACTATGTCTCAGAATACCCAAGTCTCCTAGACAACTCTGGGGCTTAACGTTCAGCCTCAGAAAAATACAACACCCCTGATGGCTACTTGCTTTGGCAACACTGGGTCCCCGATGGGATAGTTTCTAGGTGCCACTCACGATCTTCCTTCACACCCAGAGAAGATCTATCCCTGATATGAGCATCTGGGCTCATGAACCACAGAAGTGCATCTGCAGGCATACAAAGATGCCATAAACTGACACCAGATCCAACATGAATATGTTGTGACTCTGATATTTCCTTTGTTCTTGGGACAAAACTAGCTGAATTGGTAGCTCAACCTGCCCACCAACTCAATCAATAGCTGGCAGGAGATGGAGGACACCTTCTTGGTGGTCTTCCATGTACATGTGGACCAAACATGGTCCCACAACCAGTTCATCTCCATTAGGAAGGAACCAAATGAACCCCTTGCAGCATTTAACCACTGGTTCCAACATGCCTTGAAGCGATGCATGGGTCCCTTCATCCCATCCACTGATGTGACCATACAGACTTACCTAAATGTGATGGACCATTTCATTTCTACTCTCCTTTGGAGAAATACCACCCCCGGTGACTGGGATACTTTGGCGAAGGTTTACAACCTAGCCTTGGAGTTGTCTCAAGGTTTGAACAAAGCCCTGGGTGGGATTGGGCAGAACTTACCCTATAATATGATGCCGGGTGGAACTTCTTACACCAGGGGATATAACCCCAATCAGGAAATGGGTGCCCCTAGGATGGATGCAACCCCACCACCATTGATAGACCAACAGGCCTGGTACGTATACCCATCCCAAGTTTAGACAACACTAGGTTTGGAATCCTTTCCCTAGAATTATCCGCAACAAATGCAACAGCCACAGACACAACCTTCCAGAGTGCCTTTCTTTCAGTCTTTAGCGGTTGGAGGATTTTCGCCCTCAACTCCAGTGAATGCTGTCGCTTTCCCTGGGAATCAACAACAATAACTATCACATTGTGAAGTGAATACCTAGCTGATCACCGAGGTCAAATCCCTCTAGTGATTATTGTCCTCACTGACTGTGGACATGGGACAGCTGAAGGTGGGGTCCTTTGCACCCCACAACTCCAATTCCTAGAGAGGGAACATTTTCTTCGGCCAAAAAAATACCAATGCTAGAGGAAGAAATTACAAAAATGGTCCTTGGCCCAACCAACATCAATGGAACAACAACACTAATACCGGAGGTCCTCCTCTGAACCAAAACACCAATCAGGGTAGCGCTAGATCCAGCCATTCTGCACAATTTGTAGACCTCTATCCAATGACTAACTGGTGTAGATTGCATGACACTGATTCTCATTCCAAGGTGAATAGCGCCACCCTGGAAAAGGTCATCCTGAGATCTCCCAGTCAGATAGGCAACAATCTGTTGATCCACCACCCTCAAAAATGTCTACACAAGAGCCCAATCATAGTGCCTTTACCTATGAGACCATCTTCTTTGGGATAGACAAGGAAGACAAAGAAGAGCCCAATTTTCAAGGGTTCTTTGATGAATCTATTCCACCCTTTGAGGCCAATGCCTTCACCAACCCATGGACTCCTTACAACGCTCAGAGTTAGGCTGGTAAAGGGCCAGTTTACATGCCTATGCCTCCCAAAGACACCCCTCCTTGGGACAACACAACTGATCGATCTGTCCATCCAAAAGGTCCTGGCCCTAACCAATCTAAGGACCCGGCTGAGGGAAGCCACCAATTCCTAGGGGGAAGGTTTGACATCACGAAGGCGTTACAATGAACTACCACCTCCATGACCTTGATGGAGGTTTTGCTAAACTATCCCAAGTAGAAGAAGTCTCTTCTGAAGCTCTTGGGAAACCCAGAAGCTGTCATTTACCCAGCCAAGATTGTCACTTTTGACGATGCCAATGCAGCTGTCTTCTGCGGTAATACTAAGGATCCTCCCTTCCTACATGGGCTGAACATACAAGGGAAGAATATACACAATTTCTTGGTAGATTCTAGAGCTTTGGGAAACATCATGCCTCTATCCATATGCCAGAAGCTTAGATTCCACCCCACCCCATCTAATGGTGTAGTAATCCAGCTAGATAAAATTGCTATAAAAATGGTAGGTGAGCTAAAGAACGTCTGGATTAAACTCATCCAAGACCCTAGGATAGAAAGTGTGATAGACATCCAAGTGGTGGACATCCCAGAGACTTATGGAATGTTACTAAGTTGGAATTGGTCCAAGTCCCTTAACGGGTATTTCTCGACTGACTTCTCCCACTTGTGGCTCCCCTGGTAGGGATAATCCAACCAGATCTAAGTAGAAAGTGAACCCAAGATGAAACAAGCCCTCACCGAAGTTGGGAGGGTAAATGAAGTCCTCTTCTCAGAGACTTCCCCTGGGGTGTACCGACCCCTAGAAATATTGAATTTTGATTTCACCCCTAGGGAAGATCACATTATTTCCCAAAGAATGCAGGACCTAGACAAAAATTTAAGGGGTGAGATTTACTCACAAGGTACCGTGGTTACCCCTTCTACACTCTTGTCTGGACCTAGTGCCAGGTGCACTATCAGAAACATTTAGAACTAGAGTGTGAGCCCTATTTTTCCACTACTACCTAGCATATCAACACCCTCTAGGAGAAGGAACACCTTTTGGGTATGCCTAGACCTAAGGATCACTTCGATGATGTCTCCATGATGTCACCATTCCAGGAATCCCAACCATGGGCTTCTCCAGAGGAAAATCTCACTCACGTACCATCAACGCCAAAGGAAACTCCTCCCAACCTTTCCAAAAAAAATCCAAAGGCCACTTCACCTTCCCAGCCCCATAAAATGAACAGTGATTTGTGGACCTTGAATTTTGATGGGTTCTGGTCCAAACAATTCTATGGAGCTAGAGTGGAATTGATCAACCTGCAGGGAAAATCCTTCCTCACATTTTATAGGCTATAGTTCAATTGCATGAAAAATGTTATGGAGTACGAGGCCTTGCTCCTTGGACTCCTTTTTGTGCTAAGGAAAGGAATCACCCGCCTCTAGGCCCTAGGTGATTTAGAGTTGATCGTTAAGAAGGTTTGGAGCCAATACACTTGTCATGATAAAAGGCTAGCCACATATCGCAACCGGGCATGGAGCCTCATCAAATATTTTGATGCCTTTGGCATTGAACTTATTCCCTAGAAAAGAAACTATGTTCTGGATTCTCTTTCCATGTCCGCTTGCACTCTAGAGCCAATGGCTGGCTCCCAGCTCTGAAAATTTTCCATTGAGATGATCCCCACTCCATCCATTTTAGAAAATGTCACCCATTTTTTAGGTTTTTGAAGATGATCATCATATCCTAGCCTTTATGGCCAATGCTGGTGTTTTCGAGGATCAGATAGTGGAGGAAAGAGATCATGATGATACTAGACAAGGTGATGAAGACAATGGGATCATGGACCTACCAACCAACACCATCCCCAAGGGGATGGTCACACTTGAACAAATCTTTGACTTGGACCCTCAGGGCCAGGAAAAGATATCATCCTCCTCTAAGGGAGGAAAATTTGAGAAAGTCAACATCAACAAGCCTAGTGAAGAGAAAATGATACACATTGGCACCTCCTACTCCCCAAAGGAGAAGGAGAAGATTCTCACGGTTCTCTGAGAGTACATTGACGTAATTGTGTGGGGGTATGAGGATCTAAAAACTTACTATACCTCTATCATGACTCATACTATCCCACTTAAACTAGATGCTAATCCCTTCTGACAAAAGAAAAGACTAGTCAACCCATTGATCGAGCCTCTAATTCATCAGGAGGTCCAAAAAATGTTGTCATCCCAGATCATCTTTCCTATCCGGCACACTACGTGGGTTTCCAACCTCGTCCCTATGAGGAAGAAAAGTGGTGAGATCCTCCTTTGTGTCAATTTTCATAATTTAAATAGGGCCTCCAAGAAAGATAATCATCCTCTCCCCTCGTTGGATGAGGTGTTGCAAATTGTGAATGGATCACAAATGATGTCTTTCTTGGATGGGTACTCTAGATATAACCAAGTCATGGTTAAGTATGAAGATAGAAACAAAATGATGTTTAACACCAAGTGGGGAACATTTGCATACCGGAGAATGCCTTTTGGCTTGATCAATGTAGGGGCAACCTTTTAGAAGGTCATGAACATTGCGTTTGAAGGCCTAGTAAACCAGTGCATAATCATCTACATGGATGATTTTACCATCTTTTCCTGGGATAGGCGTGATCATTCCACCCACCTCACCCAAATTTGTGAGAGATGTCGCCAGTATGAAATATCACTCAACCCTAAGAAATATATATTTGGGGTCATTGAAAGGAATCTTCTCAGGCATATTATCTCTGAGAAGGGTATATCCATTGATCCTGAGAGAGTTGAAGCACTGCTAAACTTGCAGATGCCTAGCAGCAAGAAAGAGATGAGATCTTTCTTTGGGAAGATTAATTTTGTCTAGCGGTTCATCACTGGGTTCGCTGAGATTGTAAAGACACTCAATGAAATAATGGAGAAAGATACTAAGATTGAGTGGAGTTTTGAGGAAAAGCGGGAATTTTCCTAGATTAAACAAATGATTATGGAGGCACCAGTCTTGGCTAGTCCAGACTATTCCCTCCCTTTTCACATATACTCCTTTACCTCACCACATTCTACCATGGCAGTATTGACCTAGAAGGTTAAGGGGGAAGAATGACCAATAGTTTTCATGAGCTCCCCCTTTAAGAATGTTGAAGTCTGGTATTTGCCTTTGGAAAAGAAGGCCTTTGCTCTTGTCCGTGCTGTGAAGAAATTATGACATTACATTCTCTGGAGCAGAGTGCATGCTATTATCCCAAAATAGGCTATTAAGTCTCTACTGATGTAGAGTGAATTGGGTGAAAGATAGGGGAAATGGATGGCCATCCTCCAAGAATATGATTTGGAAATGCAACCCATGAAGATAGTCTGAGGCTAGGGACTATGTAGAGCGATGGCAGAAGAGACTCCCAACATCGAATGCCAGACATACATAGTGGAGTCCATCACGCAAGATCCATGCTATACCGATTTGGTATACTTATTGTTGAACAACAGGTGCCCAGAGGGGCTACCCCCAAAAAAACATCATGCCCTGTGGTTGAAAAGCATGCACTTCATGATAAAAAATGGAGCACTTTTCTGCAGGAATTATGAAGGGGTATATCTCTGGTGCATAGACAGGGACCAAGCTGCAAAAATGATTGAAGAATTTCATGGATAGTTTGGAACCAGGCATGGCTCAGCTGATGCCACTTCCCATGAGATCCCTTGGGTCAAATACTATTGGCCCTATAACTTCAAAGATGTCTACACTCACGTTAGGAGATGCCATACTTTCCAGACAACAGAACATCATGAGTAGAACCTGGCCATGTCTCTACGGCCGATTTTCAAATCTAGACCCTTCACCCAATGGGAATTTGAATTCATTGGGGAAATTAACCCCAACTCATCTACCAATCACTGGTACATTCTAACTGCTACCAAATATTGCACCTAGTGGTCCAAAGTGATACCTTGTAAAAACAACATGACAGGTGTAGTCATAAAATTCCTAGAAGAAAACATCGTCACAAGATTCAGAATGTCCTTTGCTATAGTATGTGACAATGGTCTAGAATTTTATTTGGCACAATTACATGAATGGACCTATGAAAAAAAGATCATTCTAAAGTTTTCTAGCAACTATTACCCCCAGGGAAATGGTGTTGCTGAATTCACCAACAAAAATTTACTTGAAGTGATCAAACACCTGTTGGAACAGAACCCCTGGGACTGGCACCAAAAGCTTAGATTCACTCTTTGGGTGGATCACATCCAAATAAAGGCATCCTTGGGAACATCCCCATTCCATCTAGTTTATGGATAGAATCTGATATTTCCTATTAACTTGCAAATCTTGGTTTTACAGTTCATGCAGGGATTCAAAAATTGGGACAACATTGTGGAAGTTCGACTCCTAAGTCTAGTACGGATGGAGGAACAAAGAGACATGGCCCTTGAAAATTTTGTGTGTCAACAAGCAGTAGTAAAAGGATGGTTTGACTAAAGAGCCCAGTATAAGGCCTTTCAGATTTTGGACTTGGTCCTCTTGTGGGACAAGGCCCGAGAAAAAAAAGGCAAGCACACTAAGTTTCAACGGATCTGGCTTGGACCATATTTGATATCTGAGATCTACGGAGAAAAAACTTATCACCTCAATACTATGACCAAAGAAGCTGTCCCATTGCCTATCAATGGTCAATTTTGTAAGCACTACTTTGAATGAGGATGGTGGTGAGTTTGTCCAAGATTATATTATATGTAAATGTCTTGCTTTTAAATATCTTCTCTTCCCGGTGTTCCATTTGGAATGCCCTTGCCTTGTAAATAGTTTTTGCTGGTCGCCCTTCGGGGTAGCCTTTTCCTTGTGTTTTCACTTGTTTTTGGTTTCCCTTTGCTTTCTCTTATTTTTCAGGTTCCCAGCATGATTGCCTCCTCTTTGTAGACAGGTATGCTTCACATAACATCTAGTCCTTGGAACTATGCCCTATGTATTTTGGGTAATTTAGAATCTATTGTTAGCATGGTGGAATTTGTCCACACTCCGGGGTTACTTTTTAATTGTGGTAAAAGGTTATGGGTGATCTTCATCCTATTCACATCTTGACAGTCCAGACATCAGTTAACAAAAAATCTAAGAAACAAGTAATTAGACACCTTGAGGACAGATCGGTTACACTGGCTACTGGACCAAGTATGAAAATCATTAAGAATATCCCAGGTCTAGAACATTCTCTCCTATTTAGTAATTTAAAGCTAGGTGGGAGGTGAAAGAAGTACCACCTCAAAAATTAGCTAAGCTTAAGGTTTGAGGTGAAAGAAGTACCGTCTTATCACCTAGAAAAGAAAAAAGAAAAGAACAAACTAAAGAATGGAGAATTTTGGTATCTAGGGAAAGCGTGCAAGATAGGAAAAATTTGGTTTGATTCATTTAGTGCTTCCTCTCTGTTTCTCTTAGAGGTCATCAAATTGGTTTTCTTTCAAAGAACACACTCCATAACTGACGAAAGTCCAAAATATTGAATTAGTGATGAGTTCAATTTTCTAGACGCATCATTCTATGCAAGCAAAATGCTCCAGGTAAAGATTAATTCTAGTTTTTCTAACCAGAGATTCTAAATTTCTTGAATGTACTAAGGCATTTGTCCCAGATAGTCACCATTTGTTATGCCCTGCATACCCATCCCTACATTTTGTAGGAAAAATGTTGGGTCCCCCCTTTTTTTTCTTTTGTTCTTGCCTTGTTCTCTTCTGCTTTCTTTTGTTTCCTTTATTTTTCCCTCCAAGCTTCACTTCTGTGAGGGTTGTTCCATTTTGTGTCTTGTCTCTATCTCTAGGACCTTGGTCCCAGAGTTTTTTTGTTTGTTCTTTATCGTCAGATTCTGGACCCCGAGATTCTCTGCCATCACATCTTCTTTTGCGAGAAGGTGTGGCTGCACAAAATCCCTGGGCCCAGAGTCTGGAGGTTTGCCTATTCCAAAGTTTGCAGGAAGAATGCAACACTTTTTACCCTAGGGGTGTAAATAGGAGTTACCTGTCATTTTCACATTTATCGCAATCAAAAACCTAGGGCGATTTTCCAGGGTGATTAAGGAAAATTTGAAGTGACCATGTGCATATTATTTTGGTGGTTAGCACTAATTAACAACATTTACCAGGTGATTCATGGTGTTTGTTCGTGGTGTTTGAAGGTTACTTCATTGCAAAGTACCTCCTGTGCTCATTTTCTTCGCATTTTTTACGTTCCAGGTAGGCTCTCAGATTTTGCCTCTCTAGTTTTGTGTTTTTATTTTTCTTTTGATTTCTTTCACTTTTTGTTATCTGGTTTTGGTCTCCTATCACCTCTCATTGGTGGGTTGGCTCTGCTAGGGGATCGTCCGCCCTCTGTGTGGCTATAAATTAGGTTTCCCTGTATGATAGGTTCCATGTAATTTTCCTCTGTATATTTTGTGTATACCATTGTAGATTTGTATTCTTCTCTGTATAGTTTGTGTATATGTAAATTCTATAAATGTTTGTTTGTGTCTATATATACATCTATTTTTCCAGCCAGCGGGTCACGCTTTGGCCACTACGTGTGCTTTAGCCATCTGTATATTCTATGTATTCTGCACTTAGCCTTGTGACGAGCTCAATGCACTCAGTGCATCAAAAACCACTTTCTAGAGCTCATTCGAGCGGGATACCACCTGGTTCAGATTTGGCTTCTTACTGGTTTAGCTATGGTGGTTTTCTCTCTCCTTTGCCAGGATGCTCTTAATGGTGGGATTAAGTTTCCCACACGTGAATGTTTAAGTTTAACCCAAGTGGCTTTCACCTTTGTGCACATTCAGAAAGTTTTCAACATAAATGCCATTACTCCCATTATTGTATGACCACGTCATATCCCATGTCAGCCAAGCAATGAATCATTTCCAATCTTGTTTTATAACTGGTAGTTTTCAAACTCTAGACCTCGGCCCCTCTATGTTCATTGTCTTAGTTCACCATGTGAAGATAGAATTCCTCGGTGCCCTAGGTAAATGGTAAAATTCTAATTTATTTTAATGTATACATCTTTTTCAAGTTTAACTAATGCTAACATTCCTCTAGGAACAAATGTGATGCGGTGGTAAAAATATCCGATGTCAAAAATAAAAGGTTATGTCCTATACATGTACTGATAGGAATCTTGTCTTGTAGGTTTTCAAAGAATCAAATTGATAAAACATGTTAGAGGCTTATGCATCTACTCCACCCGAGAGCCCAGACCTCCCCACCACTGCAACCAGGGCCACAGTCAGGTCAAAAATGGAGAAGACCTTGGAAAAACTCCCGTTAAACATGAAATATGTTAAGGAGGATACTATTCAGTGGTCGAAGGTGGAGTCTAAGAATAAATGGATCACCGACACAAGTGTTGGTATGTGGGATGAAACACAGGCCCTGGTAAAGATGATGTATATACAAAACACTGCCATAGATCCATTGGCTATAAATGTGGGCAACTCTAGGATTCTAAAGGTTGCTTTCTTCTCGTGCTTTGTGCAAGCCCCAAATATCATCCTCACTCTAGCAGAGCACTATAATTCAGCCGTCTAGGCTGTCATGCTGGCTTCCCCAATTCCAACCAGATACCCAACCCCCATAGTGTCTTTGGACACTGTCACCTTTCAAAGGGGACTGGGGATCCCCCAGTTCAATGATGCAACAATCCTCACTTGGTCTTTGGCCTTGGAGGAATTTTAGAAGCTAGAGCTCATGGCCCGACAATACCATAACAACAACTGGCTAAAGACACCAAAGAAAGACTCCAAAAGGATGAAGCTAGAAATCCCCCAAATAGAATTCAAGGAAATTATATAGATGGTGATCATAGCATTATGTAGGATCTTTGTATAGCCCATGCCCAAGAATTCTTGGCATGGATGTACTACTTCCTACTTGGCATCTCTTTCGGTGAGCAATGTGTGTGTGTAAATGGGTACCTGTCAGAATCAACACAAACACTCAATAAGTCATTATATTAGCTCAAAGGGGTTAGTAAAAGTATGTAAAGCATATAGAACCCACTAAAATTGACTTATTGCCTGCTAACTAGGAGGAGTGTGATTAACAACATATCAGCCCTCAGAATATGCTATGAATCAGTGACTAATACAACCTAGCATGAAGGAT
>MU226122.1:276274-302720 GCA_018584345.1 Thuja plicata
ATTGGAGATATTGGCATTCTTTCCCTTGTTTTCATTATGAATCTCTCATTGTATGGTTTATTGGCAAGGTCATGAGTTTATAGCTCTAGCTGAGAGCAATTTTACAAATCTCGCAACTCTATACATAAAGAGCTATGGATCGATTTGTGAGGGCTCATTCTTGAGTTTCCTTGCATGTAAGGATCCATAGAAGTGCACTACTTTTGTGTGTAAAAATAGTTCATGAATATGAATGGATAGTTAACCATATTAATGACTCCAATTATACTTATTTAAGTTAATATCATATATATTCAAAGGATAATTTATAAGTTGTCTTAACATTTTCCATTTAAATACCCTTATCTGCTAAACCGATGATTATCTAAATATTTTTCCATATGTATTATTATATATATTCATATATATATATATATATATATATATATATATTATATATATATATATATATATTATATATATACATAAAGTGTGTTTATGTTCTATGTTTATAATTTAGTGGATAAATATATAGATTAATATAATTGTTTAAGTAAAAAATTCTATATACAGACCATTTATTAGCTATGCTTCTAAATGCTATGTAGTTGATTATCTATTAATGTGTTGATAATTGTTTGCCTATATACCTATGTGACCTGAGTTATTATTGCTCTTTCTGTATTGAAGTATGTTTGATAGGCTTCTATTTGGGTTTAATGTGTAGATATATAAGTATACGTTATTAGAGTCTAATGTTGGAAAAAATGAGAGGGAGGGGGGTGAATCAGTGTTTAACTAATTATTCAAACTCAACAACTTAAACATAAATCAATCAAATAACACTTGAAGCTTAACACAAGATCACATAGCACAAGATATGATTATGGGGAAACCTTGATTAGAGGAAAACCCCGGTGGGAATTAGTACCCACAAATATTGTACTAGTATAATGAACCTATTAGAGTTCCTTTGCCCTGTTAGGAGTAGTCTTTACAATGTAAGTACAATGACCTAGTTAAGGGTCTGACCCTGTTAGGAGTCATTTACAAAAAGCCCTATTAGGGGTGAGGACTCACTTTCCAAGAGCTCATTGCTCAAAGAGAAAGAAGGCTACAACCTCCTGAGAATAGATATGCACTATATCCAAAAGTGAATTGCTATATGTGACACAGATGTCTGATCAATTCCAATTATGCACTTATGCTCTTAACCTCTTTAAGGGCTCTATCTCATGTTGATATCTTCATACTGCTCTTCTATAAATCTTCTCTAACTATTTTTATGACACTTACAATATATCTTTGCATTACATATATATATCTTTATGCCTGAATAGACGCGACTATAAACAAGACCTTAGTCGGCCTAAAAACATAATACATAATGATTCCAAACAAATTGGCTTAAGCGTGTTTACAAAAATGTTTAATACATGATCACAAACTTATTACAATAGGTGCTTAGCCTTTACATAACAAAATATTACACGCTAATCAAAATCATCAAGTCGGCTTCATACTCTGTATTTTGAACTGCTAGTGTACTTGTTCTTTCTGTAACTTTTACGTACTATCGTTCCATACCATGTGTGTATAGGGTAAGCATAATAACATACCATAGATCTTAAGTCTGAATGCACATGTCTTGATGTGGTTGTACACACGTGCACTGATGCCCTGATCGACTACAAGTCACTGTTCTATTTTGTCTTCTGCACTTAGTCAATTTTCACTTCATAGTTTACTGTCAAAACTTCATATGACTTTGTTTCCATAAAGACAAGAAAAAATAAGCCATATACTCCCTGGGAGTTAAATTGCCAACAATCTCCCCCTTTTTCATTAATGGAAACAAAGGAATGTGGTCAAGTTGCTCAAAATTGACTAACACAAAAACTGTATATCATTATACTTTATAATATATACTACTCCCCATATATACACATATTTATTGTATATTACTCCCCCTTTGACATTAATGACAAAGGTGTCAAAATTGTAAGTCTCTAGATACTTACTCCATATATACATCTGGATATACAACCTAAAGATTCTTTATCTCTTGCTGCCATAATGCCTTCATTGCATTGACTGTCTGGAGATGGGCACATAGAGCATAAGTGAGCTTCTCCATTTTTATCAGGTCCATGCAGGGACCTTGATCATATGTGACAATAGTGGCATCAATCTATTTGATGTTTTCATCCAAAAGTGCTAAGGAGGGTGCAAGTGCATTTCTCAACTGAGTCTGTCGGGTCCTTATCTTATTGATCTCTATTTTAGCTTTTTCTATCTTGTCAAGCTAACCTTGATAGATATTGTTGCAGATGTTCATGTCTTGTGTGAATGTATCGACTGATTTCCTAACACTATCAACCAAGATATCTGCCTCCTCTATCTTCTTGATATGTTCAGAGGTGAATTTTACCATATCCATGTAGTTGGCTATTATATTTCTGCCTTTAGCTGCCAACTCTTTCAACATAGACTGACCAATCTTCAATATTTTAAATCTAAGGAAAAAATCTTAACTAGTTCATTCAACCTTTCCTTTTTGTACTCATCTTCTACAATTCTAGTAGCCGAGTCTACTAAGTTTGTAAAATGTGCTTTGAAGCTTGTTAGTATACTGTCTACATCATCAATTGACTAAGTTTTTGCTACTTTCTTGTCTGCAGGTACAAGGTCATTCAGAATGTTTACTGACTCCAAGAAGAGAGGATTCCTCATAACTTGTTTCTCTTTGGCCTTTTCCATGGCTAGGACACTGATCTTGATTAGGTCTTCTTCTCCCCAAGCATCCAAACTTGTTGAGTCAGGAGTTAAGCTTGACAACAATGAGGTAGATGGTTGAATGGATGGTGTGAATATGGTATTCTAACTAGTATCCATGCATTCAATTTTAACTGGGATCTCCATGACTGGTGTCTCATTGTTTTGATTATCTTCCTCTTTGTTCAATTCTGTTGAATCTATAGAGGGAACTTTATCTTGTTGCAAATATGTATCATCAGTGCATGCCTTCTCTATCTCTTCCGAGTTTACAAATGCTTTTTCAACTTTATCCATATCATTATCAGAAACGGTCATAGATATCTTGATATCATCAATCACTATAGTATCCCCTGAATCTTTTGTTGTATCAGAGGCTATTGAGACTAAGGGTGCTAAAACCTGTGGACCTGTCTTAGGTGCATTCTAAATTACTGGTTCTATAACATGTTTAGGAGGAACTGGAGTTGCCTTAGTTGTAGGCACTATTGATGGATACATATATCTATCCAGAAATACCCACTCAAATGATTTATGAGTCTCTTCACCGACTAGATCATACTCCTTGTTCATGATATGAATAATTCTTGTTTTGGTTCTTAGGTGTGGCTTTACTAAATCCAAAAAAATGGATTTCTCATCATGCGAGCACAATGGGATAAGACTATCCAATGTTTCTTCTCTTATCCTCATATCCTCTTTAATTTCTTGCCTATTTAACATATCAAGTATGTTCCATACCTTGTCTGGTATGATAGTCTTGAGTTCCAATACAATCCTTTTGAATTTAATCATGTGAGAGATGATCATAGAATGAATCTCTGATTTGTCTATCTCTTGATATTTGTCATATACATTCTTGAGAGACTCTAGTCTTCCTTCATTGAAAATTTTGTTCCTTAAGACATTAAGACTAGGTCTGAAACCTACCTTAGGAGGAGCTTGTGTGTTCTTTACCTTTCTCCTTGTAGTTCTTGAGGATGGATGACTAGTGGGTGCTTCCTTCCTTCCTCTAAACTTCTTGCTAGGTACTGATGGTGGAGATGCATCCAGATCAATGGTGGTTGATGGCGTAGATGTATCTTCATTTTATTTCTTCTTCTTCTTGGGTATATCATCAGTCTTTTCTATTTTTACTTCTGTGGGAGTCTTCTCAAGTTCTTTGGCTATCTTAGCTTCTCTAGCTCTTTCAAAATATTCTTGTGTAACACCATGAACTTTTAGGATATTTGAGGTAATCCTAGATGCCTTCCTTTTGTTCTCAGCACTGTATAAGACATAATCAACTTGATTTGTATTTTATCTATAAGTAATCCATCTAGGTTCATTAGGATCCTTGGGCGCAGATAAGAGGACTTGTGCATAACCTTCCAAAACATGTTCTTTGACTTCATAACCAAGAGGGTGAATCCATTTTGTCCTAGGCTCAACTGCCTCCATGCAAGTACAGTCAGTCTCCACCATAAAGCATATGGTGTCTTTGTACTTCTCAACTATTTTCTCAGGTATCCTAAACCTCTTTTGCATCTTGATTCTAAATGTCTTGATGTCCATGTCCATAGACTCCTTCACACTACTCTCTGATGTGGCTTTTTAGTGAAATCTATGACATAGTGGGTTTGATTTTGTCTAGGTAGAGATTTGAAACCTTTCCTACTATGTGGAAGTAAAGATATATGATCAGTCAGCCAAACCTGAATATCTTTCTCTTGTCATGCTTAATAGCTTGGATGTTGTTAATCTATTGAGCGCGCAATATCTCACATAGGTTGTACTAAGTATTATCATTCACCATTTTTATTTCTGCTAAGACAGTAGCTGTAGATACACTATTTATTCTACTTGCATGCTAGAATTTATAACCTAGTATCATGGTAACTAGCTTTATGTCATCTTCCTTGATGGGATCAACTATCATACTACACCTATCACTCCTGGATAAGCATGTTTGCTCAACTTGTTTCTTAACATCTTTGCTAGTTGGAAGAACTAGTCTAGTCTTAGGAAGTCCATTCATCTCATGAATTAGATCTATAGTGATGCGGATGGGAACCTCACCTATCCAGTATAGATCATCATGTATCCTGCTTAGTAAAATCTTCACCCATTCTAGCTCATAGAACTCGTGGGCATTGGAATACTCAAAGATAGGGTTATCAGTGAGATGCGTGTATTCATCCTTGAATGTATAATATGGTTTCATCATATAGCCCATGAGAGATGCAATATTTTTGTCTCCAACTATTTCCTTCTTGCAATAAACATATGCGCAGATGTCTTCTACATTTACAACTCCTAGCGGAGTCTTAGAGAATGCTCCTTCGACATCATCCAGTATGGACTTGAATGGATGCTTCTTAAAAACAAATCTCTTCCTCTCAGTATTAATGTCAAATACAATAGGGGTTTCCATACTTACTTGTAACTAGGTTAAGTAGGGTTTCATGATGATTCTGAAATGATGCAACTACTAGGGTTCTGTTCCAAACATAATCTGTACACAAACCAACTAATCCTACAAGATGTTATTTCTTTGATGCTCGATGCCTATCTGCTTTCTGAATACTTCAATCTCAAATGCAAAGTGAGGTTTTTAAGATCTTTTGCTAATTTATATAAACATCAATTGTATTTAATGCTCGTTGTCGTAAAGCGGTTTACAGAGAGAATTTGAAACTTTGTTCTGAACAAAGTAAAGGCAATGCGTGAATGCATACAACCTTAATTCATGATTACATGCATGAATCCATAGGCGCATACTCAAAGGTGAGTATACCAGCCATGCAGGGGTTAAGAGCTAGAATAACTCCCCTTAAAACCATGAGAGTCAACTATTCATAAGTAGAAGGTGCGTCCACTGAGGATGCATTTGCTACCTTGTTCTCTTCATTATCCTTCTTTACTTCAACCCATATTTTATCTGAGTTAGCTTTGGCTTCCACAAACTTGAATTCTCCTAATTCTTCAAACAAAGGCTTCTTGGGATTCTCTTGTCCTTTTTTTCTTGATCTACAAAACCTTGAGATATTTCCAACTTTTCCACATGAGTGACAGATGATAGGAGGTCTGGTGTTGTTATTCATCATGCTACATTTCTTGGTTGTGTGTCCATTGTAGTTACATATCTGACATGTAATGTTCTGCAAGTTTCTTTGAGGTTGATTTCTCTGATTGAATTGAGTTTGATTCCTTTGGTTTAGTTGTGGCTGATTTCTTTGATCTGTTCTGCAATGAATAGCCCTATGACAAAAATTACTACAGGAGTAACAGTAACCATTGAAGGGTCTTACATTCTTACAATATCTTTCCAAGTGTCCATGCTTTTTATAGGCATAGAAATTATGGTTGACTGCCTTGTACTTATCTTTTGGTGATTCTGCTTTAGTCTCTTCATGATTTTTAGTTTTCTTTTCTTCTGAAGATTCTGTTAGAGATTTCTTTATTTCTTGTAATGAGTTGATCTCAATTTGAGCTAAACTGTATTCCATACCAGTGGTGTCACCTTTTAGCTTTTGTGCATAGAGCTATGATTGAATTAGATCAGAGCTTGTGTGTAGTTTATCAATCTTGTCTTTTGCTCTTGATAATTAGGATTCAATTTTGTTCTTGATATTTTCCAATTCCAAGATTTTCATATTGGCTTGCATGAGTTCTTCATCCAACTATTTGTTTTCTTTGTTCTTTTCTTCAATAGTTGTTAAGCTATTAGTTAACTAATCATTGAAATCTTCTATCTTATCTTTCAGAGACATGTTTTCTTCATTCAGTTTCAAATCATTGGTGGAGTAATCTTTTAGTTCTTTCCTTAGTTTCTTGATAAGCATTTGTGAGCAATCAAATTTTAGTTTAAGTTCTTCATTTTCTTTCTCAGATCTGTCCAGATCTTCAAGGGCTATTTCAAGATTATTTTTTAGATGTTTGACTTCTGCTAAATCCATGATCTCCTCAAATGGTTAAAATTTTCTCTTTGAGGACCAGGCTCTGATACCAATTGTTGGAAACACTAAGAGGGGGGTGGGGGTGAATCAGTATTTAGCTAATTATTCAAATTCAGCAACTTAAACATAAATCAATCATATAAAATTTGAAGCTTAACACAAGATCACATAACACAAGATATGATTATGGGGAAACCTTTATTAGAGGAAAACCCCGGTGGGAATTAGTACCCACAAATATTGCACTAGTATAATGAACTTGTTAGAGTTCCTTTACCCTTTTAGGAGAAGTCTTTACAATGTAACTACAATGACCTGGTTAAGGTTCTGACCCCGTTAGGAGTATTTTAAAAACAACCCTGTTAGGGGTGAGGACTCATTATCCAAGAGCTCACTACTCAAAGAGAAAGAAGGCTACAACCTCCTAAAAATAGATATGCACTATATCCAAAAGTGAACTGCTGTATGTGACAGAGATGTCTGATCAGTTCCAGTTACGTGCTTATGCTCTTAACCTCTTTAAGGGCTCTATCTCATATTGATATCTTCATACTACTCTGCTATATATCTTCTCTGACTATTTCAATGACACTTACAATATATCTTTGCATTACATATAAATATCTTTATGCCTGAAAAGACACGACTATAAACAAGACCTTAGTCAACCCAAAAACATAATACACAATGCTTCCAAACAAATTGGCTTAAAATTTTTTACAAAAATGTTTAATACATGATTACAAACTTATTATAATAGGTTCTTAGCCTTTACATAACAAAAGATTACACGCTAATCAAAATCATCAAGTCAGCTTCATACTCTGTATTCTGAACTGCTAGTGTACTTGTTCTTTCTGTAACTTTTTCGTACTACCATTCCGTACCATGTGTGTATAGGGTAAGAATAATAACATACCATAGAGATTAAGTCTAAATGTGCATATCCTAATGTGGTCATACACACGTGCGCTGATGCCCTGATCGACTGCAAGTCACTGCTCTTTTCTGTCTTCTGCACTTAGTCAATTTTCACTTCATAGTTTACTGTCAAAACTTCATATGACTTTGTTTCCATAAAGACAACACAAAATAAGCCATATACTCCCTAGGAGTCAACTTTCCAACATCTAATTGGTCTAAAAGTACATAATTAAATGATTAAATGTTTTATAAGCTTATGTATCTATATATTGACCTATTTATGTGTAAGCATTTTGTATATATCTATGTTTGAATATCTATGTTTGTGTTTATATATATATATATCTTATATATCAATATATATATTTTATATATATGTATATTTATATATGATATATGTATAGATATATATCTAAATATGTGTATTTATATATATATATATCTTTATATATATCTTTATATATATATATATATATATATATATATATGTATGTATGTATGTATGTATGTATGTATGTATATATAAANGTATATATATATGTATATATACATATATATATATATACATATATATATATGTATATGTGTGTATATATATATGTATGTATGTATATAAAAATATATAAATTTATATGTATATATCTATATATTTATGTATATATATCCCTATATGTTATATTTTAATACTTTATTTTATGGTTATATGTTGTTTGACTATTTATTTAAATATATCTCTACTCCCCTTTTAAGCTACTATCCTTTACTAATATGTCTTTTTAATATAAACTTAATTTATGTTTTATTTTATATCGATTTGTCAATATATACCCGTGATTCTCTTATGTATACATTGACTTAGTTATTCAAGAATACCTTTTTTTATTATTTGGTTTGCTTGCCTTACCATTATTTTGTTTAATATTTGATTTGGATCAAACTTTCATTTTATTATATTAAGGATGTTTAGTTTATGCTTCATTGGCATAACTAATTGCTTCTATTCAATTTTTTTCTTGTGCCATATTTGTTAATGACCATATTGCAGAACACCCATGATTTGTCTTATAGATATTTCTATTAAGTCTTGTGTTGGTTGTTGTTAGTTATATTCTAACCCTTAATTCAGGCTTTTTGTAAGCTGATTTAATGTCTGCACAATTAACCATAGCTGCTACCTATTAAACCATTGAAAATTTCACATTTGAGCAAAAAACTATAGAATTACTATTAATAGTATTTATATTATGTTCAAAAAATTATATAGACAACTTATATAGTCAACCTTCCTATATTAATGTGCATTTACAAACTGCACTACCTTTACAAATTGTACATATTCTATCTAATCTAGGAATAGCCAGCAACCAGAACATGTATATTGAGATTCTAAGTCCAAAAAATGGCCAAAACTTCAGACTAACCTATGTACATCCATTACATTAGAATAACTTGTAAACAACTACCTATCCAGTGTGATGAGAAGGCACAATGACCATTATATCTTCCTCGGAGTCAGAGTCAACTTCCATGTTTTCTTCCCCACCTGCTAACCGTGGGCATTTCAATCCATTCAGTCTAGAGGTCTATCTGAGGAAGGGTAGGCATATAGTGTAAAGCCGATAGTCATGGAGGTTGATGTTTGGGGGGATTTCTACCCCCACAAAAATGAAGAAAGACGCCACCCAATCACAACCATCATCATTGATGCCATACCACTTCAGTAGGAAGTGAAGATACTTGACCATCTCGGACCACAGTGATTCAAATTTCACCATGTCCTTGATATATAAAATTGGCCTTCTTCAGACCTGGATAGTTTTGAGACTCCCAACGGCCAACTCATGTAATCCTCTAGATGAGGGATCTCAAGTTTGTTGCCGATGCTTTCTACTACATTATCCAAATCCTCTAGCCATGTATCATCAAAAAGGGCAGTGCATATCTTTTTAATATCCCAAAACTTCACCTTTTCCCTAAAAGCTATAGCTATGAATGATCCTATAACTTCACTATTTGTTCTCCATGTCTAGCTGTAGTCTAGTTCTTTTTCTCCAATCACCTTCTTTACTGCCAGATGTGAAACATCATCTATTTTCTTCAAGATGCTATTCCATCTCTCCGGTTTGACCATCCCTAAAAAAGCCATAGTTCTAATTTCATGCCTATGGTATAACGCAATGGTAGTTTCCATCCTTGCAAAATTAGAGGAAAGGAAAATAAAAGATAGCTCAGAATTAGTTCATAGGGTGATAGGTAGCTTATTACTAGTACCGTAACTTTGAGATGTTTCGGTCCATCTAGAAACTTCTAGCTCTCTAGCCTGGCGGAATCATTATGTAGTATGAACTAATTTTCTAGCCATCTAGAGAGTTTGAGACTTCATCGAGGTGTAATAGATCCCTAGATTTGCGGTTGGAATGGAGGAAAAAAGGAATGTTTACTTCAAAATTTAATGATAAACTTTAGTTGTGAATGCATACCTATCAATTTAGACATTGAGTGCTTGATCACCGTAAGTGATCAGCTTTGTCCTCTCGTTCAAATGGCTGGGTCCTATGTCAGTATAGAGAGGGCACAAACTTAAGATAGGAGAAAACTCATGCTCAAATCTCTAATTCTTCTTATATTATTTTAATTTCTAGTAGAGGCCCGGAGTTAGGTTTTGACCAGACTTATAGGAGAATTCTGTCTCTATTTTTCAAGCATAGGGATTTCCTAAAAAGTCATTGTGCCTAGATTTAAAGGATCATTTATACTTTTATGTCTGTGAGTTTAAATGATAGTTATAAGTTATAAGAGAGAGTATAGAGAGTGCTTTATAGATATATATATATATATATATATATTTAGATCTAGGGTGTTACCTATCAATGTTAGTAGATGTCTACAAGTGTTGATTTGTATGTTGTAAGTTTCAGTAAGAGTATCGTGAATGTTTTGTTAATATATGTAATGAGATCTATGTTGGTAACAAGTTGTGTTTGAGAAAGTCTGCATATATATAGCCTATCTAGGTTTGTAATTCTAATCATCTATAGTGATAATATGTATACCTTATATCGAGTCTATATGCCTATATTTCTAATAAAGATAATATCTGAATATCTATATAATAAAGTTTTACAATTATACTTGTCTTCTAGCCTATATTTGTAATACCATATTTCCCTAGTTTGGATCAATCCTACATTTTCTTAGTGCAGTAGAGCTTGGTCTCACTAAGGATGTAGGCATAATGTGTATGTAATAATTTGTGCATATGAAAGAAATACGCATATTCAATATGCAATAGAAATTGGATTGACTAAATTGACATAACTATTCTTAAACTGATGTGATAGATGGATAGTCATTTAGATCTAATACTGATGGGATGCAAAAAAAATCTAGTATCAGGTAGTGATTGCAATCCTTTGGCATAATTTCTAGTTTTTACAGTCCAAGGAGAAACCTTATTTGAAGTCGATAAGCTTATTATCCATTTCAAGATAAGAGATAATCAAAGCAATCTCTATCAGAGAACTTTTTTAGCATATTGTTGTCTTCCAGCTCTTTCCAAAACTTGACCACTATTAAACTAACCTTAAGATAGCGGAAAAAATCATGTTACTAGGAACAATGGTGTGATAATGGGGTTTGAAAGATATCCAAAGCAAATGCTATCATTGGCATCTATTAGAGAGATGTTTGTCCATTCAGAGTGACAGGTCTTTTGTCATAATCATGTTGGTGCTAGTCCAAGGGTGCCTGCTTTGTAATCCTACTAACATAACATTTAGTTATTTACTACCTTGCTTTTATCATCTTATTCTATTTTTCTTTACTTCTGTGACAATGGGCCTCATTCTATCTGTAGATTTTTGACAAAAGGAGACCCTTTTTCATTTCTGATTTTTATCATTCATTTTAATCTAAGTATACAATTGTTAGTCTGAAACTTATTAATGCTTTTTCAGTTAAGCGTATTCCTTCGTAATTTTGAAAATGCATCTCTAGTGATAGTTCCAAAGGTATCTTGATCTAATCAATATTTCATTTTTTCCCTTTTGTCTACACTAAGACTGATATTGTGACGAGGTATGTTAATCCTATTTAAGTATTTAGTCATACTGAAACTAGTTGCTTCTATCTAGGTGGGCTAGGTTATCATTTTTTTATTGTATTAGATTATGATCTTTTAAGAATTTGAGTCTAGAGTTAAACCTTTTGTGTGTACTCCTACTCTTGTGTATTTATATGAGTCTTTTGGTGCATTTTCTATGCGTTGTATGATATTGGATAATGGATGGATATAACATCAATTATATAGTATTCCCTCTAAGGCTAGGTGATAAATATTAGTATCCTATCATTTTTTTTCTTTTAATAAATTAGTGTCTATTGATGTGTGTTAAGCCTGAAACCTCCTTTCGTAGTCTTATTATTTTATGCCTATTTTCACTTTATATCTTAAATTCCTCTGCTTTTATTTATACCCTTTTTCTACTAAATTATCTAACGAACTGCGCTATTTAGAGGGCTAGGAAAAATCAGTAGGTGATGTACCTCCTGTGTGTGTATATTTGTGCACCTATTATCTACAACACAACACTTCAATAAGTCATTCTGTTAGTGAAAAACAAGGGTTAATGAGCATATAAACCATAACTTTGACTTATTGCTTTCTAACTCGAATGAGTGTAGAAAATAACATAAAAACCCTCACATTTATGCTAAATACCATTGACATAAACAACCTAGCATGAAATATTTGATTAAAAACAAGCTATTATTCAATGAGAAATGCATATTAGTCTAAAAATGGACATTATAAAAATGCATAAGCATAAACTATGAAATGAAATATGAGTTTTAGTCTATTCTAACAGCATAACAGTGCATTTACAATATGAGATGAAGGCTCTTTTGTGCTCCAAAATGCATACTATTTATAGAAGAATGAGAGAGAGAGGGGAGACAAAGTTCATTAATGAGTTGAGGGACTCATTAATGGTGGTGTAAGAGCCATTAATGCCTTGAGCATTAATGAGGCATGGAGGAGACATGGGCTTAAGACACCTTCATTAATGAGGTATTAATGAAAGCCTTAAAGAAGCATGGGAAGGGTGTAAGAGGGTGGCTTGAGAAGGTGGAATTGAGGAAGGAATCTTGAGATTCCTTGACTTTCTCAAGTGGGTGGAGTTGTTAATCATTCCTTAATGGAATGTGACAATATTAGGAGGTGGGTTAGGGTTAGAATTAGAATTAGGATTATATTAGCAAGGGTGGAATGGGTTGAGATGGGTTAGAACCTAGGGTATAAGTGGTTGAGATAGGTTAGGTTGGGTTTAAGGGAATATTAATTAAATGAATTAAACTTATTTAATTCATTTAAAATATAGGAATTAATTATTTAAACAATTAAATTGCCTTTTAATAATTAAAGGGACTATAGCCATTTTAATTAGAATAAATAGGCTAGGGGAATGGGTTCATTGCAAGCGTATAATTAATTTAGGGATTTATTTAATTCCTTTATAATTAAATACTATAGCCATGTTTGAATTTGTTTTTGATTAAATTGGTTTGAATTTATTTGAATTGTATGGCTATAATAGTTAATATAAATTAGTGCTAAAAATCACATAGGATATTAAATTTAATTTCAAAAGAATTATGCCAAACAGTAACAGAGTCGTTTGGACATAATTGGGGGTATGATCACACTTAGGGAAAATAGGGTCCATAGTTGCAACAGACCAAATTCAGGTGGTTACATTTGCCCCTCTTTGAATTGATGTGCAAGCAGCGCATTGATTTAAAGAAAGTTTTCAATTTTGACTTTAGAAAGATTGAGGATTCCGTTCTTGGTTGTTGAATGAAATGTTGATGAGATCAGTCTCACACTTGATCAAACCAAACTGATAGAATTGATTTTGAACTTGGTTGTCGTCCAAAGATCAATAAAAGATTTTAAAGATATCAATTCTGAACTTGGTTGTCATCCAAAGATTGATAATACTGATTTTGAAATTGGTTGTCATCCAAAAAAAGCTAGTATGAAGCTGCTAGGAGCTTAGTAAAAATATTTTAAAAATGAGGAAACACAAGATATCTAGCTTATGAGAACCAAAAATTTCTATCCAACAGTTTTGATTTAGTCAAGGAAACTATCATGCCCCTAGTTTGTTTGATAACGAGGTCATTTTTAATGTTGTTTCAAGCAAAAAATTAATTAATTGATAGTGTAATCATGCCCCCTCAGGAATGAAATTGAAGGAAAAGAATAAAATCTCTCAGTTGAAAGAACGTATCACTTGTAGGAAGTAGTTAGGACAAGAAAGAATGGAGTAGAAGAAGTGGAAAAGAAGGTGTGTTTTAAAAATAAACACATGAGTACCAAGTTAATTACATGAAAATGTGCATGATGAGACTGATAACATGATGTCAGACCAAGATTTATGATAAAATGTGCAATGTTGACCGATGTTTGGAACAAATGAAGCAAATCTGCAGTTTTTGAAATTGCTGTAAGAATGGTACTGTGCTGCTGAAAACATCTTATGCACCTTTGATTTGGTTCTCGATTGATCAAAAAGAGAACATAAATGTAATTGTAAATGCCTGGGAGGAGTTTTAGAACTCCTAAATGGCTCAAAAGACCAATATAAGCCTCAAAAATTACCATTTCACTATTCATTTTCACTTTCCTCCATAGTAATTTAGAGAGCTCTGTAGAGAAATTGGTAGTCCCTATGAGGAAGCATCATTTCGAGATGAGCCATCGACATCAGTGCCCAGCTGACTATCCACCTCCGGTAAGTGCTCGAAAAACTACCTCGTGACTTTTGCAAATTTCAATTTTATGCCTTTTTGTAGCTTTTACAACCCCTGTAATTTTGAATCGCATCCGAGATTCCAGATCACAACCTGCAAATCCCATGTTGCATCTGGTATTTCCTGGATCGCATCTAATTTTTCCAAATTCTTGCGTCGCATCCATGATACCCTAGATCACATCCTGTTTGTGTAGTTTTTGTCTTTGTTTTATGTGAAATTCATCACTGTGTCATACCCTGTTTACTTAGGCTTGTACCTGATATTTAGGGTCCCATCCCATATTTTGGGGATCGCATCTTGCAAACTCCATCGCATCCTGTATTTCCAAGATCACATTTGGTAAAGTGGATCACACCCTTCTATTTTAGAATCGCATCTGGTTAGGAGACTTAGAAATTTAATCTTTTTGACCCATCTGCGTGTTGCAAACTTGGAATTATGTAGGTGATTAGGAGTCTAACCCTTTGTTGTAGATAGGATACTGATGCTTTGTCATTTTTGTCAAAACATACCCAGTTTGAGGTAGTCGCATTTTGCTGCACTTACCCTGGTCATGTGCTTGCATTGTCCAGACTGCTTTTGGATGATGAGCAGACTACTGTGATCCGATGCAGATTGCATTCATTGATGGGTTTACTCGAGATCAGGGTAA
The DNA here is from genome assembly GCA_018584345.1 of Thuja plicata. Classification (NCBI taxonomy): domain Eukaryota; kingdom Viridiplantae; phylum Streptophyta; class Pinopsida; order Cupressales; family Cupressaceae; genus Thuja; species Thuja plicata. The sequence goes on from MU226122.1 coordinate 291,362, forward strand.
ATCATGGGTTGTTGACTTCTCTTGCTGAGAAATGGCACTTAGAGCACAACACCTTTCATTTGCTGACTGGTGAGACTACAGTGACTCTTGAGGACATCTGGTAGATACTTCAGGTGCCGATGATCGGGCATGAGGTGATATTTGAGTCAATGGCGGCCATGGTGATTGGTGCTACACATAGATATTTCTAGGATGACACCACCAACTAGAGATATCTGTCTTGGGATTATATGGTTGATCATTACAATTGATTATCTATGTATTTAGCAGGTCTGGTAGGCGGCATCCTCATGCCAGATAGAGGTCATCATGGTTGGCTAGGTAGATATGATAGAGTAGATGGTTACCCACCATTGGAGATTTGCATGGGGCAGTTGCATTTTAGCTCATATGTACAAAGAGCTACATGATATAGTATACCACTATATGTGGAGCATGACCGTTGGGATCCTTATTCTTTAGATGTGGGCCTGGGAGTACATCGCTATGACACGACCAATTGTAGATAGACAAAGGGCACCAGAGCAGCCTTATTTTTATATGTATGTAGGCCTCCTTCAATAGATCCTTTTGTACCACCTCCTTCTCCTCCTCTTGATCAGGGAGAGGGGGCGGGGCAGAGTTGATATTTTGTACCATCTATATGACATGTGTATTTTGAGATTACATTTGTATATCTGGATCCTGCTGAGATCCCCTTTTGTATATGACATTCATACATGTATATCTGATTCATTCAGCCTCACTAATACTCTGATACTCTTTATGCATACTGTTCCATATTTTGATCTGTACCATATATATATCTTATGCAGCTTCCCGATTCTGACATGTTTCATGAGTTCCCTTTGCTTTGAAAGATGTGGTAGATGTATTTTTCACATGTGATGATATCTTGGTCTCTTTGATGAGTTAGATTTAGACATCATTTTGATTTGATTTGATTACTGATATAAATATGTTTTAAATGATATGTATGTGAAAATGCAAATGTATGTTTCTTTTTTATTTTTCCTTTATGAAAAATAGATGTATGGATGCACTTTTGGATGAAAAAGTAAACATGCAATACATGGATGCTTTGTTTTTGTATTTCCCTATTGCTTCTTTTCATGAATGCAAAATGTATGCTATGGATTTGCAACAATAGATATATCAGTAATATGGATGATGTAATTAACTTAATTTTTAGAAGAAGATAGAAAGCATTTTTTCAGCACAAAAATTCCTTATGCGTTTACTGCCTTTTACAAATGTATCATGCAATCTCTAAATGCAACTATATGTAGACTCTTAGGACTTTGTCACTGGTATGCAAATGTTTAGCTTTTTATCATCATTGGGCACTTTTCAGAATGAAACCCACCTATTAGTACAACCATCACTAATACCCACTGATATTATGATAGTATGAATACTATGTTTTATTGAAATGTCAAAAATAGATTTAGGCATCAAGGCAAAGAAGCCAGGATAACAAATAGTCACCTTCCTTTTAATATACTAGATTTTGTGTAAGGCAAGATATTGGACCCGCAATAACCTTGAAAATTCATATCCTTGGGTACATTATGATTCATATACCTTAGTGAGAATCTAGGTCAGATAACAGACAAGGAAATTGTTTCAACCTCACTGTAGTTTACACATAACGAAGATCGAGATATATGCGGCTATCCACCCATAGTAGCATCTCTTACCATAAACATCTAAGTTAGGTGAAGTTTATAGGATCATTTGGAACAATCACCATATGTAGAAAACTAAGAAAACATTATGCCCCCTATCCTTGTGACTCTTTGTCTTTGCGCAAACGTCATTGAGTAACTAAGAAGACATAATAAATCATCAATTGAGAATCAATCAAATAAAATTTATAGTTACTTAAATGCTCCTAGTTGAAAACATCATTAGGACATAAAAGAATCATAATCAAACCAATAGAAAACTATGTGTTTAAGTAGTACTTGTTCATTCATATGCTAAACACAGTAGAAATTCATTAATCATAAAATCAAAATGTAAGCGATATGGTGTTCCATGTCTGTGCATTGATAGGATAATCCGTTCATGTTTACAATCCAATATAGCCTTGTAGGAACTCTGTTAATGTAAATGTCATGTCTGGATATGTGAAATTTGAAAAGACACCCTTGTTTTGGAAAGTGACGTCATTTTGTATGTATCAAGAAACATTGTGTTCGTAAGGCAAACCATCCTAGAGAAACTTAGCAACCATAACCTACCATACTAGCAAAGATGCCCCCAGTGCAGAATGAATTATTCCTATGATGTAGATGTAGACAAATCCCAAGTGAGGATAAGATAGTCATGTAGGAAAATGAAGTCAGCATATGAGCACAAGAAAAATTATGAAGGCCTAGTATCAGTAGTGCATCGATAGATGGAGTACAAAACACAAGTGATGTCTGATTGCCAGGTTTTCACCACTTGGGAAGATCTTTTTCTTTCTTTCTTCTATCAAGATGCCTATTTTACCAGGTGCTCATCAAGGCACTTTTCTCTTTTTCAATTTTTTTGCTATTTTTTCTTTTTTGAATGTTTTTGTAGTATCAAGGTGCCTGTTTGCCAGGTTTTCACCAAGGATACCCTTTTTGTAGGACTTTTTCCACTATTTTTGGATTTCTTTAGGTTCAATTTTCTGAATGTTTTTGGTATTTTGCAAGAACTTTTTGTTGTACATGCTCTACTAGCCAAACATCAAGCGTAGAACTGCTTCAAATGTAGAGTATTGATAGGATCTAGAAGAACATCTTCCTCAGGTGTAGCTAGTTGATAAGCTCCAGTCCTAAAAGTAGAAGTGATAACATAAGGTCCTAGCCAGTTAGGTTTAAATTTTCCTTTTTGCTCCCTGTTAGGCTGGTTCTTAGGATTCTCCTTTAGGATGAGATCTCCCACTTCAAATTTTCATGGTTTGACCTTCTTGTTGTAGCCTTTGGACATACGTGCTTGGTATACTTTGAGGTGATCAAACGCTTGTTGTCTGCACTCACCTAGTAGATCTAAAGAATTTACCTGATCAATGCGGTATTGCTCATCAGTAACTAGACCTTGTAAAGATATCTACAAAGCTGGGATTTCAACCACAATAGGTAATACTTCTTCAATTCCATAGACTAGAGAAAATGGTGTGGCACCAGTTGGTGTTTGGATGCTTGTTCGGTAGGCCCATAGTGCCAGATCTAGTTGCAGATGCCAGTCTCTACCAGACTTACTTATAGTTCAGTGTAGGATCTCAAGAATATTCTTGTTGGATGCCTTAGCCTATCCATTACCTTGAGGATAATAGATTGAGGAGTAGTGTTGAGTGATATGGAACTATTCACAAAGGTCATCAAGGTCTTGATTTTTAAATTGGCCCCCATTGTCTATTACAATTGAAGAGGGTATCCCATATCTACAGATAATTTAGTTCAAAATGAACATAGCCACCTATTTTCCAGTGGCTTTAATTAGCAGCATGGCCTCGATCCACTTTGTAAAATACTCAGTGGCTGTAATGATGAACTTGTGTCCATTTGAATAGTTGGATTATATTTGTCCAACCAAGTCAAAGGCCCATTGCTGAAATGGCTAATGTGTTATGAAAGGTATGATTTCTCTGGCAGAAGCATGGATAAGATTTCCATGTGTCTGGCATTTAAGACATGCTTTTGAAAACTGAATAGCATCTCTCTCCATGGTAGGCCAATAATAGCCTACTCTAAGCAGTTTCTTGGCTAATGAAAAGTCGTTCAAGTGTGATCCACATATGCCTTCATGGACTTCTTTTAATGCTAGATCAGACTCTTCGAGTTCTAAACACCTAAGAAGTGTACCATTGAGACCGTGTCGATATAGCTTGTTAGTTATAAGGACGTAATGTGATGCTATCCTAATCAGGGATCTTTTCTCATTTCTGGATAGATTGTTAGGGATGGTTTGGTTAGAAAGGTAAGTAATGATATTGGCATACTGAGATTGGTCTGGGTTATTCAAAGCACATATTACCTGGTATTCTGGGGTATCAAATGCTGGATAGGATAGTTCTTCCACCAAGAAGTCATAGCAGAATTGATGTTCTTCTAGTTGTAACATGGATGCAAAGGTAGCCATAGCATCTGTAGCTTTGTTCTCTGACCTTGGCATCTGCTAGAAGGTGATGAAGACAAAGTATTTCTTCAGGTCATCAACTAGTTTCTTGTAGGGCATCAAATTCTCATCTTTCATTTGACACTCCCCATTGATTTGATTGATAATTAGTTGGGAGTCACCATATACATGTAACTCTATGATCTTCCATTCCATGGCTAGCTTAAGGCCATTTACCAATGCCTCATTTTTTGAAATATTGTTGGTGCATGGAAACATCAATTTGTAAGATTTAGGAATCTTGTAACCTTGAGGAGTTAGGAATAGGACCCCGGCTCCAGAGCCTTATTGAGTGAATGAATTGTCAAAGTACATCTTCCATGGATATTCAGTGAGATGCATGATTGTTTTATTAGGGAATTCAATGAGTAAGGGTTCATCATCCTGGAGTGGTGAATCAACTAAATAATCTGCAAGGACCTATCCTTTGATAGCTCTCCATTCAACATATTCAATGTCAAACTCACTTAGAATTAGGACCCATTTTTCCAAATGTCTTGTTAATGTTGTTCTACTCAAAAGTTACTTTAGAGGATCAATCTTAGAAATGAGCTTCACTATATGAGAGAGCATGTAGTGCCTCAATTTTTGTGATGCAAAGATGACTGCTAAGCATGCTTTCTCAATAATGCTATAATTGAGCTCATAGGCGACCAGTGTTCTACTAATGTAGTAGATAGCTCTTTCTTTCTTGGTTTCATCCTCTTGTGCCAGTAATACTCCTAGGGATGTATGTGTGGCTAAAATGTATAGGAGTAGGGGCTTTCCATGAATAGGTTCCATAAGAATAGGAGTAGCTAGGTATCCCTTCAATTCTCTAAAGTTTTCTTTGTAGTGTTCATCCCATTTGAAGGTAACCCCTTTATGTAGTAACTTAGTAAAGGGTTGGGCCCTATCTGCAAGTTGGGACATGAATCTCCTGATGGACTGAAGTCTTCCTTGTAGCATCCTCATTTGATTGATGTTACATGGAGGAGCCATCTCTAGTATAAATTTAACTTTAGCAGGGTCTACCTAAATTCCTTTCGTTGAAATGATGAACCCTAGGAGTTTACCTGATTGAACCCCAAAGGCACATTTCTTTGGGTTGTGTCTGAGTTGAAACTACTCCATTTGATCTAATATGTTTCTTAGGTTAGCAATGTGAGTACCTCTTTCTTTGGATTTAGCCAATGTGTCATCCACATAGTTTTCCATGTTCTTGTGCATCATGTCATGGAATATTGTTGTCATGGATCTTTGATATGTTGCACCGACATTCTTTAACCTGAAAGGTATGGCATTCCAGCAAAAGGTGCCCCATGCACATGTAAATGCCATTTTCTCTTGATCCTTAGGGGAAATCTTGATTTGATTATATCTTGAGAATCCATCCATTAATGAATATATATGGAAGCCTTCTGTAAGATCTATGATCATGTCAATGTTAGGTAGAGGGAAGTCATCTTTCTAACATGATTTTTTCAAGTCTCTGAAGTCCGTTCAGATCCTGATAGATTTATCAAATTTAGACATGGGGACCACATTAGAGTTCCATCCTACATAGGCAATGACTCAGATAAACCCAGCTTTCAAAAACTTCTCTAGCTCTACTTTTACCAATAATGCAACATGAGGATGCATCTTTCTAAGTTTTTATTTTACGGGCTTGATCTTGGGAGCTATAGATAAGTGGTGCATGATGAGATTAGGATCTAGCCTTGGTATATCCATATAAGACAATGCAAAGTTAATCTTCTTCTCCTTCAGGAACTCTGTGAACTATGTCTTCTCCTTTTCTGATAAAGATTATGCAAGGTGGACTATTTGAGGATTTTCAACAGTGCCCAAGTTTACTGGTTGTTTTGGTTCAATTAGTACCGAAGATATTTCCTAAAAATGTTTAGGGAGGATATCAAGAGTCTCATCCTTTGGTGCCTTGGAGAGTTTTTCACCATTGGATACATCTTTTTTCTTTACTATTTTGGGATCTGATACTGCCACAGAGTAGTTTTCACTATTGGTTTGATTTTTCTTTTCATTTAGTTTTTGACTAAGAAACCTGATATCCTCTTGTGACATATTCTCGCTCCTTGTATTGGTGGAAGAAGGGTAAGGTTCACAAGAATTGAGATAACAAGATAGGGTGTGATCATTGGAAAAGTTGAGGATAGGAGTAGAATCTGTTTCAGTCTAATCAATTAGGTTGGGAAGTACTAATGTTAGGGAGTTAGAATCTAGAAAGGATAGCATCATGTTAGTATCAAGACCATTAACTAACATGACATGATCTGTTAAGAAAATTTATTCAATATTTAGATCAATAAGAGTGATATCGTCATTAAAAGGGTCATTGTTAGTTATATGTGGACCAAAATCTAACGACTCGTCAGTAGAAATCTCATCATCATCTCTCCGTAAAAGGAGGCTTCTTGCTTGTAGCCTATGAAATTCTTTTAGAATTATGTATTCACCAGTGTCTCCATCAATGATCAGGGGATGGAACTCTTCTTCTACCTCAATAGGATTAGTATCATTGGGAGGAGTGTCAGATCATTTACTAGGAGTTGAGGGAGCTAAAAACATATGAATTGTATCTATTCCAATATCTTTAGTGGCAACAGATCATAGCTCTTCCCATTCATAGTCATGAGATTCTATGACATCATCATCGAATCTATTTAAGTATTCAAAAATGGTTATTTGATGTACCCGGTTAGCTTCCTGAAGATCAAAGTGGGGTAGATCAAGGACATGTGAAATTGTGACCAATTTCCCCCAGTTAGGATGTAAATCCTATCGTTGGGGTGTCTCTTGAGTAATTGTTGCTATGGTGTCTCCTACCTCTTGAATGGGAGGTTGTGCTAGTAAAGGGGTGTGAAGATCTTGTGGTACCTCAAAGCTGGGTACATAGCATTCTCCTTGGTAGTTGGGGTCTTGTGTGCCAACATGTAACAATATTTCATAGGACCATTTCTCTAGTTCATCTGTTTCATCACTTCCTTTATCTGAGTGTGGACCCTCTTTTGAAGTAGGTTTATCAGTTTTAGTATTAAAACCCAGTCCTATTTTATCTCTGGTATTCCAGAACTCCATGGGTATAGGTTCAATAAGCCCTTGTCCTATGTTATTTAGAGGTCCCTTTCCTTTGTAACCCATTTGTGTGAGGAAATCATATCCCTTTCCATACTATTTTTGGGATATCTTCACATGTTTGACTTCAGTCTCCACCTGTTCTCCTTTGTAAATCCATTCTAAGACTGCCTATTCTTCTATGTTATCTGAAGAAGATGTGGATACCTTTACCATGCCAGTTGTTTTGTGTACTTCTGGTTCCTTGGATGCTATAGGTGTGAATGTTGATGAAGGTTTTTCATAGGATCTTGGTGACACTGAAAGTTCTGTTAGTGAGGGAGTCAGGTCCAACTTGTACTCTCCCATACCTGTCTCTTCACATTTAAAAGTTTTGCTAAAACTCTTCATAACCATGTCCTTGGTAGTTTCAAGAGTAACTGCATCCATAGCCTCTTTTTGTGTGGGATCGTGCTACCTACTTTGATATTTTTGCAAGTGTAGTTAGCATCTGCAGGAATTGTCACTTCCACCCCATTATGAGGGAATTTTATGTATTGGTGGTAAGTGGATGGTACAACTTGCATCTTGTGAATCCATGGTCTCCCTAGTAAGATATTGTAGGCTAATGGTAGATCTAGAACTTTACATATGATGTTCCTCTCAATCAGTCTGACTCTTATAGGTAGAACAATAAGACCTCTAGAGGATCTTTCTTCCTCATCATAAGATTTGATGGTTATCTTGTTTCTAGATTCAATTGTTTGTTCTAAGAGACCTAGTCTCTTGATTAGATCTAGTGTATAGATATTCAATCCTACACCTCCATCTATCAACACACATCTAACATGATATTTATGAAAAAGGACTTTAATATGGAGGGGTTGATTATGTGGATGTGTCAATGATTTGTCATCATCTTCAGAAAAGGAGAGGTAGTGTGGTGATGAGATGTGATTGACCATCACTTGGAATTTGTCTATATCGATATCCTTTGGGATGTTAGCAGCATGTAGAGCTTGTTCTAGGATTTCCCTATGTACTATGGATATCTTCAGCAACTCAAAAATGGAAATTTTGGTAGAGGTTCATTGCAATTGGTCTACCAAGTCATATTTTTCTCCAGGAATAGTAACCACGTGTTTTGCTGTTGGTTTAGGAATAGTTACAATAGGAACCTTGGATGTTGATGTTAGTTTTGGAGGTCCTTTGATTGGTAACCTGTGCTTGGCTCTGTGTTACAACGTTCAAGTGGAATGAGACACCTTTAATTGTGACCACATTGATGGATTTGGTTTTGATGTCAAGCATATTGATCACATTGTCATTTTTGGAATAGGTGTAATTACCTCATTACTCTTCCCTTTAGATGTTTCTCCTTGATCATAATTAGGAAAGGGTTTTTTGAATGTTGTATGTGTGTACTAAAATGTTGACACACTTCTATTAATAATTCCATCCAAGGTTTCTCAAGAATGAGGCCTCGAATATTGATCCACAGCTCTCTAGTCATGGAGTGCAAAGGTTTGAAATGGAGGCCCTCAGATTGACCTAGTTAGTGCCTATGCAAGTACACCATGAAATGAGAGATTCAAATACATGAAAATGAGATCTACTCTATATGATAACAATGCATAAAAGGAAATTAATCTAAATGATAACAATGCATGATTAATCTATGAAAGGGAATACAAATGCAATTTTAATCTATGAAAATAAACATGAATCTAATCTACATGAATAGCCATGGATGCAAGAAGAAGAAGACAAGAAGAGAGAAGTGGGGTGAAAGTGAATGGAAGATAGAAGTTTGGAAGAGGTGGAAAGAAATGGAGAGAAGAAAGAGAATTTTCCTTAAGAGAGAGAATGCCCCAAAATCAATCAACTGTTTAACATAGAAAATTTTGATTGAGATCACGAAAGAAGATAAGGAAATGAAGATCAAAATGTGATCACAGTTGATTAAAAGTCCACAAGAAATATGAAGGAAACCCTCTCAAACTCATAATGCAGCCTAAAAATGCAAACTAACATGAAGTCTAACAATGCAAGCTACATGAAAATGCAAATATGTACTTGCAATAGAGTAACTGTAACATAGGACTTTGTGTTCATCATTCAAAAAAGAATGTTAAGGAACTTATTTTCATCATTGGGCCATTATTAACGGACATTGAAAAATCACACAATCATCACTAGTCACAAGTGCAACTATGAAGATATGAATGTGATTTATATCAGATTGGAATGTGGAAAGATTCTAACATAAGCATCAAAGACATAAAGGTCAAGATGACTCACTGTTAGCTTACCCAATTTAATATAGCAAAACCATGCTCGCATCAAGGCATAGAGGCCAAGATGACTAGCAGAATGGTTGTGCAAAAAATAGTGAAGCATAAAGCAAGAAGAAAATAAAAACATGCCCCATGCCCCAAGTCCTCTAGCTATGCATTATGGAGAGATTTATTAGACAAGGACACTCAACAAAAATCAATAACAGTCAGCACACAAAGAAAATATCATGACATAGATCAAATATTAAGTGTTGCATTTAAAAATTTAAGTGTGTCAATTGATACTGAGTTTTGAGGATAAGGATCAAATGATTGCAAGAAGGTAAGACCACATGACAAAATAGGGTAAGACCAAACTGATTAGTGTTGAAAAACACTCGATGTTAGGGGTTGTATTGAAAAATACAGTTGGGGTGGTATTGAAAAACACCATTTGTGAGATGTCTTAAAGACCAATGAATCCAAGAAACCAAAGCTAATATAGTTATGCCCCCTAGACAAAGATAAAGACCAATTCCAGACCAATGCAACAAGACAAGGCATGATGGAGAAAGGCTAAGTGTTGAGAACATGCGCTAAGAAATAGGGGTGCAAAGGCCTCAAGTAGCACCCATTTCCATGTTTTCACCACTTGGATTTTATTACAAATTTTCTCTTTCATTTTTTATTTTATTCATTTTTTTAAGGATTTTTTATAATTTTTTTAAATTTTTGCTACCAAGGCGCCTATTTAGAGGTTTTCACCAAGGCACTTTTTCTATTTTTTTGAATTTTTGATTTTTTTGTATTTTTGGAATATATAATTTTTTTGAAGATACATCAAAGTGCCTATTGCTAGGTTTTCACTAAGATGATCATTTTTTCAGGACATTTTCCAATTTTTTAGAATTTTTGACAATATATCATTTTTTGGATTTTTTCAGGATCAATAATTATGTACAAAAGGATGCCCCCAGACACAATGGGCATCAAACTCCCAAGAAAAATCACATCGTGCAGTCCCAATGTTTAGCAAGGTGGAGGAAAGGAGGGATTAGCATTCTGTTGGAAGAGATGGAAGACAGAAGAATGCAGGAGAATGAAGGGAAGAAATCCTCAAAGGAAAACTCCTCAAGAGTACCCAAGCTAGGGAAAAAGAAACATCATGTAAAGCACATTTGGATAACCAATAAAAGGCCAATATAGGATAAGTCACAAAATCGTAATGCAATAGTAGGAAAGGATGCAGTCCAAAGGAGTAGACATGTCAAGAGGCTTCATAGCACCATGTTTTACTCTTCTTTTTTTTTAGATCAAGACCAAAGGGGAAAAGGATAGCGATAGGCAAAAATGAATGGAGGAAGATAGATATGAAGGCTAAACATGAAAGGAATGAAAGCAAGATCATCGTAAGATAGCTCATAAGATAGCCCAAATGTTCGTGTATAGATCAACATTGTCAAGATCAAAGAGAGAATATAGAATGGATGAAAGATGTAGAAGAACTACGCATGATGCCTGATTGCCAGGTTTTCATCATGGTACTTATCCAAGGTACCACAAGAGAGTGTTTTTCACCATAGGATGAAATCATTTCTCTTTAATTTTTTTTTCTTTTTTTTTTTAAATATTTTTTGAATTTTTGAAAGGCAAGATAAACATTAATACTCACCTTGAAGGGTGGTGAGAGGATGGAGAAAATGTGAATGAAGGAATACGTGAAGGAATATGGTGAATGGATAACAAAGGTTGAGGTTTAGGTGCATAGAATGAAAGAATATTTTTGGAAGAAGATGAAGTGGAAGCCTTTGGAAGCTTGAATGTCAACTTCACTTGTTTCTCAACATGAGACTCTTTCAAGAGAGACTTTGGAATCCATA
>MU226122.1:314015-363561 GCA_018584345.1 Thuja plicata
GGATCTCCACTTCCATCATATTTGTCATATTGAGGAATTTCAACCTTTCTAGGAAATTCTTTCATGTCAACACTTTTATCAAAAGGATTAGGACAAATTGAGTCCAATGAGAAATAATTCTTAGGTGTAGACATCTTGGCTATTTGTTTTTACATTTCATCCACCTTCTCCTCTTGAGATGGATCTTGTCTCTTAATATTTCTATCTACATCAAAGTTGTAAGGGACCTTAGCCCCATTATCAATTAGACTCTTTAGGATCTTATCTTGGTTTTTCTTCACATACTTCTCCACATACTGTTGAAAGAATGGTTCTTGTTCCATGTGCATAAAATCTTGAGAGATGCGATCAAAACTCATGTTACTACCTCCATATTGTGAACCATAATGAGCACGTTGCAAATATGGCTTTGAGCTCCTGTGAGGAGTTTGTCTCCTATGATGATCATGTCTAGAAACTCTTCTTCCTCTAGGACTAGGAGACCGTGATGGTAATCTTGAATGTCTCCTACTTCTTGGAGTCCTAGGAGGAGTAGATGGAGGGGAACCGTTTCCACCACTAATATGCATATGGTTAAATGGACCATGAAGTTGTCGAGCCAAGAACCTAGCTTTCTCCTCTTGAGGGGTTTTCCTTTCCATTTCAATTAAATCTTGTTTCTCCAACTCTAGACATTTAATTTGTTCTTGTTTATGAATTTGCTCATCTTGGAAAACCTTCTTTTCATGCTCAATCCTCTTGAGTCTGTCACTCATGTAGTTGTTAGATGTTTTAAGAGGTGAGCTTGGTCTTGAATGTTGAAACAAGTTATTTGTATAAGTTGCATTGATGTGAGCATCATGATCATCTCCTTTTTCCTCACATTGGGATAACTCATCATCATAAACATGTCTCTTACCTTTCTCTCTCTTAGCCCTTTGGTGTGCATCCAAATATCTTGTTGAAATAAGGGGTGAGGTTGGTCTACTATTGTGAGAGGAACCACTAAAGGAAAGAGCATGTCCACTCCTTGCAAACAAATCCTCATAATGTTTATCCATGGCTTCCTTCTCTCCCCGAGTCATTGTGTAACTCATATCCATAGAAGAGTGAGAAGATACTAAGGGGATACCCAACTCACTAAGGAAATCAAACCAAATCTCTAAAGTATTCCTAGGAAATTGATCAAATATGGGTCCTTTTTCCTTATGTCTTTGGCGAGTTTGAACTAGGGGTAATTGGTTAAAAACCACTCGAGGTCATTTTCCTTGATTTACTTGATATCTTTTTGTAAATGGCATGAAAGAAAATGTACTAGTTGATAGGATTACCCTAAGAAACGTTGGTACCAAACTAGGATAGAAAAGGCATTAACTTGTCCAAAAGGAGATGATAAGATATAAATTTGCAAATAGGAATAAGCCAACACTGCCAGAGAGGTGCCCAATAAATTTGGGTGAATACCCTAGCACATATGGATCAGGAGGATGGTCTTACCCAAATTAACTTGAAATTGAAATTGAAATTGTATGAAAGTGGATGGACAAGAGACTACTAAAACTCTCCAGTTGTGTTATCAAAGAATCTAAAGTTTTATCTTTCCAACAAGGATGGTTTCTAGCTCACCAAGTGCCAAGCAAGGTCACTTGTGAAATCAAAGATTGCTAATTCAAGAGGGAAAATGCAAGAATCCTAAGAAAAACAAGCTTCTAACAGTAGGGTAAGTAATCCAATCTGACCTGGATCAACCCAGAAAACTAAAAATGATAGGACAACAAGCTTAAATGGGCTCAAAAATGACAACAACAGTTCACTGACGGGCAGTTTTGCATGAGGAAGTGCTGTCTCACAGGAGGAAATGTTGTGTCATGCGAGGAAATGTACAACCGCATGATAGAATTTATAAAATGGCATGAGAAAATAGCTTTCTCATGTGAGGAAAGGACACAGAACTTTAGTTTTCACTTGTTTTAAATAACCAACTAGGTGCATTTACAAATTTTATCATGAATCAAACACGTAAGACAACAATCAGGAAGTTCAAGAAATCAATGTCTTCAAACAATGAGAAAGGGACAAAGCAACCTTGCACATGAACATAGCTAGTGTCATAGTAATTATACTCCATAAGAATGCTACTTGTGTATGTTCTCAAATGTTTTCCAATCACACACATAGTCCTATGAAAGAAAAAGTTGGTTGCACTATGGTTCTTAGTAATGGCTTGACTTTGTAACTTTTTCAATTTCAAGTGAGTGAAATCCAATCCCAGTGCAATGAGGTTTTGAAACAGTCCGAGAATTCAATCAATCAGGAGCTATTGAGGAGATCTGACAACCCACAAGAAACTACACCCGTGGAGATTTCTTCCACGAGGACATTTATATAGTGATTGTCACTACCATGGAAAAAATGGCTATTACCACTTGAGGTTCCATCCATGTGGTTGACCCAATAAAGGGAATGTCCACTATAGTTAACCCTCTCTAATAGGAAAGACTCACAAAATGGACCACATGGGGACTCAGTTCGGATTCAAGGGTTCCAAGTTTCTGATTTTCCCAAAAGGGAAAAGAGCATAATCCTCTAGCCTCTTCACCTCACCAAAACATAGAAAACATGATTCATTGACCCACTAATTTGAAATCACCTCATTCAAGGCTCACACAACAACAAATGACACCAATTTCCCAAAGAGAGAAAGTATTGCCAAAAGTTGAAGTCCAAACTAAGTTGACCAATGAGATGAAAACAAAATCCTTCCCTACCTACAAGGGGATCTATCGTCAAGAAGAGCTTCGTATGTAAAAAAAGTGAATGAAGCCCACTCTCTCAAGATCACCACAAATAGTGTTCATAGGGCCTAATTACTATGTGAAACATATATGCAAGAAAGCAAATCTGGGTCCATTTTAGAGCACCAATTTGGAAATGTGATCTATGAAAGCAAGAAACACTCAAGCTAAATATATGAGATGTTTATTTAATTTTCAAAATCCAAATTTTATAGAGATCAACAAAATACCTCAAATCCAATGCAATGTGAATCGTTTTGTTGTTTATCCAAGAAAGTCTAAATCAACAACATCAACAACAACAACAACAAATCACAAGCCACTAAAAATAGTAAACATTAGTGGTTAGCATGAAAAATCAGAGATATATCAATATAGCAATGAAAAACAAATCTCTGGTATGGAATATCACATGAGAAAGTACACAAAGCCACGCGAGAAAATGCATATTCACGCGAGGAAATAGAAAGTTCACGTGAAAAAATGTACAGCCACGCAACGGAATGCACATGTAGTAAAAAAAAGGTACAGAAACAACAAACCAGTCAAATCAGAGCACTGGTGCCGAATCTCACGTGAGGAAATGCCGCGTCTCACGAAGAAGTACATAGAGCCGCGTGATAAAACACTAGATCCAGCACAATCTTGCATGAATTCCTACAAAATCTCGCGCGAACTTTCTCTGCAGTAAAAAACAACAAGTACAGAAAAGACAAAAATTTCAGATCCAAAAATAAATTGACAAAAAATAGATAAAAAGATAGAAAATGAATCTTCTACCCCACGGTGGGCACCAAAAATGTGTGCTAAGATGTTGACACACTTCTATGAATCATTCCATCCAACGTTGCTCAAGAATGAGGCCTCAAATACCGATCCATAGCTCTCTAGTCATGGAGTGCAAAGTATTGAAATGGAGGCCCTCAGATTGACCTAGTTAGTGCCTATGCAAGTACACCATGAAATGAGAGATTCAAATGCATGAAAATGAGATCTACTCTATATGATAACAATGCATAAAAGGAAAATAATCTAAATGATAACAATGCATAATTAATCTATGAAAGGAAATACAAATGCAATTTTAATCTATGAAAATAAACATGAATGTAATCTACATGAATAGCCATGGATGTAAGAAGAAGACAAGAAGAGAGAAGTTGCAATATCCAAGCTCAAGTGCTCAAATCCTCCTCCAAAATTGCTCTCCAAACCTGTAGCATAACAATACTATGAAAACCTAACATGAAAATGAGAAGGAGAGATTTCCTTATAAATAAAAGTGAACGATTGAGATTAAGAGGCAAAAATCAAAGGCTATGATTAAAAGGGAAAAATCCCACCACTTAGGAAGATGTGTTTGAAAAAGGGATTTTATTTTATTTATTTCTTTTTTCATCAAATAAAGTTCTTTAAGTGGGGATTTTTAGTTATTTAATTAAAAGGGGGGTTTTCTTTTAATTAAATAAATTAGAAGAATTTTATTTAATGAAATGGGAGGAATTTAATTTAAATAAGAGGAATTTAATTAAAAGGGAGATTAAATCTTTTAATTAAATGAGAGGAATTTTATTTAATTAAAAGGGAGATAAAAATGATCAAACCTTAAGAAATATTGAAATAATTGAATAATTATGATTTGATCAAGGAAATTGATTTAAATTGAAAATGTTCCAAAGCATTGATTCAGAAATTTGATAAATCGATAAAATGATAAAATGATAAATGGGGCCCAAAGTCTAGGCGACCATTTTAGGGTGCATACAGTATGATCCTCATTAGTAGTGTGTCCATCTACTTTGATCTTACCTCCTTCAATGAGGTCTTGGATGACATGTTTAAGCTTGAGGCAATTATTAGTCTTGTGTCCCTTATTTTTGTGGAAGACACAATAGGAGTTATCATCCCACCACCTGGGTTTTACCATTGGTTCCCATGGTTTGGAATCTGGGATAGTTAGAACTTTGTTATCCAATAGTTTTTTTTTAAAACAGTCTCAAGAGGTTCTCCCAAAGGAGTGAATGTTCTCTGGGGTTTCGAAGTCTATGTCCGACCCTTGCTATTATTATTGTTTGCTTTGGGTACGAGATTTGTTACCTTAGCATCCTTTCTTGCTTGCATGCCATTGGTTAGATTGAATACCTCAGGTTTAGGATTAATGTTAGAGGCGTCAACCACTCCGTCATTAACAAAATTTTTGTTTTGTTTCCACCATTTAGGCTTGGAGTTGGAGTTGTTGGTCTTGTTTTTGTTTTGAAGGGTGATCTCTCCCCTTTTGACCATGACTTCCTCAATATAGAGGGAATTTTTAATCATTCTATCGAAGCTTGGAGAGTCTTGAATTTTCAATGCATAATTCAATTTAGGTACTAGATTATTAACGAATATCTCCATCTTCTCTATTTCGGGAATGGATCTTGAATATCATGCAAAAATCTTCCTCCATCTTTGTAGGAAGTGTGTGAATGATTCTCCAGTTATTTGTTTGGTATTACATAGATCCATCATAATTACATCATGTTGGATGTTGTAGGAGTAATGTTGAATGAATTTTTGGATCAAATCCTTGAATGTCTTGACCTTAGCGTTCAGTTTTGAGAACCACTCTATGACATTACCTCCTAGACTTCTTAGAAAAAGTCACATGAGATATGTAGGTTCGTGCATGTATTCTATGCTTAGAGCACAAAATTCCCTCACATGGTCGTGTGGGTCAGTTTCTCCTGTCTACTTGTTGTATTTTGGTCTTGACACATTGGGAGGAAATGTGACCATAGTGATACTTTTTTCGAAAGAAAATGGAAAAATGATGTCCAAAGAGTATTTTGTTTTAGGTTTCTCCTTCTCCTGTTTGAGGTTTGTGAGCTCCTTTTGCATCAAATTGAGTTGTTTGGTGAGAATAGATATAGGATTTGGTACCTCCTTTTCCTTGAGTTTTTCCACATCATAATCTTTAGGTAATTTAACCCCTGTGGACACTAGATGGAGGAATTAATTTTCTTTATCATCATTAATTATCCGTTCCAATATCTTGTGGAACCTCTTACTCTATTTAAGTTTTTTGTACTCATCTTTGGGGATCTCTCCTTCATTGTCTGATCCAAAATGGGTCACATTCAAATTTGGGTCCTTATTCCTCATCCGTATCTTCAGGCTTTTGATGTTTGCCATTGTTATACTCCTCAAAAGCCTCACTCCATCTGTGAGTGTCACTATCCATTTGAGAGGAATCAAGATCGAATAGGGAACTACAAGAAGTTTCCCCTTGAAAGTGTGATGTTTTAGGAGACACTTTTGATCCTTTAGATGTGTACTTGTTATGTCTTGTGTTAACCATGAAGTTGTTTCTCAATTTTGTTAATGTTTCCCAATAGTGCAAGTGAGAGTTTCAGATTGTTCAAGTGAGCGTGTCTAGGTAAAAGTAACTATTTTTTGTTGGTGAATGTAAATCATTCTAGTGTCAGAGGGTTAGAATGCCCTGATAGTGAGCTAGGAACCAAGTTGTTGGTAGAAAATAGGCAGACCACACGTATTGAACTGATCGTGAAAGACTGACTAAGCATGCAAGGTAGGAATTTCGAAAGAGTTTTGAAATTTCAATAGGGAGACTAGAAGAGACAAGAGGAACTAGCTAAAGAGATAAAAGGGTATCCTACTCAACTGAGACTTTCTAAGAATTTATCTTGCAAATGCCCACTGTCCTGAATATGAGCTCCCAGATGCGGGCCTCTAATGACACCAGATGTGAGCCTAGAATCTAGATGCAACTATGTGCTAACCAAATGCAAGCCAGAATACCAAATGCGATCCTAAATACTGCATGTGACTTGGGAAATCTGAGATGCAATCTTATGATGTCTTTGTCAATCTTGGTCAGTTCAAAAATTTTATTTTCAAAGTGTGTGAAGTTGCTTGTTTCCAGATTGCGTTAGGAGGTGTCGTAATGTGTAAAAAACACTTGTACTCCAGGGTTTGAAACTTGTTGATTGTTTTGAGGAGCTTATCTTTTTAAAGATCTTTTGAACACATCAAATAGTTTTGCTTTGTTAGGAGGGTGAAACAAACACTCATCTTTTCCTATTCTCTAGGTGGAGGATGAAAATCTTTTCTCATTGACTCAGGTACACACTCAAATGCTAATCAGAATACAACCATCACCAAGCACACAATGGCTCTAGTCATGATATTGTATTAGCTAACTCTAAATGCAAGTGAGGGCACAATATGATGAGTGTCTTGGGGCAATTAATTTTTGCCTTGCACAAAGATTATCACCCTTTTGGGGATGAATCAGGAATTATTTTAGTTAAATTTTGTTGTAGATTCTTGGGCAATTCATTCGAAACCGTCCCCCATATAATTGTAAAAGGCAAAATTTAGGCGTATAGCCCTATGAGTACCTGAATATATGTAGTCTCACAAGCAAGATTCAAGCAGCTCTGCTCTACATATACCCATATATGTTCAAGGAATGATGTCAAAATTCCATGAAAAAAATTGGCTCCGTCTTTTGAGGCTTTAGCCTATGAGGAAGCAACTATTTATAGTGAGTTGGAAGGGTTGGCATAAAACTTGTCCTCACTTGGGTCATTCCCGGGAGATTTTTTCCTCAACCGGCGGGCCCTCTACTATTTTAAGTATATGTACCAAGGATTGGTGAGCTTTGGATGTCTGGATTTCTTATTCTTCTAAAGAAGAAGAGCATACTCTTCTAATCTAAACCATTTTCTCCCAAAACACGCAAAGTAACATTCATTCCCTCAAGCTATGTTGAGCTTGATTTGGTTTGTTCCTATTTAAGAAAAATAGGATTGCTTGAAAAAAGAAATTTTGCCTTGCTCAATTAGCCACAAGATTTAGTGAGTTTCTTGTCCAATTATTGATCCAAATTGAATTTAAATGATTGAACTTGTTCTTTGATCCCACATATTTAATGCTTTGATTGTCCGATTTCTGATTTCAAAAGAAATTATACGATGTATTTGTTCATTGAACCACAAGATTTTAGTGATTTGTGTTTGTTCATTTACTGATCCCAAATGAAATTAAACTATGAGATTTCTTGTTCATTTACTTCCAAATTCCGTTCAACCCATAAACTGATGTTTGAGTTTCTGATTTTCCTTAAAAGGAAAAGAGCATAATCCTCTAGTCAGTTTAGTGATAGATTGGAATATGTATCTTAATTTGGAAAGCAAGTAAATAGAAGTCAAGATGTGGGTTGGGTAACCTAAAAAAAACCAATTTAGTATCTGTTTATGTTAACCCCCATGAAAGCCTTCAAGAACAACCTGCAAACACTTGTTAGGCTGCAAGATACAAAAAACACAACTTGTCAAAATGTTAAAGTTAGGCAAACGAAGTGCAAATTTTCTAACCAGATGCGAGCCTACAAAAAATCACTGAATGCGATACAGTATACTGTATGCAAGATTTTTTACCAAATGTGACAGTATGCTCCCTAGATGCGAGCCTGAATTGAAAATGATTTGGGAAATCCTGGATGCGAGCCTTGTTTACTACGGTGCGATGGCGTATCTTGGATGCAATCCACAATGGTAAAAAATGAGCCTGTAACAAGATTTTGGGCATGCAAATTAGTGAAAAAGTGATAGAAAATGAGGCCAAGTTGAAAATCTTGCCCCATGGTGGGCACCAGAAATGTGTGTGTATATTTGTGCACCTATTATTTGCAACACAACACTTCAATAAGTCATTTTGTTAGTGAAAAACAAGGGTTAATGAGCATATAAACCATAACTTCAACTTATTGCTTTCTAACTAGGATGAGTGTAGCAAATAACATAAAAGCCCTCAGATTTATGCTAAATACCAATGACATAAATAACCTAGCATGAAATATTTGATTAAAAACAAGCTATTATTAAATGAGAAATGCATATTAGTCTAAAAATGGACATTATAACAATGCATAAGCATAAACTATGAAATGAAACATGAGTTTTATTCTATTCCAAAAACATAACAATGCATTTACAATATGAGATGAAAGCTCTTTTGTGCTCCAAAATGCATACTATTTATAGAAGAATGAGAGAGAGAGGGGAAACAAGGTTCATTAATGAGTTGATGGACTCATTAATGGTAGTATAAGAGCCATTAATGCCTTGAGCATTAATGAGGCATGGAGGAGACATGGGCTTAAGACATCTTCATTAATGAGGCATTAATGAAAGCCTTAAAGAAGAATGGGAAGGGTGTAAGAGGGTGGCTTGACAAGGTGGACTTGAGGAAGGAATCTTGAGATTCCTTGAATTTATCAAGTGGGTGGAGTTGTTAATCATTCCTTAATAGAATGTGACAACATTAGGAGGTGGGTTAGGGTTAGAATTAGAATTAGGATTAGATTAGCAAGGGTGGAATGGGTTGAGATGGGTTAGAACCCAAGGTAGAAGTGGTTGAGATAGGTTAGGTTGGGTTTAAGGGAATGTTAATTAAATGAATTAAACTTATTTAATTCATTTAAAATATAGGAATTAATTATTTAAACAATTAAATAGATTTTTAATAATTAAGGGGATTATAGCCATTTTAATTAGATGAAATAGGCTAGGGGAATGGGTTCATTGCAAGTGTATAATTGATTTAGGGATTTATTTAATTCCTTTATAATTAAATACTATAGTCATGTTTGAATTTGTTTTTGATAAAATTGGTTTGAATTGATTTGAATTGTATGGCTATAATATTTAATATAAATTAGTGATAAAAATCACCTAGGCTATTAAATTTGATTTCAAAAGAATTATGCCAAGCAGTAACAGAGTCATTTGGACATAATTGGGGGTATGATCACACTTAGGGAAAATAGGGTCCATAGTTGCAACATACCAAATTCAGGTGGTTACACATCCTTTCGAATCATTCATGATGTCAAGCCATAATCAAGATTTACCAGGTTGATGTCTTCCCCATCAGCACCCTGGTTTGCTAAATTATCCACTTTTTTGTTTCCTTCCCGATATATATGCTCGAATCTTGTTTCTTGAAAGAGATCCACAAGGTCTAGAGCATCTTCTAGTCTTGAATTTAGAATCCAATTTGGAGTGCTATGTTTTCTTAGTGCATTGAGAATAATTGTGAGTCTCCTTCAATTATAAGTTTCTAGATTCCACTTTCTAGACTTATCTTGAGACCTTCGTTTAAAGCTGTGAGTTCCGCTTGATTATTGGTAACAATGCCAAGTGGTTTGGACCTTTTTAGCATCCAATCACCTTTTTCATTTCTGATGATGCACCCTAATCCAGCTTTCCCTGGGTTTCCTCTTGATGCTCCATCAAAATTTAGTTTCATCCATCCATGAGGGGGGGTGGGGGATCCCATTTAGACAGGGCTCTAGCTAAATTGTTAGTTTTGGAATATCTTAGTTGGGGGTTGGTTAAGCCTTTCCAATTATTTTTCATGTCTATGTCCCAATCGTTAAATGATCCTTCTTATTTTTGATTATTTCTTAGGTGATTGTTTGTGACTTCTATAATGCTTGCTTCGATTTTGTTAAGCAAGGATTCTCTCTCCATAATAGTTTTTGTGAATATCCTTCTATTTTGTTCTTTCCAAATTTCCCAAACCAAAATGGATGGGGCAATTGTCCACATCTTGCTATAAAATTTGGAGTCCTTAAAAGGCCACCTTCGTAAAAAGCTCCCAATGTTATTATTGAAAGCAAAGGCCAAATTAAATTTATTGCGAAGCCACTTCCAACAGTAGTTAGCAAAAGGGTAGTCAAATAATAAATGCTTAGCAGTCTCAGAGGTAGATTTACATAGGACACATCCAGATGGACCTTCAAAGCCTAATCTGGTAAATCTGTCTAAAGTTAAAATTCTTTCCTGTAAAGAGGCCCAGAGGAAAGTCCCAGTCTTGGGGAGACAAGAAACATCCCAACATAATTTAAGGGGTATATCAACTCTATTCCACTCTTGAGAGTTTATAATTTTCTCATATCCTATTTTGACACTATACTTCCCATCTTTGGAGGCACCCCAAATTAACCTTTCCGGTCTAGCTTTGAGGTAATATTTCGTAGAGTTTAGAAAATTTCTGAAAGCTTCTCTTTCATTCTGAGAAAGTGTGGTGTTTGTTAATTTCTTCCATTGACATGGTAATAAGATGGTGTAAAGCTAGGTGGAAAATTAAAGGGAGTCTATGTGTCTCACCTATGCCTTAGGGACTTTTTTATTCAAATTTAATGTAATGGAAGATTTCACCCATGTTACCACAGGTAATTGGTCTTATGAGAAGAATAGGCTTATGTTAGCCAAGAAGTCAGGTTTTGAACCAGAAGTGGAACTTCAAAAGGCTGCTTCAGTCTGGGTACACCTCCCTGGTCATCCCTTGGAATTCTGGGATGAGAAGGTTCTTAGATGGATTGGTAACTCTTTTGGGGAATAAGAGTCTTTCGACTCTGCTATTGTGTAGAAGTCAAGACTAGTGTTTTCTAGATTTTTAGTCAGCCTCACCATTAATAAAACTCTCCTAAACTTTGTGGTGCTAAATTCAAAATGGGGGAAATGGACACAAGACATTATCTATGACAATGCTACTCTCTTTTTCCAGAAATGTTCAAAACATGGACATATTTTGTCTGAGTGCAAAGACCCTTTAAGGAAGGACCATAAGGAGAATGATGAAAACTCCTTTGTCCAACCTTCTATTGTGGCTGAGAGCTCAGTGGTGGTTGAGGATATGGAGAAGGTGTTGGGAGAAAAGGAGGTGTGGGTTTCCACATCTCAGGGGAGTAAGGATGATGCTGAGGAAAACTTGGCATATCCGCATTTGGAGGGACTGATGGATCACCTAAAAACCCCTGAGGCAAAGGCTCAAGGAAAAAAGGTTATGGATGGAGGGGAGATGGCTCTAGAAGAAGGGGAAATACCTTTGAACAAGGCCCTAGAGGATATCAAAAACTCAACAAAGATAAAGAAGAGCCTAACTGTGGTTTCAGGCAATAGGGAAGAAGATGGAAAGGGTAAATTAGAAATTGACAGTAGGATGGAGGTAGGAAAACTGGGATGCTGGGGTGATTTGGAGGGTCTCATGATGAAGACATGTAGTGGGTCCTCTCCCCCACCATTTTTTCATTCAAAAATTATTTTTTTGCTGACTAAGTCAGCTCCTTCCTCCCCAACTGGGACTGTTTAGGACTAGTCGGAGCCAAAGCATAAAACTAGAGGTGGGAAGAAAGTGGATGTAGGAAATGAGTCCAAAGTGGGTAGGCCCACATGATGACTCTTGAGAGACAAGTAGGAAGCTAGAAGAATTAAAAATTGAAGGCAATTAACCCTAGATGAGTCACAAAAAAGTAAGAAATGAAGTTCCTATCCTGGAACTTGAGGGGTATGAATAGCCCCCAGAAACAACATGCGTTGAAGAAGTATATCATGGATTTCAAGATTGATGTGGTATTGGCTCAGGAAGCTAAAATGTCATTTTAGACTTTCTCCAACTTGGTGGATAAGATTTGGCCTGGAGTGGTGTTCTTTTACAGAGAGGCAAATGGTGCCTCATGAGGTGTTCCTACCCTTTGGAATCTGGGTAAGTTATCGGGTGATGTTGTGGCCTTTTCTCATAATTATATGGTTGTCTTATTTATATGGAATCAAGTTTCATGGTATTTGTACAATATTTACGCCCCAAATATTAGGATTGGTCATAGTAGATTCTGGGAGGAAATTTCCAACCTTATTGGTTCAAGTTCTAAGTACCCTATGGATATGTGCAAGATCATGAAGGGCCAAACTATGCCCTTAAGTGGTAATGAAAAATCAACAAATCAGGGTTAGTCAACTTGATGTGAAAATTTGAATTAGCTATCAACCTAATATCAAAAATTGTAAGAATAGAATCTATATAAAATTGAATGTAGTTTCTAAACTACTAGGCATTTTCTGAAAAATAAATTTATATGTTTGGTGAAAAGTATAGATTTCAATGCAGCTGTACAAAAAATTCAGGAAAAAAATAAGAAGTAGGTGTATGTCTGACCACCTTAATCATAATCAAATGATAATATTTTTTTTTAAGATTTTATATATAAGTAGTAGACTCATGCCCGTATGCGACGCATATTTTTTGTAATTTTATTCCAAAAAATAATTAATTATGAATTTTCTGCTACAACATTTTCAGAATAAAAAACTCCTGTGTCTGACCACCTTAACTCATTGAAAACTTTACAAAATTCAAAAAACAAAATCCCTTATAGTAGGCGAAGCTTAGAATGACACATTTTTCATATTTTAAAAAAGTTATACTGTTTGAAAGTTAGAGTTGTTTTTCAATCAGTATATAAATAAACACTTTAGAGGTAACTCAATTAGAAATTAACTAATAATTACTTACCTAATTCAAAATTTGACAACAATTATATCGATAGAAAGATGATAATCTCCTTAAGATACCCTTTTCGTTTCATCAAATTTGGGTAAAAACAAAATTGTCGGCTACATGGTCGAAGTCTGGCACTCAGAGAAACAGGGGAAAAACATGTTTTGTGACATTTTTAGAGTTGACCATGTAGGTTTGGTGTACAAAGAAATACCGAGCCTAATCGAGTACCTGATATTTATTGGGTACCCGTAAATGATGGTAGAATTTTGATTTTAAATTTTCCCTCCCCTTTCTCCCTCCTAATTTTCCCTCCCATTTCTCCCTCCTTCATATGATATATTATATATCAAAAATTATATATTATATATATTTAATATTATATAATATCTATTATATATTAAATATTATATAATATATATTAATATTAAATGTTACATTATATATATAATATATTATAATTATTTTATATATCATATATTAATATGTATTTTACAATATATCACATAATATCTTCATATTTAAATTGTATATATATATATATATATATAGTAAAAAAAATATATTCAATATGATATGTATTATATATTATTTATTAAATATCATTGTATATATAATAAAATAAAGTATAGTATATATAATATATATTCTATAGGACATATAAATATATAGGTTAATTACACTAGTTTAAGGCAACCAAAAAGTTTCCAAAGGGGTCATAGAGGGTTCCTAGGAGTTCTAACGCATGAGAAGATGTACTAAGACCACTTACGTCCTTCTGTAGCCCCCTGGGACACATTATAACACTCAAGTGTGTCCCAAGGGGTCATACGACCCCTTGGGACACACTTGAGTGTTAAAATCTGTCTAAAAGGGTCATGGGGACTTCCTAGGGGTCCTAACGCATGAGAAGGTGTACTAGGACCCCTTAGGTCCATCTGTGACCCCTGGAGACACTTTAGAACACTTACGTATGTCCAAAGGGGTCGTACGAACTCTTGAAACACACTTGAGTGTTCAAATGTGTCGAAAGGGGTCATGGGGACTTCCTAGGGGTCCTAACACATGAGAAGGTGTATTAGTATGTGCTAAAAATGTGTCACACTTCTATGAATCATTGTATCCAAGATTTCTCAAGAATGAGATCTCGAATGGTGACTCATAGCTCTCTATTCATGGAGTGCAAGGGTTTTTAATGGAGGCCCTCGGATTGACCTAGTTTGTGCTTATGCAAGTACACCATAAAATGAGAGATTCAAAGAAGAAAAGAAAGAGTGCTAGTCTCCATGATCATCAAGTATGCATGCAAATGAAAGCTATTCTATATGATAACAATGCAAGAAAGAAAATTAATCTATATGATAATAATGCATGATTATTCTATGAAAGGAATCACAAATGCAAGACTAATCTGTGAAAGGAAACATGAATCTAATCTAACATGCAAGTGCAAAATTAATCTAAATGGATTTCCATGGGGCATGAAAGAAGAAGACAAGAAGAGAGAAGTTGCAATATCCAAGCTGAAGTGCTCAAAATCTCTTCCAAAATTTCTCTCCAAACCTGCAGCATAACAATAGCATAAAAGTGTTGATTTTGGTTTGATTATCCAAATGAGAAGGAGAGGTTTCCTTTTAAAGAGCAATGGACGGTAGAGATTAAGAGGTAAAAAGAAATGAGCAATGGTGGAGATTAAATCTTGGTTGATCCATGTGCTCATATCTTCATAAGGAAAAATCAAAGGCTATGATTAAGAAGCAAAAAACCCACCACTTAGGAATATGTGTGAAGCAAAAAGAGCTTTATTTATTTTTATTTAATTTATTTCATTTTTTCATTACAAAGAGGGATTTAAGAGGGGATTTCATTTAATTAAAAGAGAGATTTTCTTTTAATTAAATAAGATTATTTTATTTAATTAAAATGGATATTTTAATTAAATAAGACAATATTATGTAGTCAAGAGAGATTTTAATTAAATAAGATAAGATAATTTAATTAAAAAGGGATTTTAATTAAATAAGATTATTTTATTTAATAAAAAGGAATTGTTTTCTTTTAATTAAATAAGATAATTGATGAAATGATCAAACCTTAGAAAATATTGAAATAATTAAATTAATTATGACTTGATCAAGGAAATTGATTTGAATTGAAAATATTGCAAAGTATTGATTCAGGAATTTGATTAATTGATTCTATAATTTGATAAATTGAAGAATGGGGGCCCATAGTCTAGGCAACCATTTTAGGGTGCATACATTTGCCCCTCTTTGACTAACGTGTGATCTTTATGGGAACACATGTAGTCAAAGAATGCAATTGAAGTGTGAGATCGATTTGGGATCACAAAATAACCCATATGTGTGATTGACATATGGGAACACATCCGTACAAATATAAGTTGTTTGAAAAAGACAAGGTCAACACCCCTGTAAATAGGTAATTGACATGTCCAAGATAAGAATCTCAAGTAAGGTTTCCCCAAGCAGAGCAATTGATAAGATTGATAAAGCTGAATCAAGGATTGAAGTTTGATAGGTATTGCCCCCTCGTGACCGGAATCAAAATGAGATAGAGGAGAAACAACAAATTGATAAATTTGATCAAATTAAACTAAAGATAAGGTTATTGATGTAAGATGAAAGATATAAGGATCACAGAACCAAGGTATATCATCAAGCATGAAATATTATGCCCCAAGGTTGAATTAGAAGAAAAAAATGGGTGAAAGCGAATGGAAGATAGAAGTTTGGAAGAGGTGGAAAGAAATAGAGAGAAGAAAGATAATTTTCCTTAAGAAAGAGAATGCCCCAAAATCAATCAACTATTTAAGATAGAATATTTTGATTGAGATCACAAAAGAAGATAAGGAAATGAAGATCAGAATGTGATCACAATTGATTAAAAGTCCACCAAAAAGATGAAGGAAACTCTCTCAAACTCATAATACAGCCTAAAAATGCAAACTAACATGAAGTCTAACAATGCAAGCTACATGAAAATGCAAAGGTGTACTTGCAATAGAGCAATTTTAACATAGGAATTTGTGTTCACCATTCATTAGAGAATGTTAAGGAACTTATTTCCATCATTGGGCCATTATTAATGGACATCAGAAATTCACACAATCATCACTAGTCACAAGTGAAACTATGAAGATATGAATGTGATTTATATTAGATTGGAATGTGGAAATATTCTAACATAAGCATCAAAGACATAAAATTCAAGATGACTGTGATGTTAGCTTACCCAATTTAATGTAGAAAAACTATGCTCACATCAAGGCATAGATGCCAAGATGACCAGAAGAATGGTTATGCAAAAAATAGTTAAACATAAAGTAGAAAGCAAATAAAAACATTTTCCATGCCCCAAGTCCTCTAGCTATGCATCACGGAGAGACTTATGAGACAAGGACACTAAAAAAAAATCAATAATAGTCAGCACACAAAGAAAATATCATGACATAGCTCAAGCATTAAGTGTTGCATATAAAAATTTAAGTGTGTTAACTGATACTAAGTTCCGAGGATAAGGATTGAATGCTTGCAAGCAGGTAAGATCACATGAAAAAATTGGGAAGACCAAACCGATAAGTGTTGAAAAACACTCGATGTCAAGGATTGTATTAAAAAATGTAGTTGGGGTGGTGTTGAAAAACACCATTTGTGGGATGTCTTAAATACTAACACATCCAAGAGACCAAAGCTAACACAGTTATGCCCCTAGACAGAGACAAAGACCAATTCTAGACCAAGGCAACAAGGACAAGGCATGATGGAGAAAGGCTAAGTGTCGAGGACACACGCTAAGAAACAAGGGTGCAAAGGCTTCAAGTAGCATCCATTTCCAGGTTTTCACAACTTGGATTTTATTACAATTTTTTCTCTTTCATTTTTTTTCTTTTTTTTTTCAGGACTTTTTATAATTTTTTTGAATTTTTTGCTACCAAGGCGCCTGTTTCCAAGTTTTCACCAAGGCACTTTTTCTATTTTTTTTTGAATTTTTAAATTTTTTTGAGATACATCAAAGAACCTATTGCTAGGTTTTCACTAAGATGATCATATTTTTAGGACATTTTCTAATTTTTAAATTTTTTGACAATATATCATTTTTTTAGATTTTTTCTAGATCAATATTTATGTACAAAGGATGCCCCTAGACAGAATGTGTATCATGGATAGAACTTCTTCAAGTGCAAGACATTGATAGGATTAGGGAGCTACTCTCCCTCTTTTGTAGACAGTAAATAAACACTTGACCCAAAAGCTGCTATAATGATGTAAGGTCCAAGCCAATTAGGTTCAAATTTACCCTTTTGATCTCTATGCTGCTGATTCTTGGGATTTTCACGTAGGACAAGATCTCCCACTTGGAATTCTCTAGGGATAACCTTTTTGTTGAAGGCTTTGGACATGCGCTTTTGATAAACCCTCATATGGTCAAATGATGCTTGATGTTTCTCATCTAGAAGTTCTAACTCTTGAAGTCTGATAGCGTGATAGTCTTCATCTGTAACTAGACCTTTGAGGGAAACTCTAAGTGAAGGAATCTCAACCTCCAAAGGTAACACTGCTTCAGCGCCATATGAAAGGGAAAAAGGAGTAGCCCCAGTAGGAGTAGGAATACTTGTTCTATAAGCCCACAAAGCTAGATTTATCTATAAGTGCCAATCTCTACCATTCTTATAGATTGTTCTATGTAAGATTTTAAGAATGGTTTTGTTTGATGCCTCTACTTGACCATTTCCTTGTGGGAAGTAAATGGAGCACCACTGTTGTTTAATCTTGAATTTCTTGTAGAGTTGTTTAAGGTCCTTAATTTTGAAATGGCCTCTATTGTTAGTGATAATCTCAGATTGCACTCCATATCGACAGATGATATGGTTCAGAATGAATAGAGAGACTATCTTGCCTGAGGCAACAAAAAGTGGGACAAATTCTACCCATTTAGTGAAGTAATCAGTAGCAGTGATAATAAAATTGCGGCCACCTAATGAGTTGGGATGAATCTATCCAACAAGATTAAAGGCCTAACACTGAAATGGCCAATGAGATATAGAAGGAATGAGCTCTGTGCCTAGAGCATGTATCAGGTTATCATGTTTTTGACACTTTTCACAAGAATTTTCAAAAGCTACTGCATCAATCTGCATTGTAGGCCAATAGTACCTCACCCTAAGCAACCTTTTGGCCATGGCAAGACCATTGGAATGTCCCCCACATATGCCCTCATGAATGTCAACTAATTCTTGGTCAGATTCTTCCTTTTCTAAGCATCTAAGAAGTGTTCCATCCATACCCCTCCTATACAAATCACTAGAGATAAGGGAATGGAGAGAGGCGTGTCAAGTAAGGTTTCTGCATATAGATTGGTTAAAGGTTTCAGGTATAATGCCATCATGAAGGTATGAGTAAATGTCACCATAATGGGATGACTCATGACCGACAAGGGTACAAATGACATGGCTTTCTGGGGAGTCATAGATAGGGTGATTTATCTCTTCCACCAAGAATTAAAATTTGGATTCATGTTTCTCTAACTGAAGGATTGAAGAAAGTATAGCCATAGCATCAGCTGCTTTGTTTTCTTCTCTAGGGATTTACTGAAATGTGACAAATGTAAAGTAGCATTTCAATGAATCAACCATTTGCTTGTAAGGTACCATTTTCTCACGTTTTGTTTGATATTCATCATTAACTTGGTTGATTATCAACTATGAATCCCCATAGATGTATAACTATGTGATTCTCCATTCTATGGCCATCTTAAGTCCATTTGTTAAAGCTTCATACTCAACAATGTTGTTTTTACATGGGAACAATAATTTATAAGACTTAGAGATTGTGTACCCATGAGGAGAAACAAACAACACACCAGATCCTGAACTATTTTGCATAAAGTATCCATCAAAGAACATCTTCCATGTTCTTTTAGTCTGATACATGAGGTGCTCATCTGGGAAGTCAACTTGAATAGGTGCATTATCTTGTGTTGGGAAATCAACCAATTGATCTGCTATGACTTTTCCTTTTATTTCTTAATGCTCAATGTACTCTATGTCAAACTCTACAAGTGTCATCATCCATTTAGCAAGCCTACCTATGAGGGAAGCCTTACCTAGCAAATACTTTAGTGGATCTATTTTTTCTATGAGGTGTATAGTGTGTGCAAGCATGTAATGTCACAACTTTTGGGAAGAAAACACAACTGCAAGGCAAGCTTTCTCAATGCTGGTGTAGTTAACCTCATATGAAACAAGAGTATGGCTAATGTAGTATATTTCTCTTTCTTTCCCATGTTCATCAATTTGAGCTAGCAATGCCCCCAAGGAAGATTATGTCATTGAAATGTATAGAATAAGTGGTTTCCCTAGGATAAGAGGCATTAAAATAGGAGGATTTTCCAAGCACTTCTTGATTTGATCTATGCTATTTTGACAATCCTCATTCCAAACACATTTGAATCCTTTGTGTAAGTTCTTGTTGAAGGGTTGAGCTCTATCCGCCAATTGTGAAATGAATCTCCTTATAGATTAAAGACATCCTTGAAGACTCCTGATTTGACTAATGTTTCTAGGAGGTGGCATATCTATGATTGCTTGGACTTTTTCTGGGTCTACCTCTATAACTTTTGCTAAAATGATGAATCTGAGTAGTTTTCTATAGGTGACTCCAAATGGACACTTTTTAGGATTTAACCTAAGTTGAAACTATTCCATGCGGTCTAGAATGAATTCTAAATTATCTAAGTGTGTGTCTCTTTGTTTAGACTTGGCGAAGGTGTCATCCACATAATCTTCCATGTTTTTATGAATCATGTCATGAAAAATGGTTGTCATAGCTCGTTGATAGGTGGCTCTTGCATTTTTTAATCCAAAATGCATAATGTTCCAACAATAGGTAACCCATGCACAAGTGAATGCAGTATTTTCTTGATCTTTAGGAGCTATCTTAATCTGATTGTACCCAAAAAAAACATCCATCAAGGAATAAATCTCATAACCCATAGTCATATCCACTATCATGTCTATATTGGGAAGTGGGAAGTCATCCTTTGGGCATGCTCTATTGAAATCTCTAAAATATATGCAAACTCAAATAGATTTGTCATGTTTGGAAACTGGTACAATGTTTGATATTCATTCAGCATAGGCAATAGCTCTTATGAATCCCACACCAAGGAGTTTCTCTAATTTGTCTTTGACTAGGAGAGATATGTGAGGATGCATCTTTCTCAATTTTTTCTTAATTGGTTTGACACCCAGAGCTATGGAAAAGTGATGCATGATAAGATTAATGTCCAACACATGCATATCTGAATAAGTCCATGCAAAGTTGATCTTCTTTTTCTGTAAGAACTTAGTGTAAGTTTCTTTTTCTTGAGGTGATAAGGACTCAACCAAGTGTACTATTTGTGGAGCCTCATCTGTACCCAAATTGACTGCTTGTGTTGGTTTAATAAGCACTGAAGATTGATCTTGAAAGTAGCTAGGGAGATGATCAAGTACCTCATCCTTAGGCACCTCAGAGAGGTTTTCACCCTTGGATACATCATTTATTTTTACTTTTTTTCATTCTGACACTGCCACACAGTGGTTTTCGCCATCAAAACTCCTATTCTTTTGATTTTATTTTCTTTTTATCTTGTGACTAAGGTACTTGATGTCTGGTTCTATCATGTTGGTATCTGGTTCACTGGTGGAAGAGACTACAAATTCAAGGGCATTTAGGTAATGTGCTATCTCATAAATATTTTGAAATGTTAAGAGCTCAGGTTCATGATAGCATTGGTACCAATCAATGAGGTCAGGATGAACAAGAGGTAGGTCAATGACTGGTTCAAGTTTATAAATGTGAATGATATTATTGATGGTGACCGAAGAGTCAGAGTCTGTCAAGTATCCTTCTAAGCTACCCAAATTGAGATTCATCCTAACAAGTAAAGAATCATCCACTAAAGCAACACATGGGTTCAAATCCTCTAATCCTACATGTGACTCTTTGGCTACCTCAGGTTGAGAACTATAAGTGTGAATAATATCAATATCTCTATCAACTATGGAAGACTCTGAGAAGGAGTCCCATTCATACTTATATGAACTTGTGCATGAACTACGACTAGGATGTTTACACCTGTAACACCCCAAAATTGGCATCTTGCAACCGTAACCAATATTGTTGCATTTTTCATTCTTCTGGATCATCAAAGTCCTATTGTACTAGGAAATTTTGAGTTTTTGACTAACTCTACTCAACCTGAGTGTCAAATGTAGAAAATCCTAAATCTGCATTAATCATACATCATATTTAATTCCTAAATACCTAATTGGCTAAACAAACCTTATGATCGAATTAATTTAATTATAAAGTCCTAGTACTTTATTTAAATTAAATTCACCCTCTTTAGCTGAGACACATGAAAAAGGAATTAAATGATATTTAATTATTAAATAAATATCCTCATTTTCAATAATTTAATTTAATATTTAGATAATTAAGAAAAAGCAATTATGAGGTCATATTTATTTAATTAATTGAATATTCTCTCAAAAATCGTATCTCTGTTCAGAATTGGAAACTTTGAATTAATTGTGCTTTAGAGAGAAAGAAAACAATTTAATTCAAATAAAATATAATTAAATCAAAGAAAGAAAACAATTAAAGCAGGAAGAAAACAATTTATTTTATTCTTTTGAATAAAGCTTTCTACTCTAAACTGGCTTTTCTATCTATCTTATTTCAAAGAGGAAAGTTTCTATTCTGATAATCTCTGAGTCTATAAAAGAACTCTCATTCTTTATTCAAAACCCCCTGAATTTCTGAAGAAAATATGCATTGCTAGAATACTGAATTATTGTCATAGCTTCATATAGAACAATATCATTTTTGTAATAGATTAGCTTCAATTTCTAGAATAATTGCATTGATCATCATGTCTTAGATTATCTCATATCTCTCATTTCTTAGCATAATATTGCATTGTATTGCATCCATCATGATAAATCCTTCATTCCTCGATTGATCCATGGTTGTGAGACTCTCATTCTAAGAGCAATTTCAAAAACCCCGTCTGGATAGAAGGCAACAGGCTGAATCATGCAAGCAGACAGGATGAATAATCTCATATTCAGTCTTGTGTGTACCTGGTGAAGAAGGACTATGTTGAAGTGTATGGTGAATTAACAAGGCCAAATTTATCACATACATTTTTGGCGCCCACCGTGGGGGAGGTACATTTCTATCTGGCCTCATTTCATTTCATATTTTTCTTTTTTTTTGCATTCTGTCTGTACTTCCATACAAGTTCTATTTTAACTTCGCGCGAACTTTCTGTATGTCTTGCACAAACTTTCTAGTTCTTCGCGTGGCTTGCAGAACTTCTTTGCGTGATCTAGAATACTTTATCGCATGAAATTGCAGACCAGAGATTTCATTTTGATATTTTATTGCCTCAGTTTTCTAACCACCTTCTATTTTCTGACAACTGTGTTTCCTTGATTTTATCTTTTGGAATAGCTTGACAGTGGTTTGCAGGACGCTGAGATAAAAAAAAATCCATCATAAACTTCTGACATGTTTGTTGCAGGATGTTGATACGAAGAAAGGCATTACAAACTAATAATGGGTTTTATTGTAGGATGTTTGTCGAAGACCTTACATGTTTTCACAACTTCTTATGTCTATTTTTAGTAGTTAAAACACACTTCGGTTGGTGCTTAAAATGAATCATTGTCTTGCATGATTGAAGTGTTTTTTTAGATTGTAATCCTAAGAACTAAATGAATGTATCCTCTCCCCTTGCCTTTATGGATCTTGGGTGTAAGAGAAATTCATGTGATTCTTCTAGAGTAGCTACCTCCCAAGAGCTTTAGCAAAGCCGGTGAGAGTGGATGCCCAACCAGTAACAAGCTAAAGCCAAGCCCTTCCAAACCGGTATACAAAAAATGCTATTGTGATTATTGTCAAAATAGATAGGTGTGAATTTGTTGTGGAAACCAAATCTCCTCCAGTACCCTAGTGGTGCGTTAAAGTCCCGACATTGTTAAGGTGAAATCCTTGCTTTGAATGGATTGGGAGAGCCCCCTTTATTGGGAAAATGACTTGATCACAACCACCTGAATGGATGTCCTTACTACAAACTGTTGTTCTAGTTTCCAAAAACCCTCTATCTATTGGCACGGAAGATCAGAGACTGACTAAGATGCCCCACATTTTCACGGCTTTTAGTAGAGATAATAGCCCTTTGGGAAGAAATTCCTTTGGGGTTCGAAGCTTGGTATGCCTAAGAAGTGAGTGCATATGTAAGGAGGAGCCCGTGCTTCCAAACTTCTAAGTTATCCGATAAGAGTAAGCGTAGCTGAACTTCAGTTCAATTGGGGATTCAATAGATATTGTCCTGGCTATCCTAGGGTTGTGATGTTCTTGTTTTGGTACTATAAACATTCTGTTTAATGTTTTTTGCGTGGGTGTATCATTTGAACAATCAAAACTATCATCAAAACACACAAACTGTCAATCTTGAACATGTCAAAAATAATCTGTAACTTGAACTATTTGTCGAAAAACAGCATGACTTCATCTTGGAAAATGCAAACTGGTCTTAATAGTCTGATTCTTTAAACTTCCTTTTTTCAACATTTGCATAGTGTCACACAAAATTTCCCAATCTTTGCATCATTCGGTGAGAATCTTCACGTGATACGTAGTATACTATCATGCGATATTTGGCAACAGTGCCATTACTCTATTAGTCTTTATTCTATCAGACTAGTGTCATTCTTTGCATGAAGCAAGCATTTCTTCACACGGTTTGGTGAGAAAATTTGCACGACAGAGCATTTCATCGCGTGAAACTATAGTCTTTTGTCCAAAATAGTGAGTTAAAATCTATCATTTAGTTGTACTTCTATCAAATCTGGTCTCTAATATGGGTCTATTTTTCTTCCATTCATCTTCACACAGTCTGAAACTTGGTTTCTTGGGTTGAGAACTATGTGATTCTTGCTTAAACTGGTCTTGTCTCATGTCTTTTTGATTTATTTCATCTGTGTCGTCATGCCTTATGTCGCAATAGTCATCTCTTGGCTTGTTTTAGCCTCATCTTAGACGATTTGCACCAAGGATACTTCACCTTTTGGCATATTTTGTGCAATTACTTTGAGATAGTTTCAAGTTTTGTCCTAGTTCACATTCCTTGTTCAAAAATTTGTCTATGACTGTCACAACTCGAAGTGGTAAAACATTTCCTTCAATCAATCAAGACAAATCTGTACTTTCCACACCATTATCGGCTACATCTAGTGAGGAATCATCTCAATCTCCTTCCCCGGTATGATGACCTTACAATAAATGGTCATTTCCTGTGGATCTTAGTAGGTTTCAAAATCCTTTGTTCCAAGAAGACCCAAATTCAGAGAACACTCAATCTTTTCATACCAAGTCTTTACACCTTGAATTCTTGCATTTTGGCAAGATGGTAGATCATAACCAATCAGGTGGTGAGGTTAGTAGAACTAACCTCTTTAAAAATTGGGGTAAGTCCCATTCTAAAGACCCCCCTAATGATGTAAAAGTTGAAATCACTCAAGAAGATATTACACACGCTCATGCTAACAAAGAGTTCTATAAAATGATGGGAATTCTACTAGCTGAGGAAAAAGAAAAATACATTCTTGAACTAGCCAATCAAGGGGCTAAGTTACCTTCCAATTATTCTTTAGAAACACTTGTTGAGAGAGAGGAAGAAACTGAAAATTTCTTCTTGCGCAAAGAAATCCAAACTATGTGAGAGAAACTCTCTCAACTCTTGAAAGAGAAAGACAAACCTGTTACACAATTCACATTGGAAAGCATCTGTCCTTTCCCATTTGACAAAGATCTTCACATGCCTCCTTTTCCCAAAGGAGTTGAACTTCCTAAATATGACAAATACCTGGGTACATCTGACCCTCAAGACCATTTGAGAGAGTTTGGTGCTCTCACCATGGAATTCATGCATGACACAACCTATCTTATGCATCTTTTCCCATGTAGTTTGGGAGGATCAGCTATGGAATGGTTCTCTAGACTAGCAACTAGCATCAAGACCTTTGATGAAATTGCCAATTTATTTCTACAACACTATTCTCACAACATCCAACATCCGGTTCATATTCGAGATCTTTGAAACTTGAAAAAAAATAATGGGGAATCTTTCTTGGCATTTCTCCAAAGATGGAGACAACTTTATACATGATATTCTCGCAAGATACCTGAATCAAAAAATTTGGACATCTTTCTCGATAATCTTCTCCCCAACTTTGGGTATCAAGTATAGCTACAAGGTCCTCTAACCTTTGATGATATGATTAAACAAGCTGTAAGAATCGAGACATTTATGACCAAGAAAGGAGAATTGACCTTACACAAGGAAAATAAACAAGGGTCTTCTTCGTCAAGCAAAGATAAATCCAAATTTCCCAACAAGAACCAAAATGTTGTGAATGATGGTGTTGTAGACAATGTGACTGCTAAGCCTTCCAAGGCTGCCTTTAATCTCACTACCATGATGCAAGTGGCCAAAGCCACTAAATAGGCTACGGCAGAATCCAAACCAAGTACTTCACAATTTTCTGGACCTAAACCTTGGGCTGCTAGGCCCAAGCATGAATTCACGCCTTTAGGAGAACCTCTCGAGGCAGTTTACAAGACTCTTGTAGACAAAAATTTACTTACTCCATTGGCTAATCCATGACCTTATGATCCGCAACCAAGGCCCTCTTGGTGGAATAAATCTTCTTATTGTGATTTTCACCAAAACAAAGGTCATAAAATAGCTACTTGTTTTAAGTTGCGGCATACAATCCAGGATCTCATCGATAGCAAAGTCATTGTTGTGGGAAGTCATAACAAAAAATCTGATCACCAAGCTTTCAAGGATCCATTTCCTCCTCATGGGAAAGGTGAATCATCTAAAGGCAAAAATACTGATGCTAACGTCAACTATACTTACACCAATAACGACAATGTCATTAATATGGTTGAACCTGTTGACACTGAATACTGTAATGTCCTCATTCTTAACGAAAAGGAAGATACTTCCAAGTCTAAAACACCTTTCATATTGCGAGGTTCTACACCTCAGTCTTCTGAACAAGGACAGTCTCAAGTGAGTGCTAATATTGTTACTCGATCTCACACTAAAGTCATTCTTAAAGGCCCTGAGCCTTCTATATCGACATTAACTCAACCTTCAGACAAAGCTAAGGTTGACTCTGCTACTAAGAATCCCAAAGTGGGTTTCTCATCTAATGCTACCAATTACAACATTCTTGATCAATTGCAACGTACCAATGCTCAGATAACTATTTTTGAGCTCCTTAAAATCTCCCCTGCTCATAGGGAAATCTTGGACAAAGCCCTCACTGAGGCAAATGTCCCAAAATATCTTGATCTCGACCGGTTTCAATATATGGTAGGTCACTTGACCTCCTCACATTACTTGTCTTTCTTTGAGGAAGATGACCATTCTTTGAGTCACCTACATAATAATCCTCTGCACATTGAAGTCATGATAGGTCCAAAGCATGTTCACCATGTTCTCATAGATAACGGTGTTGGCTTAAATATTTGCTTTGCTAGTTTCCTTATTGAGTTAGGATAGGGAAAAGACTGCATTGATGCTCACAAAAAGATTACCATTAAAGCCTACAATGAGGAGGAACACAAATCCAAGGGTTTAGTTGTTTTTCCAATTAGAGTTGGTCCTGTTGAACGTGATGTTATCTGTCAAGTGCTTGACATCCCTTTGACATACAATATCCTGTTAGGAAGGCCATGGATTCATGAAATGTAAGTTGTCCCTTCTACATACCATCAGTGCATTATGTTCCCATTCTAAGGCTCTGAAGTGACTATACCTGTGAATACATGCTATTATTGCAATGCCCTCAAAAAATCTACTGACATCCTTGTGCCTACCAATAGAGAATATATTAAAATCCTTGAGGATAAATTAAAAGAAATGGAAAAGCACTTGACTCTCAAAGAAAATGATATGGGAGGATATCAGATTGGACCTATATTACTTTGTCTCCTCATTCTTTTGGGAGACCTTCTGAGAACACTAAACCTTCTATGGTTCCTCCTCCAACAAAGTATGGTGGTACCTTTGTACAAGCCATAGTACCATTAGAAGAAGAAGCTAAAAATAGAGCTATCAAAGCTTGGATCTATAAAGGAGAAGACAATTCTAAAAAATAATCCTCCTTATGACATGAAACCTAAAAAATATGGTAAAGGTTTATCTATTATGAAAATTTTTGGCTATACAGGGGATGGTCCCATAGGTGTGAATCATAAGGGATTGATTGCACCACTTGAAGATATTGGTCATAGAACACGCGACTCTACGGGTATAGGACTCAAAAAAATCACATTCCAATTGGGAATAAACATGTTTGTACCTTGAGAAGATAGGAAAACAACACCTGAAGAAACACCTACAATTGTAGAACTTGAAGACAGCTCTGATGAGGATACTTTTCCTTATCCTATTCCACTAGACCTGGCAGCGTTCTTTGCTGAGCCAGATAACTTTGTACCACGTGTCAGTATAGTAGACACTAACAGTGATTCTGATACTGCCACTTCCATTGCTCCATTAACTTATGAAGAGTGGAAAGAAATGTATCCTCTAGGTCCTGATCATCACAATAATGTACACATACCACCACACTTTCAAGAATAGTTTGATCAAGAATTCTAGTCACTTCTCCTTACACAAGAGGCAACTGATGATACAAACACTACTGAGGTACCTAGGTCAATAGGAGCTCATCTAACAATAGCAGAGGTTCTAGGTAGAACTCATCCCAACTGGGGACAAAGAGTTGATTTTAGTCACGTTCTTGACATGAGACCTAATGATGAAATGGACTCCCATGAATATGAGTTCGATAGCTTGTCATATGCCACTTCTGACAGAGATACAGATACAACTAATGCATATGAAAACCTTCTCGAAGTAGGTGAATGGTCTAGTGTAGGGTCACATGAGTCTGACTCACTAGGTGTTAACATGTCATCTACAATGGTCATTAGGAATCAAAGGAATTTGACTATACCTTTGGATGAGATCGCTTTGGGTCTCAACTTACTTGTCCATGCCTTTGATGATTATACCGTGAACACACTTGAACCTGTCACTCCTCTTTCACTTTTCCATCCTAAGCTTATAGACTGGAACTCCACCTCCCCATCTAATGAAGTCCTTACATTCTAGAATGATTACGCTCTTGCTTGTTACCTACATCCTGTCGAACCTGTAACGTCTCCTACTAGAGAAGCAAGTGTCAACATGACTAAGGCTGACATTAAGTATATTAGTCACAAAATAAAAAGAAGAAAAAATAGGCACTCTGATGGTGAAAACCACATTGTGGCAGTATCAGAGCCTAAAATAGTCAAAATAAAAGATGTATCCAAAGGTGACAACCTTTCTGAGGCACCTGCGGATGAGATACTTGATGCACTCCCAAGTCATTTTTAGGAAAGATCATCTATTCTTATTGAACCAACTCAACCTATCAACTTGGGTACAGAGGCAGAACCTCAGATTATTCACTTGGCACAATCACTATCAGAGGCAGAAAGAGAGGAATTCACCACATTCTTCAAAAACAAAAAGATGATTCTCAAAATCTATCTTTTGGGACAGGTATCAGGGCAATCCAACCATGACTCCTGAAGGTTAAGCCTTGTTCTGGGGATAACCTTGTGAAAGATATTTATCCATCTTTTGGGATAGGTATTGGGGCAATCTAACCCTGACTCTTGAAGGTTAAGCCTCGTTCTGGGGATAACCTTGTGAAAGATATTTATCCATCTTTTGGGATAGGTATCGGGGCAATCTAACCCTGACTCCTGAAGGTTAAGCCTCATTCTAAGGATAACCTTGTGAAATATATTTATCCATCTTTTGGGATAGGTATTAAGGCAATCTAACCCTAACTCCTGAAGGTTAAGCCTCATTTTGGGGATAACCTTGTGAAAGATATTTATCCATCTTTTGGGATAGGTA
Organism: Thuja plicata; assembly: GCA_018584345.1. Taxonomy (NCBI): domain Eukaryota; kingdom Viridiplantae; phylum Streptophyta; class Pinopsida; order Cupressales; family Cupressaceae; genus Thuja; species Thuja plicata. The sequence goes on from MU226122.1 coordinate 343,205, forward strand.
TCGGGGAAATCTAACCCTAACTCCTGAAGGTTAAGCCTTGTTCTAGGGATAACCTTGTGAAAGATAGATATCCATCTTTTAGGAAAAGTATCGGGGCAATCTAACCCTGACTCTTGAAGGTTAAGCCTCATTCTGGGGATAACCTTGTGAAAGATATTTATCCATCTTTTGGGACAGGTATTGGGGCAATCTAACCCTGAATCTTGAAGGTTAAGCCTCATTCTGGGGATAACCTTGTGAAAGATATTTATCCATATTTTGGGATAGGTATCAGGGTAATCTAACCCTGACTCCTGAAGGTTAAGCCTCATTCTAGGGATAACCTTATGAAAGATATTTATCCATCTTTTGGGATAGGTATCAGGGCAATCTAACCCTGACTCCTAAAGGTTAAGCCTCATTCTGGGGATAACCTTGTGAAAGATATTTATCCATCTTTTGGGACAGGTATCAGGGCAATCTAACCCTAACTCCTGAAGGTTAAGCCTCGTTCTGGGGATAAACTTGTGAAAGATATTTTTCCATCTTTTGGGACAGGTATTAGGGAAATCTAACCCTGACTCCTGAAGGTTAAGCCTTGTTCTTGGGATAACCTTGTGAAAGATGTCAATCTGGCCAGTGTCTGGGTGATCTAACCTAGATATTGGGGGACTAAGCTTCATTCTAGAGATAGTGATAAAACCTCTATTTTACTATCTTTTGGGACAGTTATCAAGGCAATCTAACCCTGACTCCTGAAGGTTGAGCCTCATTCTGGGGACAGTCTTGTGAAAGATATCTATTTGACCGGCATCTTGGAAACCTAACCTAGACTTCGGAGAGTCAAGCTCTATTATGGAGATGGCTCTAAAATCTTTGCATCATCAATTTTCAAATCTATTCTTTTGTGCTTTAGGCATCAGACTATTCTTTGAATCAATATGCTTCTCGCACATCAATTCAAAGAGGGGAAAAATTTAACACCCCAAAATTGACATCTTGCAACCCTAACCAATATTGTTTCATTTTTCATTCTTTTAGATCATCAAAGTCCTATTGTACTAGGCAATTTTGAGTTTTTGACTGACTCTACTCGACCTGAGTGTCAAATGTAGAAAATCCTAAATCTACATTAATCATACATCATATTTAATTCCTAAATACCTATTTGGATAAACAAACCTTATGATCAAATTAATTTAATTATCCTAGCACTTTAATTAAATTAAATTCACCCTCTTTAGCTGAGACACATGAAAAAGGTATTAAATGATATTTAATTATTAAATAAATATCCTCATTTTCAATAATTGAATTTAATATTTAGATAATTGAGAAAAAACAATTATGAGGTCATATTTATTTAATTAATTGAATATTCTCTCAAAAATCTTATCTCTATTCAGAATTGGAAACTTTGAATTAATTGTGCTTTAAAGAGAAAGAAAACAATTTAATTCAAATAAGACAGAATTAAATCAAAGAAAGAAAATAGTTAAAGCATGAAGAAAACAATTTATTTTATTCTTTTGAATAAATATTTCTACTCTAAACTGGCTTTTCTATCTGTCTTATTTCAAAGAGGAAAGTTTCTATTCTGATCATCTCTGAGTCTATAAAAGAACTCTCATTCTTCATTCCAAACCCCCTGAATTTCTGAAGAAAATATGCACTGTTAGATTACTGAATTATTGTCATAGCTTCATATAGAATAATATCATTTTTTCAATAGAATAGCTTCAATTTCTAGAATAATTGCATTGATCATCATGTCTTAGATTATCTCATATCTCTCATTTCCTAGCATAATATTGCATTGTATTTCATCCATCATGATAAATCCTTCATTCCTAGATTGGTCCATGGTTGTGAGACTCATTCTGAGAGAAATTTCAAAAACCATGTCTAGATAGAAGGCAATAGGTCGAATCATGTAGGCAGACAGGATGAATAATCTCATATTCAATCTTGTGTGTACCTGGTGAAGAAGGACTATGTTGAAGTGTATGGTGAATTAACAAGGCCAAATTTATCACATACAACACCATGAAGGTTTGGGATATCATGATGTGGAAGGTCTAGTGTCATCAAGGGTAGCACCTTCTCTTTCCATTAAATGAACAAGATTCTTTCGTTGATGTTCTCTCAAAGGATCTTCTACATCTGATTCCTGTTCTAAAGTTGCAACTGACGCATGGGTTACCAAAACATATGAATCTCCCCAAAGAAGATTAGTAGAAGGGACCCAATCTTCATACATGTCTTGCTAATTTGTCAAAATAGGTACGTATTCTAGTTCATCTTCACTATCTAACTTATCAAGGATAGGAGTATTGTGCTTATTGCAATTTTCAAATCCTAGGCCAACCGACTTCTTAAACTTGCATCCAAAAAGAGAAAGATCAAGAGGTTTGTCTCTAGCATCCAATCTGTGATTAAGAGGGCCATGTCCAGGATAGCCCATCTATCTAAAAAAAGTATACCCTCACCCGTAAGCCTTAGGAGAGGAAGAGAAGCTCTCATTGTGCATATATTTCTCTTCTCTATAGATCCAAACTCTAACAAATGTCTCTTCTTTCTCCTCTTGAATAGGCACTAAGGACTCTAGAAACGTGCCAAATAAAGTCATAGTTGAAGAGAAAGGTCTCTTTTCTTGTGAAGGTTTTCCATAAGACTGAGGTAAAACTGGTTATTTTTTGAGGGAGTTGAGTTGATAACTCCCCATGCCAAGGTCTACTGACTTGATCTTGTCTTTACATTCAACTAAGGTTGTGTCAAAGTCTTTGGCTTCTCTATTGAGGGGAACATGTGTTGCTGCTGAAATTGAGTTAACAAATAAAGTGTTATCCCCAGGTATACAAATCTCTATTCTATTGTAGGGGAACCTAACACACTGATGATAGGTAGATGACACTGCTTGCATATCATGAATCCATGGTCTACCAAGTAAGATATTATACGCAAGGGAGCTAGCATCAACTATTACAAATAAAATATCTTTTTCAGTAGGGCCAATCCTAATAGGAAGGACGTCCAACCCCTTGGAACTTCTCTTTGCCTCATCATAGGCTTTGATGGTGATCCTTTTCCTGGTATCTATGACTTTTTTAGAATAACCCAACTCTTTTAAAAGACTAAAGGAACAAATATTAATCCCAACACCCCCATCTATCAACATGTGCATAACATAGGTTCTGTGGATCATGAACTCAATATGAAGAGAAAGATTGTGTGGGTGGCTCAAGGCTTTATCATCATCCTCCAAAAAGGTAAGGTAATGAGGGCTAGTATTGTGATTAACCATGTTTTAGAATTGATCGACATCTAAGTTGTTGGGGATATTTTCCATGTGCAAAGCATCCTCAAGGAATTGCTTGTGTCTTGGGGACAACTCTAAGAGCTCAAGGATCGAAATTAGAGCTGGGGTTCTTTGCAACTGATCAAAGAGACTATAGCTTGACTTAGGATTAACTGCTGGTTTTGAGGTGACATTCTTGGATGCCACTTTCTTAGGTTTACTTGATTGACTTGAATTGGGTCCTCTAATGACAATGGGACCTTGACTTTGTGTGACAACATTGAGGGCTTGCGATGACACTCTAGAGTTGAGACCCCTTAGTACCATGATAGGTTCTTCATCAAAGAGAGGAGGTGAGTCCACATCTAGATCATAACCATATGGATATTTACCCCTTATCATATTGACATTCTCTTCTAAAAATTCTATCATGTTGATAGTATTCTCTACATCTGTGCAAGTTTAATTGATCTCATCTTTTCCATTCTTAGCTTTAGAGGTTTCCCCCTTTTCATACTTGGGTAATGGTTCTTTGAATGCCTTATGATAGGTGTTGGTTTTCAATCCATCTATCTTAAGTTTTCCATTGTCAATGAGATCTTGAATAAGATGCTTGAGTTTGTAGCAGTTTTCAATGTCATGTCCAATACCATTGTGAATCTTGCAAAAGGCCTTCTCATCCCACCAATGTGGCTTAACATCTGGTATATAATGTTTCACAGGATCTTGAGGATGTGAAAGGTTGTTGGAAATAAGTGTTTTCAAGACATCCTCATATGAATCACCAAGCTTTGAAAATTGACGTCTTTCTTTCTTAGGCCTATCTTGGTATCTTGATTTTCTCTCTTGTTGATTAGATGTATTGAGCTTCATGGCTTGAAAAATACTAGACAATGATGACATGTAACTAATTAAATGTTTGATAATGTTAAGTTGAAGATAATGCAAGACATTAAATTAGTTAATGGTTTGTATTGTCATTGATGTTAACTTAATATCATCTATACGGTCATGTATATAATGCCAAAGACTTCAGAGAATCAGTGGAACAAAGATTATGCTTTCAACAATGCATAAAAGTCAAGTACTCACTAAGTGATAGATAACAATGATGGAGTGCACACCATCGGTAAAGGCAAAGAACCAAAGTCACAGTGATACCCAATGAGCAGAAGACAATATTTCTTGATGAAGCAAAATCACAGGATGCCCAACGAGCTGAGAGCAAAGTTGCCCAATGAGTAAAATCCAATGATGCCTGACAGACGGTGATCCTAAAGCTGACTGGAGTCACATCAATGGAACTGGCAGTTGTCACCCATGACTAACTGTAGAGTTGACTGACAGAATAGAGAGTTCAGAAAATGACAAAATATCTAGTTGGCAAGAGCTAAAGATAGACCTAGCTGGTTGTTTTCATTTTTTTATTCGACCAGAGTTAAGTGATTGATTTAAAGAAGATTTGTACAATTGGAAAAAAGATAACTATGAGATAAATCAGTAGTTATACCTTAAATCAGATTGGCTGGATTGTTTTTCATGCCAAGAATCAAGAATAAAGAATCCAGAAATGGTGAATATCATGTCTATATAAGAGACAATCTTAATTCATTTTTGGATCATGAAAAGAGGGAGTGAATAGAAAGAGGATGCTAAAGAGAAACTAATGAAGGATAACTTCATACAGTCCTAATCAATCAAGCTGAAGGAGGGATAAAGAATTTTGTAGACATCGACAAACAGTGAAGCACAACATCATAGAGCAGAAAGTGTGGAGCACAAAGAATTAAATTGATATATTGATCAGAGAGGTAATGTACTTAAATAGATCTGAAAATGTGAAATTCAAGTTGCATTAGAAATAGGTCATTGTGTTTCAGTTTAACCATTGAAGCATCAAGTCTCTTAACAAAGTAGGAATTAACAGTCTTCTATATATTGAGGTACATCCCAAGGAGTGCCAAAAAGGTTGATTCATGAAATTAGCATTAGATTGTCCTAAAGCCTATTGACAGTCTAAGAAGGAGGCTGATTCAAGGATGGTAGCAAATAGATACCTGATACTAAGTGACAACCTCTATGTATAAAATCCTCTAACAAGGTCACATCTAATAGTGTGTTTGTAATCTTTAACATGGTTGGCTCCTAACAGGGCTCACTTTCGAAGAGTGAAAATTTAGGGTATCAGTCCTAGTGGTTTTTCCCTTAACAGGGTTTCCACGTTAAAATCCTTGTGTTATGTGTGTATGGTTTATTACTTTACTATTTTACATTTCACATATGCATTTCTAGATTTATCATTATACTCTGCATATTTACTGAGAGTCGGTAAATAAGTAATCAAGGAGAATAAGGTCAAAAAATAAAAACCAAGAGACAGCTAATTATTATAAGTATTTCATGGCATGCATCTTTTAAGGGACATAATAATATGAGGTTTATTTGATTGGTGGTTAGAATAAGGAAATTTTTTGAAGCCACTGATTCACCCCTCCCCCTCTCAGTTATTACTAACAATTGGTATCAGAGATTGTGTGCTTAGAAGGATGGTTTCAAGAGCTAAGTTAGGATCACAAGATGAATAGATGAGATGTGCCCATGTTGATCAAAGACAAATTTGCTTCATGGCAGAGCAGGATAAGAATCCACTTATCAGGTATTGGCAATGATGTTACTCAATACTTAGATACTGAATATGTGTTGCCTAAAGGAGCTTTGATAGTCGATCAATTGAGAGAGAAGCATGAGCATAACTACATGGTTATAGAGCTTTCTTCCTCAATCTTCGATGCTGAATTTGAAGATGTCAAGGATTGCAAAACTACTAAGAAAATGTGGGACAAACTGAAGCTTGTGCATGGCAGTGATACAAATATTCTGAGAGCCAAGGCATAAAGCCTTAGAGGAAAATTTGCTGATCTTAGAATGAAAGAAGGAGAAAACATCACACAGTATAGCACAAGAATAAAAGAATTAGTCAAAGCTATATGAGGTGTTGGAGGTACAGTTGAAGAGGAGACATTGGTAAGTAAAATCTTAAGAACCTTACTGCTTGTATATGCTATTAGAGTTTCTTCTATTCAAGAAATAAGAGCAGTAGCAAACAACATAGTTACTCTTGATAGTTTAATTGGTAGTCTGGTTTCATTTGAGATGAATAAATTTGATAATAGTGTCTTACCAAACTTAGAGTCTGCATTTAAGTATTCTATGAGAATAAACAAATCAAGTCAAAGACACACATCTAGAAGAGATAGTGAAAGTGAAAGTGAAGAAGAAGATCTAAATGAAATATAAGAACTCATGGCAAGGAGAATGCAGAGAGGCAAAGGTAAATACAAAGGCAAGTTACCACTTGTATGCTTTAATTCTAGAGAGATTGGACACTTTTCTGCAAGAGGTCCTAATAGAAGAAAAGATGACAAAGGTAATGACAGATCTTTTGAGAAGAAATCTGACAGATGTGATAACAAAGATTATAGAAGTTACTGACAATCAGAAAGAAGAGATACTTGAGACTACAAGGATAAAGGCAAGAAGGCTAGGTACCTAGCTTCTTGCAAAGATGAAGATACTGACACCAAACCTGATGAAGACATCGAGATGGTACTAGTAGCTATCAAAGATGATTCAGATGAAGATAAAAGGTATGTAGAAATTGCACTCATATCTAAGGTTAGCAAGAATGACATCTAGATTATAGATAGCGGATGCACTCACCACATGACCGGCGACAAAGAAAATTTTAACACTTTTGAGTATTATAATGGTGGTATAGTATGAATGGGTAATGATACACCTTGTCCGATTGAAGGTAAAGGAACTATAATCTTGAATAACTTGATTAAATGTGAAAATGCTTATTGGGTAAAATGACTGAATTATAACCTGTTGAGTGTTTCTCAGCTGAATAATTTAGGTCACAGAGTAGCATTTGAGAACAAGAAGGAAAATATCTTCAATGAATCAGGAAAACTGATTGGTACCGGTGAATAGACTAAAGGTAACTTACTCTATCTGAATGATACTAACACCACTTGCTTAATGACTATAAATGAAGACATATGGTTGTGGCACAAAATATTGTGTCATGTGAATTTTGACAACATGATAAAAATAAGCAGAAGAAGAAATGTAAGAGGCTTAACAACAATGACAAAGCCAGACAACATCATGTGCAAAAATTGTCAAAAAGGTAAAATGACAAAGTCTAGTTTCAAAAGTAAAACCCATACATCTGATGATATTATAGAATTAGTCCATATGATTTATGTGGACCTATGAGGAAAAAGAGCTATTATGGAGATATATATTTTATTCTCTTTGTTGATGATTAGTCTAGAATGATGGTAGTTATGTTTCTAAAAGATAAATCTGAAGAATTTAAGATGTTTAAGTGGTATAAGGATATGGTAGAAAAACAAAGTGGTAAGGATTTGAAATGTTTGAGATCAGATAAAGGAGGATAATTTACATCAGATGAATTCACTAATTTCTATAATGAGCATGGTATAAAAAGATAGGTTTCTGCACCAAGAACACCACATCAAAATGGGATTGCTGAGAGAAGGAACATATCAATAGTTGATTGTGCAAGAACACTAATGATAGAAAAAGACATCACCCAAATCTTATGGAGGTAATTTTTTAGCATGGTTGTTTATACACTAAACATAGTACAATTGAAGAAGGACACAAAGAAGACACCTTATGAGCTATGGTATGGTAAAACACCCAATGTAAGTTACTTCAAGATATTTGGTAGTAAATGTTATGTCTTAAAGGATGATATAAATGGAAATCTTGATGCGAAAAGTGATGAAGGTATTTTTTCGGGGTATTCTACCAAAAGCAAAGCTTTTAAATGTCTTATCAAGGCCTCTAACAAAATAGTTGAAAGTGCAAATGTAAAGATTGGTGAGGTTGTAGAAAAGAATAAGGTGGAAAGCACAAAAGAACCAAAGGACTACAACAAGTTTGTATATTGTGAAGAACCCAACACTCTACCCAAGCAACAATGCTTAATCCTAGAACAACAAAATATTGCAACCTACGGTTAGACTGTTGTTACCGACGGTCAGGATAATAATCAAGATAATGTGCAAGGTAATGAAGAACATAATGAAGTTCAAGAAAATGATCAAGTTGATAGACAAAGAATTGTACCTATACTTGCAAGATATGTAAGAATGAACCATCCAGAGATCTAGATTATAGGAGATAAGAAAGCTGGTACAAGAACAAGAAGTAAGTCTTTAACCTCAAATTGTTTAATTTGTGAGTTTGATCCAAAGTCTGTCAATACTACTCTGGATAATGAAGAATGGATAAGTGCTTTGAATGATGAGATTGAGAAGATTGATAAGAACAAAACATGGTCACTTGTGCCAAGACCAGATGACAAGAATGTCGTCAGTACAAAATGGATATTCAGGAATAAGCTGAACGAGAATGATGAAGTCACAAGGAACAAAGTAAGACTAGTATGCAAGGGGTATGCACAAGAAGGTATAGACTATGGAGAAACCTTTGCACCCGTTGCTAGGATAGAAGGAGTAAGAATACTACTTTCTTATGCTGTATACAAAGGATTCAAAGTATATCAAATGGATGTCAAGTCAGCATTCCTAAACGGAATAATTGAAGAAGAGGTATACATTGAGAAACCATAAGGGTTTGTAGATCCAGACAAGAGGAACATGGTATGTAGACTTCAAAAAGCCTTGTATGGATTGAAACAAGCTCCTAGATCCTGGTATGAATGACTTCATTCCTATCTAATAAGTATTGGATTCATAAGGACTAGTGAAAACAGTAATCTTTATTTGAAAGAAGATACTGATGCTAACATTTTGATTGCTAAAATATTTGTTGATGACATCATATTTGGAGGAAATGATATGCTATGAAAATAATTTGTTGATGAGATGAGAAAAGAATTTGAGATGTCTATGTTTGGAGAGATCACATTCTTTCTTGGTCTACAGATCATTCAACAAAGTGAAGGTTCATTACACAGTCCAAATACATCAAAGAGGTCCTGAAAATATTCAAGATGGAAGATTCCAAACTAGTTGGAACACCGATGGCTACTGGATGTAAGTTAGAAAAGGAAGACAAGACAACAAAGGTTAATCAGACTTTGTACAGATCAATGATTGGAAAACTCATGTATGCTATACACACTAGACCAAATATTGCACATGTAGTAAGAATTTTTGCTAGATTTTCTGCTAACCCTAGGGAATCACATATGAATGCTGTGAAAATAATCCTAAGATATTTGAAGAATACAAAGGAATTTGGCTTATGGTATAAAAGAGAAGGAAAATTTGAACTAAAAGTGTTTACTAACGCTGAATGGGCTAGAAATCTTGATGACCGAAAGAGAACATCTGGAGGAGCAATCTTTATGGGTGACAGACTTGTCACATGGATTAGCAAAAAGAAAGGATGCATCTCTCAGTCTACTGCAAAATCAAAATATGTTTCTACTACTACAAACTACTCAAATATTGCATGGATCAAACAGTTGCTGGAAGGTATGCATAGAACTAGTGATTATCTATTGTAATAACACCAGTACAATAAACATTTCCAAGAATCTAGTCATTCATTCCAAGACTAAACACATTGCAATCAAGTATCATTATTTAAGAGAACAAGTTCAAGAAAAAAAAGTGATACTTGAGTATGTGCAATCAAAAGAACAATTAGCTGATATCTTCACCAAGCCACTACCCAAGGATACATTTGAGTACCTGAGAAAATGAATAGGGGTCAAACCCTTGTCTTCCAATCAGTAAAAGACTAAGGCTACATCAACCTATATATTATCAGAATATCATTCATGTTGATGCAAGAAAAAAGATGAACTTCAAAGCTACATCTATATACATAAAGATATATATAAGAACTGAGCACCAGAGCATATTGTTGTATTGCTGATGGATAAGGGAAATTCAAAGAATATATTATGGATAGAAAAGAAAATGATTATTTGACATTAATGTCAGATATCTGTGAGATATTTGTTTGGCATTGTTGTCAAAGGCAGAGAAAGTTTCCATATTATCACAGTCTTCAAACAAAAAAAAGAAGAAGAAGAAATATTATCCATTATCAGATTACTCCAATAGGGAGAGATTATATCCAAAGGGGGAGTTGCTGACAAGAGACAGAGACATCAAAGAAGAAGAACAATCAAAAGAGAGATATTGAAACATGGAAAGGATGCAACACATCAGAACGAGAAACACAGAGAACCGCAAGAATAAAATCTAAGCTAACACAGAGCTTACCGACGGTCAGACATTTTTATCGGTTATCAAAACAAACTATTTGGTAGTTTGATGAATCTCAACAATTGTATTTCATATTGTATTAGAATAGTATAGTGTGATAATATTATATGCTGTCATCAATGCCAAAGGGAGGGATTGATGACATGTAACTGATTAAATGTTTGATAATGTTAATTTGAAGATAATGCAAGACATTAAATCAGTTAATGGTTTGTATTGTCATTGATGTCAACTTGATATCATCTACATGGTCATGTATATAATGCCAAAGAATTCAGGGAATCAATGGAAAAAAGATTATGCTTTCAACAATGCATAAAAGTCAAGTATTCACTAAGTGATAGAAAACACTGATGGAGTGCACACCATCTGTAAATGCAAAGAACCAAAGTCACAGTGATACCCGACAAGTAGAAGATAGTATTACCCAACAAAGAAAAATCACATGATGCCCGACGAGATGAGAATAGAGTTGTCCAATGAGTAAAATCCAATGATGCCCAATGGATGGAGATCCTGAAGCTGACTGGAGTCACACCGATGAAACTGGTAGTTGTCATCGATGACTAACTATAGAGTTGACCAACAGGATAGAGAGTTCAAAAAATGGCAAAATATCTAGCTGGCAAGAGCTAAAGATAGATTTAACTCGTTGTTTTCATTGTGTTATTTGACCAGAGTTAAGTGATTGATTTAAAGAAGATTTGTATAGTTGGTAAAAAGATAACTACGAGATAAATTAGGAGTTATACCTTAAATTAGATTGGCTAGATTGTTTTTCACACCAAGAATCAAGAATCAAGAAATAGTGAATATCATGTCTATATAAGAGACAAGCTTAATTCATTTCTGGATCATGAAAAGGGGGAGTGAATAAAAAGAGGATGGTGAAGAGGAAATGATGAAGGACAAATTTATACAGTCTTGATCAATCAAGCCAAAGGAGAGATAAATAATTATGTAGACACCGATGAACAGTGAAGCACAACATCACAGAGAAGAAAGTGTGGAGCAAAAATAATTAAATTGATACATTGATTAGAGAGGTAATGTACTTAAATAGATCTAAAAATCTGCAATTCAAGTTGCATTAAAAATAGGTCATTGTGTTTCGGTTTAACCATTGAAGCATCAAGTCTCTTAATAGATTAGGACTTAACAATCTTCTATATATTGAGGTACATCCCAAGAGTGCCAAAAAGGTTGATTCATGAAAGTAGCATTAAATTTACCTAAAGCCTATTGATAGTCTAAGAAGGAGGCTGATTCAAGGATGGTAGCAAATAGATTCCCGATACTAAGTGACAACCTCTATGTATAAAATCCTTTAACAAGGTCACACCTAATAGTGTGTTTGTAACCTTTAACAAGGTTGGCTCCTAATAGGGCTCACTGCATAAGAGTGAAAATTTGGGGTACCGGTCCCAGTGGGTTTTCCCTTAACAGGGTTTTCACGTTAAAATCCTTGTGTTATATGTGTATGGTTTATTACTTTACTGTTTTACATTTCACATATATATTTATGGATTTATTGGTATACTCTGCACATTTACTGAGTGTTGGTAAATAATTTTTACTGCTTATCAGTAATCAAGGAGAATAAGGTCAGAAAAGGAAAACCGATAGACAGTTAATTATTATAAGTATTTCATGGCATGCATCTTGTAAGGGACATAATAATCTAAGGTTTATTTGATTTGTGGTTAGAATAAGGAAATTTTTTGAAGCCACTGATTCACTCCCCCCCCCTCTCAGTTATTACTAACAGACAAGTGGAGGACGATTTGATATTTTGGTTGAGAGGAGTCCACAACTCCATCATTGACCACTTGTTTTTTCCTATTTCAGTGCGAATTATTTCCTTTATCCCTATTAGAGTTGTTGTTATTTTGACCATTGTTGTTGTTGTTTCCATGTTTGGTCAGAATTCCTTGTTCTTTCAAAACATCCTCAATCCTACATGCAATTTCAACCATGGTGTCAAAAGAATCAAAAACCATCTTCCTCACTTCATATCGCATTTCAAGAACCAAGTTGCTAACAAGGATGTCAATCTTTTCATTTTCAGGAATGGTCCAAGAGTAGTGGGAGCATTGTTGCCTCCACCTTTGCAAGAAATTAACAAAGGATTCCCCTTGATTTTGTTTTAAATTACATAATTCCAACATGGTGATAGATCTTGAAAGATTGTATGCTAAGTGCTGAACGAATCTATGCACAAGCTCTTTGAAAGTATTAACAAGAAGAGTTATGTTGATGAACCATTCCATCGCTTGACCTTTAAGACTCCTTGGGAAAAATCTCATGAGATATGAGTCATCTTGATGGAACTCAAAACTTGTGGTATAAAACTGGCGCACATGATCAGGTGGATCTCCATTCCCATCATATTTGTCATATTGAGGGATATCAACCTTCCTAGGGAAGTCTTTCATGTTAAATTTTTTTTCAAAAGGATTAGGACAAATTGAATCCAATGAGAATGAATTCTTGGGTGCTAACATTTTTTCCATCATGCTCTTAAGTTGTTTGATCTCCTCTTTTTGAGATGGACCTTGCTTCTTAATCTTTTTGTCCACATCAAAGTTGTAGGGGACTCTAGCACCCTGGTTGATTAAACTCTCTAGGAACTTGTCTTTGTTTTGCTCCAAATATTTCTCCACATACTGCTGGAAAATTGGTTCTTGTTGCATTTTCATAAAGTCTTGGGAGGTGAGGTCAAAACTTGAGCTACTACCCCCATATTGTGAACCATGATGAGCACATTGTGAAGGTTGTTTTGAGTTCCTAGGAGGTGTTCGTCTCCTATAATGATCATGTCTTGAATCCCTTCTTCCTCTAGGGCTAGGAGATCATGATGGTGTTCTTGAATGGCTTCCACTTCATGAAGTCTTAGGAGGAGTGGATGGAGGAGAGTTGTTTCCACCACTAACACGCATGTTGTTAAATTGATCATTAAGTTTTTGAGCCAAGAGCCTATCTTTCTCCTCTTGGAAGGATTTCTTTTCCATTTCCAACAAAGTTTGTCTCTCCAATTCTAGGAGTCTAAATTTATCTTCCTTTTCAGCTTGTTCATCTAGGAAGGCTTTCTTTTCACACTCAATCCTCTTAAGTCTTTCACTCATGTATCTTGAAGATGTTTTGAGAGGTGAAATTGGTCTTGAATTTCTAAACAAGTTGTTGGTATAGGTTGCATTGACATGAGTGTCATAAATTTCATCTCCTTGGTTCTCATGTTGTGATAAATCATCCTGATAAGCTTTCCTCTTACCTCGCTCAGCTCTTTGGTGTGCATCTAGATATCTAGTTGAGATAAGGGGTGAATTTGGTTGACTATCACGAGAAGAACCACCAAATGAGATAGCATATCTATGCTTCACAAATATGTCATCAAGGATTTTATCCATGTCTTCCCTCTCTTTTTGAGTCATTGTGTAACTCATATCCATATCCGATCGAGAAGATGCTAAGGGTGTACCCAACTCACTAAGGTGACTCTTGGAATCAAACCAAACTTTTGAGTTATTCCTAGGTGATTGATCAAATATAGGTTCTTTTCCCTTATGTTTTTGGGGAGTTTGAACTAAGGGTAATTGGTTGAAGACCACTTGAGGTCATTTTCCTTGATTTACTTGATATCTTGTTGTAACTGGCATGAAAGAAAAGGTACTAGCTGATAAGATGATCCTAGGAAATGTTGGTACCAAACTAGGATAGTAAAGGCATTAACTTGTCAAAAAGAGAGATGGTAAGATAGAATTTGCAAGAGATATAAATCAACACTACCACAGAGGTGCCCAATAAATGGGTGAATACCCTGACACATATGGATCAAGAGGATGATTTACCCAAGTTATATTTATTGAAATTGAATTTTTATGAAAGCGAATGGACAAGAGTTTACCAAAACTCTCCAAGTATGTTATCAAAGAATCTAAAGGTTTATCTTCTCAACAAGGACAGTTTCTAGCCTACCAACTCCAAGCAAGGTCACTTGTGATATCAAAGGTTACTAGTTCAAGAGGTCAAAATGAAAGAATCCAAAGTGTAAACAAGATTCTAATAGTGGGGTAAGTGACCTAATCTGATCTGAATCAACCAAGGAAGACTAAAAATGATAGGATAGAAAATTGGGCAAGTTGTAAAAAACTTGGTTTTTCGACTCGGGAACTCAGTTTTTGTTCGTTTTAATTGACCAACTAGATGCATTAACAAATTTTTATCATTTATCAGGCACACAAGACATTAATTAGGATTTTCAAGCAAACAATTGTCTCCAAAATCTGAGCAAGGGACAAAGCAACCTTGCGCATGAACAAGAATAGTGTCATAATATTTTTACTCCCTAAAGATTCTACTTGTGTATGTTCTCAAAATGTTTTTCAATCACGCACATAGTCCTAGAAAATAAAAAGTTGGTTGCACTATGGTTTGTAGTAATGGTCAAATCTTCAACTTTTGTAATCTTAAGTGGGTAAAATCTAATCCTGGCACACCAAGGTTTTGACACAGTCCAAGAGTTTAATCAATCAGGAGCTTCTGAGGAGATCTCACAACCCAAAAAAAGACCACACCTGTGGAGATTTATTCCACAAGGACATTTATATAGTGGTTGTTGCTACCATGGTAGAAATGGCTATTACTGCTTGAGGTTTTGTCCATGTGGTTTACCCAATAAAGGGAGTGTCCACTATAGCTAACCCTCTCTAACAAAGAAGACTCAAAATATGGACCACATGGGGACTTAGTTCAGATTCAAGGGTTCCAAGTTTCTGATTCTCCTAAAAGGGAAAAGAGCATAATCCTCTAGCCTCTTCACCTCATCCAGACATAGCAAACAAGATTAATTGACCCACTAATTTGAAATCCCCTAACCCAAGGTTCGTATATCAACAACAATGACCACCAATCTTAAGAGAGAAAGTACCGTCAAAAGTTGAAGACCAAACCAAGTGAGATAATAAAAATTTCTTCCCTACCTACAAGGGGATCTATCGTCAAGAAGAGCTTCACATATAAGATGAGAGAATGAATTCCACTCTCTCAAGATCGCCAAAAATAGTTTTCATAGGGCCTAATTACTATGTGAAACATATATGCAAAAAAGAAAATCTAGGTTCATTCCATTAGAGAAAAAATTGGAAATGTGGTCTATGAAAGAAAGAAACGCTCAAGCTAAACAGATGAGAGGTTTATTTTTATTTCCAAAATCCAAATTTTATAGAGATGCAACAAAATACCTCAAGTCCAAAGCAATGCGCTTAGTAGATTTTACCTTATTGTTTCTTTTGTTGAGCTTTTTCGCGAATGCAAGCCATGAACTCTACAACAAGCAAGACAAACAAACAAGCAAACAAGATATGCAATATATATTCAACTTATGCAAACCCTAGGGTTAGATCTAAAAATCAATTGTTAGGAGAAATAATAAACAGAAAATAATCCAAATGACAACTCACATCATGCATTGAACCATGTGAGAAATAAGTGCAAGCTAATCATTAAATGCCCTTTTTTAATTTTGATTTTTGACATAGTTAACAATATTAGACCCATATGACATGAATTCGGATCCCAAAACCTAAATGTAGAAAAGAGACCCCTATTAAAAAATAGAGAGCTTTCCAAAAATGTCAGAATTTATAAAGATATTTTCATTTGTGCCCTAGGGAGCCATTTTTTCAAAATAGACTAGTTTTCATAAATTTCCCAAATGAGCTATGATATTTGTTAGAAAATATAAATAAAGTAAACTAGATTTAGGAAAGAATCCAAGAGAGAGTGCAAAAATGAAAAAGTTTACCATAAACGAAATGATGATCCAAGAACAATCACCAAGATCACCAAAATTCTCAAATACCAAGACAATAACACAAGAATTTTGGAAGGGGAAAAAACAAGAAAAAACCCCTTTGTGAGTAATATGAATGAGGCAAGAAGCCATGAAAGAAAGAGAGCTTGAACAAGAAGCTCATTACAATATTGTGAGAGAAAGAATGGGAAAGAGAGAAGAAGAGAGAAGAAATCCCATGAGAACCAACATGTGAGAACCAACCTTGGAAGGTGAGAGAGAAACATCTCTTAAATAGAGGTGAGTGAAGGAGTTTGCATGTAAATCATATATCCTATTAGTGCCACATTCACATTAGGTGTGTTCCATGTGTAGGAATCCTTTTAAGGAGGAATATCTAATTTTCTTATTAAAGGAAATACAAAAAATGTGACATGTCCTCCTACTTGGACTAGAGGACAAATACAATATAGGATACCTTGATTTATCCTTTAATTACATATATCACCAAGGAAAGATTAAATTCTAAAACCCCCCTTTAATCTTTACTTGGGGAGTTTACAAGAAGGGAATTAAACCCAAATTTTTACAATGAGAATGAAATGTCTCTTTACAAAATCTGCAACTTGGTCTTCAATATAAGGAAGAGATTTGATTGTCTTAATTCAAGTCTTGAAGTAGTCATATTGAAGTTATAGGACATGTGAAGAGGAAGTGATTCCATAAATGGGCCTTAAAGATTCACCTGAAACAAAGAAACATATAAACACAAAATACGAACCAAGGAAACTATCCACAAGAAGAATTTCATCTGACATTCAAGTTAGTGTAACTTTGAAACTTTTACCTTAGAAAATATCTTTAAGGAAATGTATGAGATTTTATCAAAAATTACAAGAGCTACTCATGAAAGAAAGATACACCAAAATATCAAAGTGACATAAACATCATCCATCCTCTTATCTCAAACCAAACATAATAATGCATAAATGACAACACACAAGACCAACTAAAGAGACCCGCATCATCATTGCATTAATCACATGGATATAGACAGTCCATTAATAAGTCATATAAGTGAATGGGTGATCAAGCCACCACCTGCATGACTCACAATTGAAGCAATGAAGAATGCAGGACATTATCACAATAGAGAATATGCATGAGAGACAAAGATTAATAAGTGGAACATGTTACTCAAACACCAACTCAAGCTAAGGATTGATTTGCCAAACATGACTACAATCATGTACCATAAGTAATGAACCATTAAGGAGATAAAAATTAAACCAATATAATGAGAAACTTTAACAATTTGAGCTTGCCATATTTTCATAAAAAGTAAATCCAAAAATTGAAAAGAAACAAATGTCATATGCTTAAAATAATGGAACTAAGGATTATGAGGAAAAAAGACATATTACCTGCCAAATATATATGAGAAATCTAACAAAATTTCAAAAAGGATTTCAAGAAAAACATCCTCACCATGAGAGAAATAATAAATGGAACAAGTTGATCAACATCAACTGAAGTAAGTGCAAACTATTGCCACTTACAAGATGGAGCAAATTGATAAACATCAACTAAGTAAGTGCAACCCAGTGCAACTGACAGATGGAACAAATTGATAAATATCAACTGAGTAAGTGCAACCCAGTGCAACTTACAAATGGAACAAGTTGATCAACATCAACTGAGTAAGTGCAACCCTGTGCAACTTACAGATGGAACAAGTTGATCAACATCAATTGAGTAAGTGCAACCCAGTGCAACTTACAGATGGAACAAGTTGATCAACATCAATTGAGTAAGTGCAACTCAGTGCAACTTATAGATGGAGCAAGTTGATAAACATCAACTAAGTAAGTGCAACCACTGCAACTTACAAATGGAGCAAGTGGAACCCATAAAAGATGCAACTAAGTGCATAACAATAGATCACATAAAATTGATATCAATTAATGCTAAACAATAAAATTAATAAAAGTAATCAGGAAGGAAAATACTATAATTTTATAGTATCAATGACTTTAAGTGCTTTGGATCAATCATATATTAGTTTGCTTCTTTTTTTTGTCAAAATGTTAAAATAACTTTATTGAAGGCAAAATCGTTAGATAATTCATAATACATGAACACAATATAATTTAACATCAATAATAACTTTAGGTGCAATGGATCATATCTTTTTGCTCCTTAAATAAGAGTTGGATCAATTACCATATTGCATAAAAAAGGATGACATAAATGCAAGAAATTATATCCTTGCTCAATTAAACTTAATTACCCCCTTGTTTATAGGAGTTTGAAAAATACTTTTCCCATGAAAATAATCAAAGAATCTCTCATGTTAAACTAATATTGATATAATTTCAAAAAAATGAACATATTGCCATGTGAGTCATTAGAACTATTGAACTAAATTTTTAATAAATGTAGACATAATTACAACAATTTAATATACAGAAAAAGAAAATACCCCTCTAATGAGATGAATCCTTTTTTGAAAAAAAACTCGTTTAAAATAATTAAATATAATAATTTTTTTTTTATAAATTCAATAAATTGAAATTATAAAGTTTAAAAAAAAGACTTCTTTTTAAAAAAAAATAATTTTAATTTTAAAAGAGACTTTAAAAAAAATATAAAATCTCACATAATAAAAATTTAAAAATCTTTTCTTTAATGCAAATAAACTAAAATATTTTACACATGTAAAAGTTTTTGTGATTTTATAAAAAACAAAGGAAAGAGCTTTATAAATGAATAAAGTAAAACTAAGAATAAAGAGAATCTTACGTAAGGTAAAGTAAAACTTAAGAAAGGTATAACATAGTTTGAATGTAAAAGTAATAATAACTAAGTAAAGGTTTAAAAATTGCTAAGTAAAGGTTTAAAATTGCTATGAAAAATATTACGTAACTTTGTAAAGTATTTTTATGAATTAATGCATAACAGGTAAAGCTGCCATATGTAAATATTGCCAAATTTTAATTATTCAATGAAGCCTGATGCAGATTTAAAAGCTCCAATATATATGTTGCAGTTGAGAACTTTGTTAATTTAAAAGATTGAAAAAAATTGTTAGAAATTACAAAGAATCTAATGAAAAATGAATTAATTAAAAAAATGAAATTAATTAATATAATAAGAAACGTTATCACCAACGTAAAAGTGAGAGAATCCTGAAAAAAAAATAGACAGAGATACGTTTGGCCGAGTCAGCAAAGTAATGAAGGAGGTTACAAACGGTTGAATGATGAATGATAAAAAAAAACTGTTGTTTGACTAACTGCTTGACCAGCTGTGCAGAGGGCAGAGCTGGCATGGGAAAAAGCCAAAGGGAGCTTGCAGTGAAGGAAAAAAAAATGAAGAGATGCGCTAAGGATGGAAAGAGAGCTTGGGGTTGCTGTGTGAGAATGCAACCATGCAAGGAGGATGAAAATGATGAGACAAAGGAAAAAAGCAGACAAGCTGCACAAAAGAGGAGAAGGCTATTCCAAGCACAATAAAGGGAAAGCTGCACCATCTTCTCTCTTTAGCAGCATTTTACCGTTATAATTTGAAATCATATGAAAAAAATATTATGATTAAAAGAGGATAACCTGCAACTGTATGTGTTAATTTTGGCCTTGTTAATCAACCACACACTTCAACATAGTCCTTCTTCACTAGGTACATACAAGACTGAATATGAGGTTATTCATCTTATCTGTCTGCGTGATTCGACATGTTGCCTTCTATCTAGATGGGGTTTTTGAAATTGCTCTCAGAACGAGAGTCTCACAACCATGGACCAATCTAAGAACAAAGGATTTACCATGATGAATGCAATACAATGCAAGATTATGCTAAGAAATGAAAGATGTGAGATAATCTAAACATGATTTCTAAATGCCATTATTCTAAAAATTGAAGTTATGCTATTGCAAAAATGAAGTTATTCTATATGAAGCATGACAATAATTCAGTATTCTAACAA
>MU226122.1:363906-382898 GCA_018584345.1 Thuja plicata
AATTCCTTTTTTATGTGTCTTAGCTAAAGAGGGCGAATTTAATTTAATTAAAGTGCTAGGACTTTATTAATTAAATTAATTCAATCATAGGGTTTGTTTAGCCAATAGATATTTAGGAATTAAATATGATGTATGATTAATACATATTTAGGATTTTCTACATTTGACACTCCGGTCGAGTAGAGTCAGTGAAAACTCAGAATTGTTTAGTACAATAGGACTTTGATGATTTAGAAGAGTGACAAATGCAACAAAATTGGTTAGGGTTGCAAGATGCCAATTTTGGGGTGTTACAACAACAATATAAAATATAAAATATGATTAAAGTGTAGTTATATTTGTGAAAAAAAAATGTTATAATTGAATAATGAAATGATAAATTGGACTGCAACTATATGACAAAAGAGAAGTATGATGCTCAGCCTGCAAACAAGACAAAAGTAACTTATAAATATAGATGAAATGAAAATAAAAAAAAACCGTTCATTTTGACTGCAAATAACATGCATAAACCCAATTCATTTGGTGCAAGATTTCTAAAGTTAGCACAATGACTGCTGAAGACTGTTGAAGATTGTTGAACATTTAATATCTAAGCAGGAACATTTTATATATATTTAGAATCATTTTATAGTAAATCATTTAGTATAACATTTTAGATTAAAGAAGTTGAAATGCTGAACCAAGTCTGAAACTAATATCTCTGAGCTGCAGAACGAAATGAATCAAGAAAGATTCAAGGGAGGAGAAAGAAGTTTGAATAAATTGAAATAAATTAAATGTTGCTTCTCACGCCAAGGGAGAAGAAATGAAATATAAGGTGCTACAACTCTAAACAAAACAGAAAGAGGAGAGTTGTGAAGATGAAAAAAAAGACAAAACAAAGAAGCTAAACAACGCTGGAGACAAACAAAGAAGAGTTGAAGTTAAGAATATGTATAAGCAATGGTTTGAAATGTATTTTAAGAGGTTTGGATGTTGCCTTTGGAGCAGAAAAAGGAAAACATTTTTAAAGGTAGAAAAAAAATGATTCGATAAGAAGGTTGCAAGGAAAGGCTGATCTACACAGAGAGAATGTTTAAATGCAAATGTTAGAAATGATTTAATGAATGTTTGAATGCTAGAGAAGATGACAAATCTCTGTAAAAGATGGAGAAATAAACTCTAATCTAAGGAATGAAATATTGAAAGGATGGATAAGAATGAAAGATAAATGTGAAAACTAACACATGAGGCAGTGAGATACAAAAATACTTGCTAAAAATAAACAAAATAACCAGCAGAAATTCTTTCCTGCAAAAAAAAAGTTAGAGATTAAATAAACAGAGATACTAGAATATAGATAAGTTCATAAAAAAATTGAAACTTGCAGCTTATTGAAAATGATTTGCTTATAACCTGCACAAACAAGAGATTAGATATATATTGAAATCTGAACAACTGAGATAGAGATGAAATACAGAATATGTAAACTATAAATCCCTTGCGGTTTCCCGATAGAGGGTATGTTAGGTCTTTGAAAAATTTGAAAAAAAAGATGAATAAACTTAGATCGCAAAAAAAGAGAGAAATCCCTACAAACAAAAGTTAGATCAACAACAAAATCTGATTGCTTCTCCTCAATGGGGATATCTTTCATGTATTCCTGCATGCACACTCAAAACAAGGATTAAACCAGCTCTGATACCATGTTAGAAAATATAAATAAAGTAAACTAGATTTAGGAAAGAATCCAAGAGAGAGTGCAGAAATGAAAAAGTTTACCAGAAATGAAATGATGATCCAAGAACAATCACCAAGATCACCAAAATACTCAAAGACCAAGACAATAACACAAGAATTTTGGAAGGGGAAAAAACAAGAAAAAACCCCTTTGTGAGTAAAATGAATAAGGCAATAAGCCATGAAAGAAAGAGAGCTTGAGCAAGGAGCTCATTACAATATTGTGAGAGAAAGAATGGGAATGAGAGAAGAAGATAGAAGAAATCCCATGAGAACCAACATGTGAGAACCAACCTTGGAAGGTGAGAGAGAAACATCTCTTAAGTAGAGATGAGTGAAGGAGTTTGCATGTAACTCCTATATCCTATTAGTGCCACATTCACATTAGGTGTGTGACATGTGTAGGAATCCTCTTAAGGAGGAATATCTAATTTCCTTATTCAAGGAAATACAAAAAATGTGACATGTCCTCCTACTTGGACTAGAGGACAAATACAATATAGGATACCTTGATTTATCCTTTAATTACATATATCACCAAGGAAAGATTAAATTCTAACAATATTGCGTCCAAGTTTAAAACACAAAGAATGGACCCCCTGTAGAATTTAATTACCTTTTCAAAAATGTAAAAATTTCTGAAAAATATGCTGATTTGCACCGAAAATTATTTCTTATTATCAAAAATAAAGAAAAATTATAAAAAAATGCAAAATACCCCAAAAATTTTGAATTGTTTACTGAAGCCTCTCAGATATGTCGCCAACCTGTAAAAAACAAATTCAGACTGAAACTCCAATTCGTTTGAGAGATATAATCAAATCTTTGAAAATCTAGAGTTTCTGTCTCCAAGCAAATCTGGACAAGGGGGTTAGCTCCAAAAATAACAAAAACCAACATGTAAAGGTGGGTTGCCCCACGGTGGGCACAAAAAATGTGTGCTAAAAATGTGCAACACTTCTATGAATCATTGTATTCAAAATTTCTCAAGAATAAGATCTCGAATGGCAACATAGCTCTCTATTCATGGAGTTCAAGGGTTTGTAATAGAGGACCTCAGATTGACCTAGTTTGTGCCCATGCAAGTACACCATAAAATGAGAGATTCAAAGAAGAAAAGAAAGAGTTCTAGTCTCTATGATCATCAAGTATGCATGCAAATGAAAGCTATTCTGTATGATAACAATGCAAGAAAGGAAATTAATCTATATGATAACAATGCATGATTACTATATGAAAGGAAATACAAATGCAAGATTAATCTATGAAAGGGAACATGAATCTAATCTAACATGCAAGTGCAAAATTAATCTAAATAGATTTCCATGGGGCATGAAAGAAGAAGACAAGAAGAGAGAAGTTGCAATATCCAATCTGAAGTGCTCAAAATGTCCTCCAAAATTGCTCTCCAAACCTGCAACATAACAATAGCATAAAAGTGTTGATTTTTTTTTATTATACAAATGAGAAGGAGATGTTTCCTTTTAAAGAGCAATGGACGGTAGAGATTAAGAGGTAAAAAGAAATGAGCAATGGTGGAGATTAAATCTTGGTTGATCCATGTGCTCATATCTTCAAAAGGCAAAATCAAAGGCTATGATTAAGAGGTAAAATGCCCACCACTTAAGAATATGTGTGAAGAAAAAAGAGTTTTATTTATTTTTATTTAATTTATTTCCCTTTTTCATCACAAAGAGAGATTTAAGTGGGGATTTTAAATTTAATTAAAAGAGGGATTTTCTTTTAATTAAATAAGATTATTTTATTTAATAAAAAGGGCTATTTTAATTAAATAAGATAATATTATTTAATTAAGAGAGATTTTAATTAAATAAGATAAGATTATTTAATTAAAAAGAGATTTTAATTAAATAAGATTATTTTATTTAATAAAAAAGAATTGTTTTCTTTTAATTAAATAATATAATTGATGAAATGATCAAACCTTAGGAAATATTGAAATAATTGAATTAATTACGATTTGATCAAGGAAATTGATTTGAATTGAAAATATTGCAAAGCATTGATTCAGGAATTTGATTAATTGACTCTGTCATTTGATAAATTGAAGAATGGGGGCCCATAGTCTAGGCGACCATTTTAGGGTGCATATAATTAGGACCTCTTAGGACTCTCTTTGATCCCCGAGGATACATTGGAACACTCAAGTGTGTCTCAAAGGGTCCTAAAACCCCTTCGGACATACTTGAGTGTTCCAATGTGTCCTCGGGGGTCAAAGATGGACTTCCTAGGGGTCCTAACATGTAAGAAGGTGTTCTAGGACCCCTTAGGTCCCTCTTTGACCCCTGGGGACACATTGGAACACTCAAGTGTGTCCCAAGGGGTCTTTGGGGTTATAGATTGGAGTTTTGAGTGTAGATATGGATAGAGTGAGACAAGGAGAAATGGAAATGGGATTTAGGGTTTATAGAGAGATATGGGGTTTATGGAAATAATTTTAGGATTTAAGGTTTAGGGTTGAAATTTTAGAGTTTGAGAGAGAGAGAGAGAGGTAGAGAAAGGATATGTTTCTTGCATGCATACCATATGATACTTTCCTTATAAAGTGCACACCATATAGGGTGTACACCATGTTAGTGCACTACACATATTTAATATTCAAGGCATCCTTTCTAGCATCCCATATGATGCACACCATATATGGTGTTGATTTGAAATAGTAAAATACCAAGAGACCCATGATTTAGACCCACTTTTTTGGTTTTTTTATGGTTTCTATGTGTTATCTGATAAATTATCTCTTTTCATGGTGTTGACTTCCATGATCAACTATAATCAACATATTCTACCACCTTTTCACCACCATTTTGTTCACTATATGAGGTAACATATGACAAGTGTAATTTTTTATTATAAAAATGATCATTTGAGGTAAGTTTTTATTTATTTAAAGAATTAAAATGTTAAATTTGAATTTTAGTTTACAATTGATAATATAGACTACAACTAATTTTCTATTTTTACTTTTTGTAATAGAATTATTTACATTTTAACTTTTAATTAGAAGGAAGATGTGTAGAAACTCAAGTAGTTAAAGAGTTTTAAGCTAATTTGAGAATTATAATGAACAATGTTAATTGTAAGTGTTCATTATATATAAATTGATGTTATCAACTAAGACTCAAGTTGTACTTTTTTCACACATGTATAATCGATCATCATGCCAAGGAAATGAAAAAATATTCTAACCTTGGATGAGCATGAAGTCGGGAATCAAAAGAAAAGAAAAAGAATGAGGTAACTTTTTGAGAGAAGAAATTTTCATACCATACAAAAGGACACACATTTGGAAGACAAACATGAACCATCATTCCAAACTAAGGAATAATTGGAATTGGTAGCACAAAGGGAACAAATAAGAAACCTTCACACAATCAAATAATTGAATTAGAAAGTTTTAGGCATGTCATCTATGAAATCTCAAGTTGAAGTCACACCATCATATCATGTTGAATGAATTCCATGATCTACATCTCATGTTGAAGGAACACCATGCTCTACATCTCATGTTTAAGGCACACAATTCTCTACATGTCATGTTGAAGGCACACAGATCTCTACATCTCAAGGGGAAGGGATACCATCATATCAAGTTGAATGCATGCTACTTAAAACATTATAAGATGAAAGCATGCTATTAATAACATCTCAAGTTGGTGAGGGTCCATCTTGGACATATCAAGTTTAAGGTACACCCAATTTAACATCTTAGTTTAAAGGTACATCATCTCTAGTTGAAGGTATACAATCCATCCCTAATGCTAATGGCATTCCTAATGTTGAGTGGGCACCCAGCGTTTGAGAACACCTCCTAGAGTTTTGTATAGAAATCCTAAGTATTTGATTGATATTGATACTAATATTTAAAAAAAATGGTTGATAAGCTTCCCAAGAATACTTGTTAAAGATATGCTTACCACATTTTGAGATTATTTTTTGATAATTTAAATATGATAGGAAGATGTCAAGTATTTTTTGAAATGAAAAAAAATCTGAAATTTAGGCCCATCATGAATATTCTTGGGCTAAGAATGATGGATGATTCAAGTAATAAATCTATTGTAAAGAATCTCATGAGTGCATATGAGAGTGGGGGTTCTACATCACACATAAAAGCTAGTACAGTCACACAATGTGTACTTACATCAACAATAGTAAGCACTCAAACCAAGAAATCTTGACTCATTAGAAAGACAAGTAAATCATTGGAAATAAGTATAAAGTCTCTAATGAAATTTATGGGAAGGAATAAAAGAGTGGAGGACCCAAATAGAAAATATTTATGGTCATTCTCCAGTAGACTACCATGAAAAGATAAAGTTATTGTTGAAGATTTTTTGGAAAAACAACACACGGGTGTCTCCTAATAAAATATATGTTGTAAGAAGGAGGATTGGTAGTCAAATCCGTGACTGACATATGAGTTTTTTCTTGCTCACAATGTAAATTATTGGAGCATGAGGCCCAACATGGGCATAGGAAGAGGAGCTCCTTAGACTAGGCCATTTTCCCAGCACAAAAAGGCCACTATCTTTTTCCCTCACTGATGTCTCACCCCCTCCTCCATTGCAACATCCTGATATCATTGCAGAGGCTACCTCATAGAGTATAAGGGTCATTCACACATTTAGTGATTAGTTGATCACCTAGACCAAGTCATTGTTGCTTCCTGGTGTGGATGATGCTGGCACATTGACATTTGGCAGGAGTTCACATGTTTGTGTGCCCCATACTTGCATTATGTGAAAGAATTTGTGCCTCAGACCACTTACTGATGATGATACATATCAGTACATTATTGATGAGGAGGATACAAGAGATGCATCTACAAAGGCTGCAACACCTCATGGATCATCTGTGTCTCATGAGAGTGATGCAGAGGGGTATGCAGGGTCCTGGACTTCTATTGATACGGTAAGAGTAAACATTATAAATAAATTTGTCACATGAACTATTTAATTTAAAAATAATTTATTTATTTAGATTATTTTTAATGACTGCATGCACTTATGTATATATTTGGTCCATTTACGTTTAGTCAATGACAGAGGAGGAGTTGAGACAGGTGGATGACTCCACAATTTTGGCCATTTCATTTGGCCTTGACACTTATACAATATATTGTAAATTATGTACCCATTAGTTATTTTTATATCATTTGGTGTACATGCTTAAATCTCTATCAATTAGAGCATTAAAAATCATATATTTACTAATATATTTTCATCTTATTGTACTCTTGTAGGTATCAGCTGATGTCAGTGGGGGCACAAGGGGGTTCATGCTTCATGTGTTAACAAATGAAAGGTAATTAAGTGTTTAAGATTAATTATGCATGCATATGTATGCCACTTGTGTGTAGTAATAAATATTTTACATGCAGTTTATTGTATAAGGTGTGGCTCTTGATGATGTCCGACATAGGTTCAAGATCCTAGACTGACAGACATCTTGATTCGGAGTGATAGCCCGATTGTATGTAGATTAATATATTGTTATTTATATTTTGTAATCAGGGTTGTTATGATTAAGTAAATTTATATATATTTGAATATATTTTTTAATCTCATAGGTTACTCCCAGTGTGAGGGAGGCCCCATGAGAATCTTTCATATCTTTGTTGACCCAACCCACTATTCCAGAGGAGAGATCAATAGATGTAAGTTTTAATTTTAGTTCAATCAATTTATAATTTTACTACGCTATCATCGTATTTTGTAAATTTATTACTCTATGTTGCACCTTGGGCCCCTACACCACTCTGCTAATCTCATTATTGCAAATATATATTTATAGGTCAAAGTTGGTATTGGTGGTGTTGTCCCTTCGCTAGCAAGGGATTATGTTAGGACACCTGATCGTGGTAGGCAACTGAGAGGCCAGGTACAGATTTTTGTATGTAGTTATAATTTATAATTAAATTAGTGTTTGAATTATGAATTATATATATGTATAAATCATATAAACTAAGGAATCTAACTTGGGTTTGAACTCTTTTTTGATGGAGGATCAATCAAAGCCAAATAGTTCTTCAAAGAGGCTACATTTTGATGACCCCCCTACAGTATAGGATGTAGTTTTAGTTGTGGTTATTTAGAGATGCCACGTGGCACATTTTGAGATGGTATACATGCCACATTGTACACCTTGAAACATTGATTTTGTAGACATTTTGAAATGGCATGTGCCATATTTGTATATGGAGATACTTTTGATACTTTCTATATATAGAACATTTTCATTTTTATGTTATATTTGTGCCATCTTTTGTATACACATGTATTATTCATGTTTATGGAATTGAACAGTGAAGTTATATCTTGACTATGATTATGATTGTTATATCTTGACGTTTTATTTTGAAGTTATGTTTGATTATCAATATGATTTAAACTATATCTTGTTGAAGTTATATGTCAATTTGTTTGAATAGAGGCAATAAATTATCGAGATCACTCAAATTCTCCTTTATTTTGTAATAATACCCAAATCCTTCCTTCAATAATGCATCAAATTCTAGAACCAACCCACTTCAATAGACCTATCACTAGTCAAATACATCATACTTTGGCCCACTATAATCCTCATCTTAAGTTTCTTCTACCAACTTCATGCCCACTCATTATAACATGCTTCATGTTCCATGATTATCTACATTTTCCCAAATAGATTCACTGACCCAAATAGTTGATCCTCACTAAAAATGTTGATTCTAAACCCTCCAAGGGACTTAACATACTTGGTTTATCCTATCCTCAAATTCCCAACCACTTGTCTTGCATAGTTTTACTCCAAACTCCAAATTGTCCTTTCTAGGCACACAAACCTATTCCAAAAAGTTTAGCAACGACTATTTTTGGTTTTTTTCTCCAAAAATTTCTAAAATTATTTCAAAAATTATAAGTTTTTTCGATACCCTTTATCAAATTATAAAACATATGTCAAACTCAACCCACATTGTTTTGTAACATCATGCCCCAAAATTGTTGTCCTTAGTCACATACCTAAGACTAATTGCTCTATTTTACAAAGGAAATCATTTAAGAAAATGCTCCTAGACCTTTCCCAATTGGAAAGTAGCATAATTTAGTCCCAATTAGAGACAAACAAAATCAATTTAGTCCTATGACCTTTCTAGATACAAAATCCTGAAATAGGTCTTCAAAACCCTCCAAAATCTAGGGCTCACTCAATGTATGACTCCCTATCACTAAACCAATGAATTGGTGGATGATTCACCATATCCTTGATATAATATAATAGAATCAATCATAAAATTTTATCCTCCTACTATAATAACCAAGCCTCAAATTGCAACCCTTATTTCATCCTTCAAACCCAACAACTTTACCAAATCAATGCTCCCCCTGCAAAATAATTTTTTTTCCCTACATTTATGAAGTTAATCCAATATGATACACATTAGAGATCTATCCCCAAGAAACATCATTAATATAAACATGAAGGATCATGTTATTTCATGCTCTTAAGCACTAGGGAGCTACTTTCAACTGACCCTTATTGCAAGTTTTTGCATCAACTAAGATTGCCTTGCCAAATTCGAACGAAGTCGAATCACCCAAAACCAAGAGAGATGGTCGTAGATCTCAGAAACATGTTCCCATAGCCCCTGATAGTTTGTCAATACCTCTCACAAGGTTTGAGATATGAGCCTTGGAAGATCGCTTCCCAATCGTGCTTAGTGCACCTTGGGGACACTTGGGTCAAGCGTGGTCACGAGTGTTCCAGTGACTCCGTGGGTGGAATAGGGTTGTCACTGGTGTTTACCCGGCCAACCAAAGCTGATGGAGTAGATAGTTCTATGATAGGATGGAAAATTTGAAAGATACACTGGGGAGCTACTTTCAACTGACCCACACTACAAGTTTTGGCTTGAACTGAGATTGCCTTGCCAAATTCAAATGAAGTCGAATCGCCCAAAACTGAGAGAGACTGTTGTAAACCTCAGAAGCATGATCTTGTAGCCCCTGATAGTTTTTTGATACCTCTTATGAGGTAGAAGATACGAGCCTTGGAAGATCACTTCCCAATTGTGATTAGTGCACCTTGGGGACACTTGGCTCGTGTTGGTACTAAAAAATACAACAGTTATTTTTGAGTGTTTTACTAGTGCTTTGCATTTTGACCCCCTATAAGTGCTTTTTGAGCCTGTTTGCCCAAATGCAATTCTGAATTTTTTCATGCATGTCAAGTACTTTTAACTCTTTTTTAGGCATATGTATACATCCCAAGTCATTAATTTCAAGTTTTGAGTTGTTTCGTGATGTCTTGCATTGAGCACTTGTCCAAATCTGCATTTCTGCCTAAGTGTCAATTTGTTGTAACGGGCATAGTTTGCCTTTGAATATCGTGTTTCCTGTTAAGTTTCATGGCCCACAACTTTGGGGATGATTATCATGCATATTAGAGAACCTATGTTTCAAATCCAAAGTCATTTCGATATGTTTTGACTAGGTTTCAAACCCCTCAAAGTTGGTAGTTTACTGTTGTCATGCATTGTGTAATTGATCAGAATTCTGAGTAGCCCTTTTTGTCTAATTGTAACTTTTGACCTTGTGACCTAATTGAAAAAATTCATTTTGTAATCCATTAAAGAGGTCAAATAATTTTTGAGTCTCCGTCTTCAGGTCACGACAAGTCCATTTGGTCAGTTTGCTAAGCCCATTCCATTTGTAGTTTCTAACAATTTAATGCAAATTAGTTGTGCAGTTTCGTCGGAGGCCCTGTTCGTGAAGTTATAAATTCAATAATATGATTGGTCGCATCAATAAAATGGTTTCCCTGAATTATAGACTATATTTTCTCCAAGTTTGCAAGGTTTCAGTTCCTGAGGGTTTTTCTTGCACACTTTTCGAGACTCTTTTCATTTACAAAAATCATTATTCGTCATGTTTTCTATTTTCTGCATTTCCAAGTGACTACTTTCAAGGGGCTGCCAAATGTGCCTGGATGATTGTCAAGAGATTCCCTTCTAGATCCATATTCTCCATATAACATACTCCCAATGTTCAGAAGCTCAGATCCCCAGGAGGTCTTGTGACATGTTTTCAAAGTCGAAACCAAATGTGTTTACCGCTATTTGACTAGGTGATTTGCAAAATTGTTCTGAATAGGCAACTTGGGAGATTAAAATCTTTGGACCTGTTGGGTTTCATCATCTCTCACTTTTCAGAATGGAAGAATGTCAACCATGGAACATGTGTGGCTAGCGCCATGCTCTCATTACTTGATCTTCTCAATTTTTAAAGCCAGCTCCATAGGCCAGTTGATGAAAGTGAGATCAAGTCGCAAGATGATAAAAGGTTATTTTCATTGGCCACCAGTTAGATTGAAACCAAAAGACATTTATAAATTGGTTTTTTCCATTATGTCAGAAATACATGGAAGTCAGGGATTCAATGGAACAATATTTACATATGGGAAAGAAAATAGTGGCAAGCCATATTCAATGCATGAAACAACTACAAATCCTAGAATAATATCATTAGCTTTTGAACACATCAAAATGGTAACTGATAGGGAGTTTCTCCTCCAATCATCCTTCATGGAGATGTATAATGAGGGGATAAAGGATCTCCTTTTCTCAGAAAATTGCAAGCTCGAGGTCCATGAGATTCAGGAGCATGGGGTATTTGTGGTAGGCTTAAAGGAATTAATTGTCAATAGCCCTCCACAAGTATTGGAAATTTTGCGCTTTCTAGAGGTGAATCATCATTTTGGGCCCGAACATACATCAATAAAAGTCTTGTCAAATTAAGTAATATAATAAAGAAATTGAGTGATGGAATCGATAGCCAAGGTAGGCACATACCTTATTGTGATGGCAAATTGACAAGAATTCTTTAATTTGTTCTTGAAGGAAATGCCAAAATGTCCATAATTTGCAATATGTTCCCCTTCAAATCTCTACTCAAGTAAGATATTTGTTTGGATTTATTCACGAGCGAAGAATGGCTTATGCATGAAATGTCTCAAATGCAACATAGTTTTCATGAATGGCTAGGCTTTTGGCACTCACATAACTCAAGATAAAAAAATAGGAAGGTGGAGGCATAGACAAGGCGTGTTACTCATGCATAAACTGTGCGCTGGATAAGGAATGTAAACCCTGTCAGTAGTTGAAAATAGTTCAAGTGGTAGCTCATGCGAGGTATGGAGTTACAATATTTTCAAGCTAATGCAATCTGCAGGTGTAAAGATATCTCTACAACCTCTGCCAGCATACCCTGTGCCAATCAAGTGGCAAGATGGGAATCAGTGAATAAGAAAGAGTTTAAACATTTAAAAGATGCATTAAATATAAACCATAAACTGCACTAGAAATTGAAGCAGGATTCCACGCTGAGAAGTAAAAGTGCATGAGAAACATGCAAATCCCACGCCAAACAATGAAGAGGCCGCGCTGGATTTTTGCAGAGGGCTGCATAGACTTTAGTTTTGGAAGTTTTCAAGAAAATGCAATTGGCAGGTGTAAAGTCAAATTCAACAACCTTTGCCAGCATCCTCCCAGCCTATACTGAAATGGGAACCATGGAAAGGTGTGCAACAGCATAGAAGAGGCACATTTGGGGGCCATGACATCAAGTGCCACAGTTGAGAGGGAGACTAGCATACATTAAAAACAAAACAAGTAGCAAATTGCCATTGCAAAGACCCAGTGTCATGAAGCCAGTGCCATTGACAGGGGTCAACCAGAAGGTGCCTTGCATGACGAGTGTTAAAGTTTTAAACATTTGCATCCTTAATGGCTGCGTAGGAATACAAAAGCCTGTGCAAACTTTGGGAGGTGAAAAGTAATAAAAAAAACTACATAGACTAGGTGAGGTCTATGCTAAGTATGAAGTTTGATATTCAAAATAGAAAATGCATTTTGGATCCTGCGCTAAATGCATTGTGGAGGATTGTTTTTGAAACAAGATTTAATTTCAGATACCAGCGCAACATACTGGAAGCAGAGACAAAACAAATGCATATATGTATTAACATGGGAAAGCTGTGTAGACTTGGAAGCCTATGCATTTTGGCAGGTGTAAAACCCATATGTTACCACATTTTAAAACATGCAAGTTGTGATTTTTCAAAAGGCCAGCGCATAGAGAGAAATGGATGTGCTAAGTATGAAGGATTATCCCACATGCATAGAGGAATGAAACATTATAATGTTTATTTAGTAAAGCACCCAGTATGTATAATAAGTAAAAGCCAAGATGCTCTTGGGGACTGCATGGGTTAGAAGGCTTAGTGCATGGTGGGGCCCACTAATTTTGGGCAAAAAATGCATGAAAACCTTTAAAACTCAAAAACATATTATCCCGCATGCATCCCAAATTAGAGATTTAAAGAGTTTATATGTAACAAGACATTCATGATAGTATGAAGAGAAAGAGGAGGCTATGGGCGCGCGTGTAGGAGCTGAAGAATTGCCTCGAAAAGTATGCCTGAGGAGGTTGAACAACCAATTTTGGTGGGACCCACAAAATTGAGTTGGCAGATGATGTGGCAACAGAGTAGATCCAACGGCTGTCGTTAACTCTGCCATGAAAGATGATGAAGATCTGAGCTTTACGGCAATGTGACAGGCTGCCACGTGGCGGGGCCGACAACACATTAGATCTAGTGGCGTCCAGGTGGAGATAAGGTGGCAGTCGCACATCTGAAAGGCATCCAAAAATGACACACATCCTGAGGTAAAATCAATGGCTGTCACAAAGCCTTGAAGATGAAGTTGCAGGAGAATTAACCATTGCGGGATCGCGACAATGCAACACATGGCACCCAGACAAGTGGCGGGCCAGAGGAAGGGGAGATGATGTAGGCACCCTGTTGGACCTGTGGACCACTCAAAAGGTGCCACATGGAACAAGAAGGACACGTAGACACCTTAGTGGATTTATAGGAAAATTAGGTTGCGCAATGTGGCACGGGGCCTGCTCAGGGTAATAGGGATGGTGAATTTATAGCTACATAGTAGACTTCTGATTATGGTTTAGTTTTGAAGCTTTGTGTCTTTTTGAATGTTTTGAAGCAGAAATACATTAATGAAATACAGTGGAATCTGTAGTTTTAGATCTATGGTGTCTTTTTGTATTTTTATTCATGCTCTTGTATGTTTAGTCTATAAGTTATTCTGAACATGCTGGTTACGAGGTAACTATGCAGTTATTTATGAGCTTCCTTCAAGGAAGGAGTCAATCTTGTGAATAATCCTAGAGGGTTGGATATTAATATGAAAATTTGATAGATAGATGTGAAAATGAAAGGATAGTTTGTAAGGCACTCTGTTTGGGATCTTGTTTGTGTTCTTATTAATTGGTTTTCTGTAGATTTAAATTTCATTGTACTCTTTGCCCTGAATTAGGCACTGGTCTAAGTTCTGAAAAGTAGTTCTCATCATCAATCATTCAAATGTTGAAAATTTTTTACTTTCTATTTATGAACATGAATGTCCAGAATTTGCACTGAATAGTATAGACATTGTTGGTGATTCTTTAAAGAAATGAATCCATGGGTTAGCCTTCCTAGTTCTAAGAACTTAAAAAGGAGAAGGATTATAAATCCTTAGTCCACTGTGAGATTCTATGTGATTTAGTGAATCAGTCAGTAGGTACACCCGCTTGAGTTTGTGGAGCTCGAAATGAAGAAGGATTTCATCCTTGTTAATTAGCCTTTTCCATGTAAGAGTCTGTGTTGGGAATAGAGGTCAAGCATTGTTGATTATTGCACGAAAAAGTGCTAACAGGTCGAGCGTGGTTGCGAGCATTCCAGTGACTCTATTGGTGGAATGGAGTTGTCAGTGGTATTTACCCAACCAACTAGAGCCGATGGAGAAAATAGTTCAATGCCAGGATGCATTGTTTGAAAGATACACTACGGAACTACTTTCAACTAACCCTCAATGCACAATAAATCCTCTATATCTATCATGTATGTATCCATCTGCACTTATTATATAGAGTCTTTGAGAACTCCACAAATTAGACAACACGAGTGCACACCTTTGTAAAACAAACCCAAGGTCTCACCGTGTACCCAATGGATTCCACTTGCTCCAAGAGGTCAAATGACTTCCAAATGACACAAGGCTAACCACAAGACTTCCTAGGGTCCCAACAAACCCCAAGCAACTTGTCTTGACAGGTTACAAGTGCATAATGACATCATTCTAGAAGATCATGTTAGAATACTATTGTACAAGTCATAATGGCATCATTCCATGAGAATCAGAGTATTGTCATTCATGGAATGATCCATTTCATTGCAAAAAGTCCAAACCGTCATGTAAAATTTGTGACTTTCAAAGACCAGTCAACACCTATTGATGAAATCTAGAATTCCAATGAACTTTCAGAGCATCAAAGATTGTTTGAAATAATGAAAATAATATCCTTAAGGCATTAGAAACAACAATAAAACTTGTAAGAATTCAAACCATGCAAATGACATAAGTAAATAATAAAAAATTATGAGTTTTCATTGCCTATTTCTGAGAAAATATATACTTAGATCCCTTATTGGCACTATTGGCCACCCATACATGATTTTGGTCCCAAGTCCTTATTAGAACTTCTAGGAAATTTAACTTATAAATAAAATTGATTGTTAAAAATTGCCATTATAGGCTTCAAACGATCCCAATTAACCTTTAAGGATTCTTTTGTCCTTCTATCTTTGATTGGATCCATGGTGACCCTAGGTGTCTTCATAGGTGCTCCTGTACCAAGTTACAATCCACATACAAAACCAATTTTATTGACTCAAAAATAGAATCTAAGAAAGGTGAAATTAATGTATTGAATTTAAGATTAACGAACTTAGAAAACCTTGCACTGAGTTAACTTATTACCTAGTCAAGTGTTCCTGAAGGGTCATCTCTTTGCTTCAGGGTCTCCAATAGTGCTTCATGGTCAACAGTACTAATAGTCCAAATTTATTTTTTCTTTGGTCTTCCTTGATGCTTTGACAACTTGACATTTGTTTCTATAAAAAGGTTTGAATACATGAGAATAGTTTTGTTCTTCTCATAGTTTTCAAATGCAAGAATTCCATTCTTTCTAATCATGTATGTTCACAGCCATGTTACCACAACAACTGAACTAGTAGGATACATGAACCCATCACCATCTATCATCGCTTGTGAAAGATTCTGCTTACCTCATACACAACATGCTAATCAATAATCTGACCTCTCATCATTCCCCTACAGTGCAACCAATGCAAAAACATCTCCTGGATACAGAAGATCTGAAAGATGGTCATACTCAACTAAAGTCTCCATGTCATCATTTCTTATAGAGAGTTTCAAAGATAAAGTAGTTATATACTGTGGAACCCATGTATCCACCTACTCACTTGACTCACAATGATCCCAATCATACTGAAAAAACATGAGGCAAAAACAAGCCAACTCTCGTGTCCAAATGGTCAATGTACTACTATCAGAGCTTTAGAATGAATGCATGTTTGAAGAGTCTTTCATTGTTTGAAAATCCAATCTATCTCCTATATTTCCCTCCTTAACCAACCAAGATAATCTATGCACTATAGAATTAAGAGTACCCCCTGTGACAATGTTAAAGTACACCAATCAACAATAGAACGAGCATTAAGAAGTACAACACCTAAAATCTTCAATTGCTCCTTAACTAGAGCTCTTTTCACACATACACCTGATCCATCATGATCCCCTTTCCCATGTCCTGACTCAAAAAAAATCCAAATATGAGGTACACCTCTCTCCACATTCATTCTACACAACCAATAAACTATTCTAGTATTCTTAAATTGACCCATGCAATTATCTGACCAAATGAGATTCCTATCCATAGCAATATCATTTTCCTGCAAGAATTCAAAATAGTTCTCAAAAAAATGTTGGACAAACTCATGAGAGTGAGACCTATCATCGCTCATATAAAAATGGTACTCTCTGATTATCTTTCACTCATGTTTTGTGCTATCAGGGGAATGCCTATATGTGATGTGTACAAAAATAGCAACCTAAATGGAATTGTAATATTGAGCTTGAGTCTCATTTTGGGGCTGAAATGTATAGTTCTCTGCAATGTCTAAAACATATATAATAGTTCCAATAGGGAAAGTGTCCTTACACATCCTGGATTGTTGATCAAACCATTGAGATTTGTGAATATGCCTTGCATACTTGTAATTTTTCTTTTTTTGAAATCTGAAATAAAATCAGCAACATTGTATTGTTTTGCAATTAACTCACATCTAGAGCGTTCACCTCCACTCTTCAATGTATATTTCACTATTTCATATACCTTTTTTTGGATGAGTGTCTTTCCAAAATCGTGTTCCAAACCCTCATGAAAATATGTCCTAAACTTGGACAAGCAACCACATTCTGAGCACTTGACATTTAACAAATCCTTTTTATAAAATAAACAACCATCATCTCTACGACATAAAAAATGATCTAGCAAGTCTCTTGATGATTTTGTAAGACCACTTGCACCACAATCCTCTAGCATTTCATTAGTATGCAAAGTAGAATGAATGGATTGTAATAGTTCATGATACATTGAAAAATCAACATGATATTTACAACAATATGTATTCTGAGTCTTAAGGTGTACACAATAAAATGGCTTCACGGATTCAAAAGACCTTTGCGATATTTTCAATGTTGGATGTGTCTCAAAAAATATTTTATACAACATTGTTTGACTTACCTCCACATAATGTTTAGGATGTGGAGTGTGGTATCAATTGCCAACTCTCAACCTCAAGACATCCTTCACATTTGGTGAAACTCTTGAGTTAGCATGCGAAAATTGCTGAATTTCATCCTTGGCAACATATGTTAGCTTCTTATAAAAATGTGGAATTCTCCAGCCATAAGCCCATGTATCAATTTGAAGTGGATCATCAAGTATTTCTCTACTTGCAAGTGCTCTATCCAAATTTTTACGGTCTATATTGAAGTCAACACAAGTTTGTCTCATCAAAGGAGCCTTTCTCAACTGATGACTTACTAAGGAGGTTGTAATAACCCTTCGAGAAGCTCTCTTGTCTTTTTCTTTGCTAGTCTTCCCAGTGCTATTGAGAGCATTGAAAACATTCTTCAAAAAAATGGCATTTCTCTCCATTTTCTTGTTCACACGAATCTTCAATTCCACAAGCATAGGTCTCATCTTTGCATCTTTAACAACTGCACAAAAATTTGATATTGGTCAACCAATGTCTTGTTTCCAAAAAATTGATCATAAAGTCTTGAAGCCCACAACCTAACAGTTCTATGTTATCTCTTTCCTTCCCAATTATTCATAATATTCTCCATAATTTCAATTAACCATTTAGGTGTCCTTGAAAGCCCTGAATTTGAAGTTTGTTTATATTTATTGCAAGGGATTTCATTTCACATATAAATTGGAGATGTGTAACCATCATGTGTTTCTTGTGTAACATTTTCATTCCCCAGTCTACATTTTCAATCTCCATCTACACATTTTCATCTTCATTCCATTCATTGTCATTTCACAAGTCTACATTTTCATTCCCCAAGTCTACATTTTCATTCTCCATCTCTACATTTTCATCTTGACTCCATACATTGTTATTCACAAAATTAATTTCCATATTATTTTTCAAATTCAACATCCTCTTCACTTGTAACTACATTTATGCATTCACCTTGGTTAATGTTTAACATACCTTTTCTCTTTCTTTGGTGATTTTCCCTATCTTTCCCCTATATGCTTGAATTTATTCATCTGTCACCTTCCTCTTCCGTTTGTACTTTCAATGACTGGTGCTTCCCATCGCAAGACCAAAAGTTGACAGAAAATAGCTTAAATTAACGAAATTTCAAAAAATGGGCCCCAAATCACTTTTTTTTATCTACAACACATCTGAAACCCGTGAAAATGAGAGGAACCTCCTTACAACAATATGGTGAGAATGCACAAAATAACAGATTATAGAGCAATAGCAGAACATAGAATGAATCTATTGATCATGGGCCACTTCGAGGGGGTATACTCCTTTGAGCAAGCTCAATACAATAAATTTGTCGGTACCCAGCAAAGGCCTCAACCTACTCTTATATACTAAGTACGATCTAGAAAAGTAATACTACCTATGCATGTGGGATAATAAAATATACTCACGGGACGACTTACAAAGCATATGTGTCCAACAACACTACACTAACAAAATAAACAGAAGGAACACACAGGTTCCTAACATCCCCTCTCCCTTAGAAAAAA
>MU226122.1:387552-406424 GCA_018584345.1 Thuja plicata
GCAAACCCTAATAATTTGATAAATGAGGGATTTAGGGCTTCGATATGTAGAATTTGGGGTTGGGTCGTCAAGGAAGGAAGTATGCGGAATGGTATTTCAGGCGTTCTGAGGAACTGTGAGAGGAAACAGAAAGAGAGCAAGGAAGCTATGGCTAAAAAACATAAATTTTTTTTTTTTTTTTTTTTGACACTCGACTGGAAAAATCACTCAAATACAGAATAACTGAAAAGAGTTTTTGCAATAATAAGAAATAATGGAATCGAAAGGAACCTGAAGGCCACGATAGAAAAATTTGATGTAATTTCCACCCAGCGAGCCCAAGAAAGTGCTCTGATACTAGATGAGAGGAAGCTCCTTACAACAATATGGTGAGAATGCACAAAATAACAGATTATAGAGAAATAGCAGAACTCAGAATGAATCTATTGATCGCGGGCCACTTCGAGGGGGTAACCTCCTTTAAGCAAGCTCAATACAATAAATTCGTCAGTACCCAGCAAAGGCCTCAACCTACTCTTATATACTAAGTACGATCTAGAAAAGTAATACTACCTATGCATGTGGGATAATAAAATATACTCACGGGATGACTTACAAAGCATATGCGTCCAACAACACTACACTAACAAAATAAATAGAAGGAACACACAGGTTCCTAACAAAAATTCTAAAATTTTGTGATTCTCTAGTCTATGAGGGAAGAGAATATTTTGGTAAAAGTTACACCAGTTTACTATTAGGTACTTGATATTTAGGGTACCCGATATTTTTGGGTACCCAAAAATATGGCGGGACCTTAATTCAATGTTTACATATAAAAGGTGGTAGGGAGGTTCATAATATTTAAATTGTATATAATAAATATTTTATATTATAATATAAATACACACACACACACACACACACACACACACACACATATATATATCTACACACACACACACACACACACAACACACACACACACACACACACACACACACACACACATATATATATATATATGATACGATACAATATATATAGTACACAATATAGGTTAATTACATTAGTATAAGGCATCCAAAAGGTTTTCAAAGAGGTCATAGAGGGTTCCTAGGGGTCTTAACATGTGATAAGGTGTAAAAGGATCCTTTAGGACCCTCTTTAACCCATGGGGACACATTGGAACACTCAAGTGTGTCACAAGGGGTCCTACAACTTCTTGGGATACACTTGAGTGTTCCAATATGTTGAAAGGGGTCTTGGGGTCTTCCTACGACCTCTTGAGATATTCTTGAGTGTTTCAATGTTTAAAAAAGGGGTAATGGGAAGTCCCCATAACCCCTTTTGACATATTGGAACACTCAAGTGTGTCCCAAGAGATCATACAACCCCTTGGGACACACTTGAGTGTTCTAATGTGTCCCCGAGGGTCAAAGAAGGATCTAAGGGGTCCTAGTACACCTTCTCACACATTAGGACCCCCAAGAAGTTTCCATGACCCCTTTTGACACATTGGAACACTCAAGTGTGTCCCAAGAGATCATAGGACCTCTTGGGACACAATTGAGTATTCTAATGTGTCCCTAGGGGTCAAAGAGGAACCTAAGGGGTCATAGTACACCTTCTTACGTGTTAGGACCCCTAGAAAGTCCCCATGACCCCTTTTGACATATTGGAACACTCAAGTGTGTTCCAAGATGTTGTAGGACCCCTTGGGAAACATGTGAGTGTTCCAATGTGTCTCTGTGGGTCAAAGAGGGCTCTAAGGAGTCCTAGTACACATTCTGATGCGTTAGGACCCCTAGAAAGTCCCTATGACCCCTTTCAAAACATTTCAACACTCAAGTATGTCCCAAAGGGTCGTACAATCCCTTGGAACACAGTTGAGTGTTCTAATGTGTCCCTAGGTCTCACATAGGTGAGAAGGTGTACTAGGACCCCTTAGGACCCTCTTTGACCCTTGGGGATACATTGAAACACTCAAGTGTGTTCCAAGGGGTTGTACGACCTCTTGGGATACACTTGAGTGTTCAATTGTGTCGAAATAGATCATGGGGTTTTCCTCAAGGTCCTAACATGTGAGAAGGTGTACTAGGACCCCTTAGGTACCTCTTTGACCCCCAAGGACACATCGGGACACTCAAGTGTGTCCCAAAGGGTCCTACAACCTCTTGGGACACACTTGAGTGTTCCAATGTGTCAAACAGGGTCATGGGGCCTTCCCATCACCCCTTTTAAAACATTGGAACACTCCAGTATGTCCCAAAATGTTGTAAGACCCCTTAGGATACAATTGAGTGTTCTAATGTGTTCCCAGGGGTCAAAGAAGGACCTAAGGTGTCCTAGTTAACCTTATCACATGTTAGGACACCTAGGAAGTCTCCATAACCCCTTTCAAAATATTGGAACACTCAAGTGTGTCCCAAGAGGATCTAGGACCCCTTGGGACACACTTGAGTGTTCCAATGTGTCTTCGGAGGTCAAAGAGGGTCCTAAAGGGTCCTAGTACACCTTCTCACATGTTAGAACCCCTAGGAAGACCCCATGACCCCTTTCAACACATTGGAACTCTCAAGTATGTCCCAAGAGGTTGTAGGACCCCTTTAGACACAATTGAGTGTTCCAATGTGTTAAAAGGGGTCATGGGTTCTTCTTAGGGGTCTTAATGCATGAGAAGGTGTACTAGGACCCCTTAGGACCCTCTTTGACACTTGGGGACACATTGGAACACTAAAGTGTGTCCCAAGGGGTCATATGGCCTCTTGGGATATACTTGAGTGTTCCAATATGTCAAAAGATGTCATGGGGTCTTCTTAGGGGTCCTAACACATGAGGTGTATAAGGATCCCTTAGAACCCTTTTTGACCCCCTCAGACACATTGAAATGCTCAAGTATGTCCCAATGGGTCCTATGACCTCTTAGAACAGACTTGAGTGTTCCAATGTGTTGAAAGGGGTCATGGGGACTTCCTAGGGGTCATAACACATGATAATGTTTAATACGACCCTTTAGGTCCCTCTTTAACCTCCGAGAACACATTAGAACACTCAATTATGTCCCAAGGGGTCCTATGATCTTTTGGGACATACTCGAGTGTTCCAATATTTTAAATGGGTTCACGGGAAGTTCTTGTGACCCCTTTTAACACACTGGAACACTCAAGTGTGTCCCAAGAGGTTGTAGGACCCCTTGGGACACACTTGAGTGTTCTAATGTGTCCTCGGGGGTCAAAGATGGACTTAAGAGGTCCTAGTACACTTTCTCATGCATTAGGACCTCTAGGAAGACCCCATGACCCTTTTTAACATATTGGAACACTCAAGTGTATCCCAAGAGGTCATGGGACCCCTTGGGAAACACTTGAGTGTTCCAATGTGTCCCGTGGGGTCAAAGAGGGTCCTAAGGGGTCCTAATACACCTTCTCATGTATTAGGACCCCTAAGAAAACTCCATGATCCGTTTCAAGATATTGGAACACTCCATTATGTGCCAAGGGCTCCTACGACCTCTTGGGACACACTTGAGTGTTCCAATGTGTCGAAAGGGGTCATAGGGACTTCCTAGGGGTCCTAACACCTGATAAGGTGTACTAGGACCCCTTAGGTCCCTCTTTGACACTGAGAACACATTGGAATAATCAAGTGTGTCACAAGGGGTCCTATGACCTCTTGGGATACACTTGAGTGTTCCAATGTATTGAAACTGGTTATGGGGTCTTTCTAAGGGTCCTAACATGTCAGAAGGTGTACTAGGACCCCTTAGGACACTATTTGACCCCCGAGAACACATTGGAAAACTCAAGTGTGTCCCAAGGGATCCTATGACCTCTTGGGACACACTTGAGTGTTCCAATGTGTCTAAAGGGGTCATGGGGACCTCCTAGGGGTCCTAACACATGATAAGGTGTATTAGGACCCCTTAGGTCTTTCCTCGACCCCTAGAAACACATTGGAACACTCAATTGTGTCTCAAGGGGTCCTATGACCTCTTGGGACACACTTCAGTGTTCCAATGTGTTGAAATGGGTGATGGAGACTTTTTAGAAGTCCTAACGCATGATAAGGTGTATGAGGACACCTTAGGTCCTTCTTTGACCCCCAAGAACATATTGGAATACTTAATTGTGTCCTAAGAGGTCCTACGACCACTTCTGACACATTTGAGTGTTCCAATGTTTCAAAAGGGGCCATGGGAAGTCCCCATTAACTCTTTTGACACATTGGAACACTCAAGTGTGTCCCAAGAGGTCGT
Source organism: Thuja plicata (assembly GCA_018584345.1). Classification (NCBI taxonomy): domain Eukaryota; kingdom Viridiplantae; phylum Streptophyta; class Pinopsida; order Cupressales; family Cupressaceae; genus Thuja; species Thuja plicata. The sequence continues at coordinate 391,790 of MU226122.1, forward strand.
AGGACCCCTTGGGACACACTTATGTGTTCTAATGTGTCCCTGTGGGTAAAAGACGGACCTAAGGGGTCCTACTACACCTTCTCACATGTTAGGACATGTGAGACCTACATTCGTCTATCATAGTTTTACTATTTTGATACTCATGCTTTTAGTAGTTTATGTTTTGATATACTTTGACTATTGGAGACTTTTATGTATTTTAGGATCGGTGGAATCCTATGTTATATATTTAGCACCTGATTTTTTAATCAGGGTACATTTGAGATGCTTTATTTTTTGAGTAAGTTTTTGTTATGATGATGTCGTATATGAGATTTAAATTTATTAATGTAATATGATGAATTTGGTTTAGAAAACTGATGCTAGGTTATTTCAATTCTAATGTAGATGTGGTTTTTATGCATGTATATTCTTGATGTCATGTATGTTTCATATCATGTTGTTTTGGATCTACTGATGTGTGCATTGAGTGTGCAGGAAACATTGACCATAGATCTAAACCGGGGACCTAGTACTGGAACCTATGTAAATTTATGTGCTTTCCAAGGTCCTATTTATATAAATAGACATGGACCTCATTGTTTATGTAGTTATTTCATAAATGTGGTTTGCATGTTTGTAATTAGATTAGTAAATGTTCATGTGATTGAGTCATGTCATTTGTTTTAATTTAATGTGCAAAATTTGGTAATTGTTGTAATTTAATGTTGACATGGCTAGTAAAGGGAACCAAGGTTAGTTATAGGGTTAACTAAGGTTACCTAAGAGTAGTACCCAAGATTACCTAGGGTCAGAAGTTTCTAGAAAGTCTTCTTGACACATAAATCTGTAGGTTAACTTCAGGGTTAGTTTGGGAGGGTCTTTTGGGCTCCCAAGACATAACCGAGGTCAGTTTTAGTTACCCAATTGGTACCCTATGGGTTAGGGGTCATTTTCAATAATTAATGAGCCTCTAAACTCATTTATTGCTCCCTTAAAGTGTCATTTTCAGACTTGAGTGAATTTGAAGAGGAGCGTAACTTTGGTTAACCTCACTCTCTCTTCTACCCAAGTTCATTTGAATCCACCCTTGGAGAGTTTAGGCAAGTGGATAGTTAAGGGTTGGTTAGGGTCACCTCACCTTTGGGTTAAGCCTTGTTCTTATTGGAGGTTTGCCTATTTAGGGAAGGTTTTAGGATGAGTTGAGTGTTCACCCGCTCTCTACCCTTAGAGACAGAATTTAGTTTGAAGGAGCTTTTGGAGAAGGAGCTTAGGAAGGATAGCTCAACACCATTCGTCTTCTCACCTAAGCTTGGATTAAGGTTGGATCTCTTTAAAAGTAATTTAATTTTGTTCTTGAGTGTTCTTGAGCTTGAAACTACATTAATGGAGTCCTATGTGTTTCTTGAATTTTTTTTTAATTTTTATTTGAAATTTAATGTTTTGTTTTAATGTCTATATTTTGTGATTGAATTTCGAATGGGTTTTCAAGGCACACTCACCCTTGGGAGGGCAGAGTAACCTTAGAGGGGTAGTTGGAATGATCATAGTTTTAGTGTAGAGTCTCCCATGTGTGGAGGGATAGACATGGGGTTTCATGATAGCCATGATTCCAAGTAGGGCCTAAGGGCACCTAGGGGGCATAAGGAGGTTTATTTAAGGGCTGCATCTTGGGTAGATGGTCCTTTCAAGTCCATGTGAGGTTGTGTTTTCATTTAGATACTTGGATTTCTCCTACTGCGAGGTCTACCACTAACCCTATTTTAGGAAGGCCTCTTGGAGACCTTCCTCATGTTCAACCTTGTGATGGGAAGTTTTTATTTTTTGCTTGAGTTCTTGTGTTTTTTCCTATAAGGCCTAGGTTGGGAGGCGAGCCTCCATGGTCAACCTCTTTCTTTAGGTACTTATTGAACGTAGAAGATTGTAGATTATCCCTTTAGTGGGAGATGGGAAGAACTTGAAAACCACCTTTTGTAACACGTGTTGTATTAATGTTTTTCTTTTCTTCATTTGTTCAAAATTTGTTTTATGTCCTTAAGAAAGGATTGTAACCTTGCACTAAATTTGGGATTCTCTATGTATTTGATTTGAGAAAGGACTTTTAAAGCATTGATGTAAGAAAATGTTTAAATGTATTTGAAGGAAGTTTTGAGGTATTTTAATCTCCTATTTGACCTTGAAGAAAATCATGGTAGTAAATGAGCAATAGGACCCTCTTAATTTTATAGTCAGATTTATGTATTCACTTGAAACTTGATGGTTTATACAAATAAATTCATAGAGTTAGAAAGGTTGACAAAAATAAATAGTGAAATAAAATTTATGGCTATTACTTCACTTGTGCATTTTAATTCTTATTAGGAAAGAAGCATTGATGTAAATATTAAATTAGGATGTAAGTTTAAATTTATTTATTAATATTTAGTGTTCTTAGTGGAGAGCAATTTTTTTGATTTTGCACTTATTAAAATTTTAGAAAATTTTTCAAAAAATAAAAATGCTTGAAAAATTATTTCCTTCCATGCATATCTTGCAATTAAAATATAGGTCACAATGATGGATTAAAATTTTAAAAAATTGTCTCTAGGTACCCGCTATTTTGTTACAGACAATTAATCTTCACCATTTTAAAAAAAAAATAAAAAAATTAAACACATATTATATTAATGTTGTTATGCATTACATGCTTAAACTATATATGATAAAGTATATAAATAAATAAAAAAAGATTAAAAATATAAAATAATGTTTGCATAAAAAAAAAATATTAATAAAAATTTAATAAGTTTGGGGAGGGCCGAAGCCCTCCCAAACTGCGGCTTCCTTAGGGTTGGGGTCGCGCGGTAGCGGCCCACCCACCGCCGCGGGTGGTGCTGCCGCCACCACTGCGGCCACCATCCCGCCTACCTCTCTGCCCGTCGCCGACTCCCCACTCCCCTGCGAAACCCTTTTCAACTGCTGCCTCCTCTTCAACCCTTTTGCTGCTTCTTTCTATTTTGCATTTTATTTTTTGGGCTTGGTCATTAGGTTTTTAGTTTTTTTGTTGTTCTTATGAATGTATCTTTAAACTTAAAACTTAATTTTGGCATAAGTTTTTAAAGATTTGATTTAGTTTAGTTAAAATAGATTTAGTATTGTTAGTATTGTTAGATTTGATTTCATTTGTTAGTTTAGGTTTTACATCATTTATTAGATGTCAAATTGTAGATTAGATTAGATATGATATTTAATATATTTGATTTCTCATATAGATTTGATTTTTTTTAGAGGATAGACTTGTATCTTTCAATGTATTTAGTTTGATTATCTTGTATTGGATAAATTCAAAATGGTAATTTATTTATATACTTGTGATGTTATTATTGCTTATGAAGGCTCCTGGAATAAGCTTTTGAGTAGTTGTAATTCTTTTTATTTTTTTAGTTTTAATTTTCTTTTATTTATAGACTATCAAATTTTAAAATTGGGAGTATTGTATAATTAATAATTTCAAGTGGGAGTTTAAAATGTTAAACGTTCAATTTAAATTATTCTTTTAAAGTTAAAAGGCATTTGGACATTATTATTGTTTCCCCTTGACCAGTTTCATGCATAGTTGACTTTTGGTCAACCATAGTCAAACCTGAATTGTTTACCTCGATATTTGAACCAGGTGCCCCCTGCAGTCTCTGGACTAAGGGTTTTCAATTTTGCGCCTTTCAAATATAGTTGACTTTTTGGTCAACTTTGGTTGATTTTTTTGGTCAACTATCTTGATTTGCACACCTAAGGCTTCCTAAGGGCTTAGTGAAACTTAGTACCTTCCTTTCATGTATTTCAGGGTATAGTTGACTTTTGGTAAACTATGGTTGACTTTTGGTCAACTATCTTGATTTGCGTGTCGATTGAGGTTTCTAGTTTAGGGATACCTATAGGATAGTACTTAGAGCTATCCTACTTAGTTTGACCCTTCTAGATGTTGTTTCACCCTTGCACCATTTTGTGTACACTTGCTTAATCCTTAAGGTAGTATAGTCTTCCTTTTGTATGTTTTTAATTTTTTTTGTTTGTGTTTTTTTGCCCAACTTTTGGGCATGACATTTTGGTATTAGAGCCATGTTTAGTAACATTGGGAACCTAGCCCACTACGTTGTCACTAAATTTGTCTTGCATATGTAGGATGCCACCTGTCACTCGTCAGGCCCTTCAGCAAGGACTTGGTCAGAGACGTGTCCCCGCAGCACACGTAGAGGTATGACTCGAGGTAGAGAATCACAGGAGGGATCAGAGTCCACCTCCTAAACCCCCTCTCAATCCTAATGCAATGCTATTATTGGCCTTTCAGAAACTGGTCGGGCTCATTTTAGACCATATGCCACCAGTTAATCAAGAGAGAGAGAGAGGAGTAGGAGCCCACCTCCTAGAATGGGAGAGAACCAGGCTGATCTGGAGGAAGGGTCCATTGCAGTACCAGGAGGTATTCCTAGGGGTGGTGCATAGAAAATCGATAGAGCACCCCCAGATATCGGGAACCAGATTAAAAAATTGATGAGGCTTAAACTACCTCCCTTCACAGGAGAAGAAGAAGGGACAGGAGCAGAGGCTTGGCTTTTAAGCCTAGAAAGGTGCTTTGGGTTGCAAAATTATGGCAGCAACCTTAAAGCATGATTCACAATTCTTTTGTTAAGAGACAAGGCATCCACTTAGTGGAGGCATAAGGAGACTAAGGGACTCATAGACATCAACACCCTCACTTGGGGAGCTTTCCTCGAGGTTTTCAGGGAGTGGTATATTTCATAGCAGTTCATACAACACCGTATCAATGAGTTCCATAACCTCCAACAATAGGGTCTTATAGTAGCCCAATATGAGGGCAAGTTTCTCGATCTCCTACCCTATGTTGAATACATGGGAGACAAAAAGTTGTAGGTAAAAAGGTTCATCAAGGGATTGAATCCCATGATTTCAGATAGGGTATGCATGGTACCTTTAGGGAGCTTAAGGTTCACGGTAGACAAGGCCTTAGTAGCTGAAGAGATAGTCAGGGGCCCACAGGATTATAGGGATAGGTCGCAGAACCATCATTCTTTATCTCAGGCCTTTGGATATCAGAAGCCCACATGGAAGGGGAATCAGAGGAATTCTATAGGGATATTCAGGGCCCCACAATAGCAACAGTAGCCAATGCAGTCTCAGCAAAACCAATGACAGAGGCCACCACAAGTTCAATAGGGCTCTAAGCCCAAACAGTGGCAGTCAGAGTGTCCTAGGAAGGACTAGAGACCTTAGGCACTATACACCCCTCCAGCACAGACTCAGCAGTCCTCTAGGGGTGGCTATAGCGGTTCATCTAGGACCATGGGATCTCAATATTCCAGGCCTCCTGGTGTTCAGGTTCATTCACGAGGACCATGTTACACTTGTGGTGCCATGGGGCACTTAGCTAGAGAGTGCTCACAGGGTGGTAGTCAGCGTATAATGGTTTCAGAACCGACAGTTGGGGATAGGGGGAAGTCCCACATGGTTTTTGCAGTGGTGGACAACCGCCAGGCAGAGCACCAAGCTACCATTATTGAGGCCTCATATAAGATTAGAGGTAGTGATATAACTATTCTATTTGATACTGGAGCCATTGACTCCTTTGTTTCTCCATTGGTTGTGGAGCGTTGCGGGCTAGTGGCAACTAGACAAGAGGTTAGATGGGAAGTAGAGTTAGCTTCATGAGATAGAGTTTCTATGACCTTAGTGATTAAGGATTGTCCAATCTAGATTGGTGGCATGAACACCATAGAAGATCTCAGAGTCACTCCCCTTGGATCTTACGGCCTAGTTCTTGGGATGGATTGGCTAAGTGCCCACAGAGCCAAGCTAGATTGTCATAAGAAGAGGATTGAATGTTTGGATGATGATGGTACAGATAAAATTATTACTAAGGTTCATAGGCCTGTGTCCCTCTGTGTGATTTTTTCCATGCAACTTAAGCGATGCATGCGAAAGAGATGCCAGTTGTATGCCATCACCATCAGCGATAGGGAAGAAGAGACAGAGAAGGAAACTTCTCTCTATGACTTCCCCATCATTCAAGAGTTTGCATATGTGTTTCTGTCAGAGGTACTAGTATGCCTCCTCATAGGGCAGTAGACTTTCACATTGATCTCATACTAGGAGCTGAGCTAATTTACAGAGAACCTTATAGGATGACCACTAATGAGCTTAATGAGCTCAAGATATAGCTTGAGGAGCTGTTAGAGAAATGACACATTCGTCCTAGTGTTTATCCTTGGGGTGCACCAGTTATCTTTGTAAAGAAGCAAGATAGATTGCTTAGGTTGTGCATGGATTACCGATAGTTGAACAAAGTTACCATCAAGAATTGGTACCCACTTCCTACGATCGATGACTTGTTTGATTAGTTGCAGGGTGCCTGAGTCTTCTCAAAGATAGACCTAAAATTGAGTTACCATCAGTTGAGGATTATGGATAGTGATATCCACAAGACCACATTCCACACTAGATATGGCCACTATGAATTCACTGTGCTTCCATTCAGTCTTACAAATGCTCCAGTTGTGTTCAAGATTCTTATGAATGGAGTATTTCATACATTCCTTGACAAGTTTGTAGTTGTATTTCTCGATGACATATTGATATATTCCAAAGATGAGAAAAAGCATGAGGAACACTTGAGGCAAGTCTTGCAATGTCTTAGGGACAATCAGTTGTATGGCAGCTTATCAAAGTGTGCTTTCTTCAGAGCAGAGGTCAAGTATCTTGGCCATGTGATTTCAGGAGATGGGATCTCACTAGACCCATCGAAGATTGATGGCATTATGGATTGGCCAACACCTACAACTGTGAACAAAGTTAAGAGTTTCATGGGTTTATCTCGTTACTATAGACAGTTTGTTGAGGGTTTCTCTTGGGTAGCACACCCCATTACTTCTCTTCAGCGAAAGGGAAAGAAGTTTGAGTGGACTGAGAAGTGTGATAAGGCTTTTTAGGAGCTCAAGAGAGTACTCACCAGTGCACCCATTCTTGCTGTACCAGAGCCCTCAGTAGACTTTGTGGTCTGCATTGATGCTTCTTTGGGTGGTTTAGGAGAAATCCTTATGCAAGGTGGATGAGCTATAGCCTTTGAGTCTAGGAAACTAAAGACTCACGAGCTCAACTACCCTACCCATGACTTTGAGCTCGCAACAGTGGTGCATGATTTAGTTAGATGGTGACATTTTCTCTTAGGACATCGATTTGAAATTCATTAAGACCATAAGAGTCTACAGTACATTTTCACTTAGCCAAACCTTAATGCTAGGCAAAGGAGATGGATGGAGTTCTTATGTGAATATGATTTTGATGTCCATTACATAAAGGGGAAAGAGAACATGGTCACAGATGCCTTGAGTAGGAGACGACAAGATCTATGGGCACTGGCTCAACTTTAGTACATCTTATCATCCTGAGATAGATGGACAGACCGAAAGGATCAATCAGGTGTTCGAGGACATGCTTCACATGTATGTCATGGACCATCAGACCTGATGGGAAGAATACCTACACTTAGTGGAGTTTTCCTATAACAATGGGCATCAAACTTCCTTGGGTATGCCTCCCTACCAGGATCTTTATGGTAGGCCATGCAGGATCCCACTCAGTTGGGATAGGATCGAGGATAGATTTTCCATTCATCCTGAGCTAGTCAGAGATATGGAGCAACATGTGACTTTGATTAGACAACAACTTGAGGAAGCTCAAGATAGGCAGAAAAAGTATGTAGATGCAAAGAGGATTGATCAAGCCTATCTAGTTGGAGACAGAGTCTTCTTGAGAGTGTGACCGCATAAGAGTCCAATCCATTTTGGAAAGGGCTCTAAGCTAACACCTGATTTTGTTGGACCTTTTGAGATCCTTGAGAGGATAGGATCAGTTGCTTACCATTTAGCATTGCCACCTACCCTGTCACACATCCATGATGTGTTTCATGTTTTAGTTCTGAGGAAGTATATTTATGTTGAGTCTCATGTGATAGATTGGGATGTCTTGCAGGTGGATTTGGATGGGCAGTTAGCTTTGGATCCAATTTGTATATTGGATTAGCAGACATTGGGTCTTTGAGGTTGAGATCTGGACCAGGTTAGGGTCCAGTGGGATTTCTATGATGAGGTTACAGCCTCTTGGGAGGACAGAGCACAGATGAGATCACAATACCCTCACCTCCTCTATGAACTCTATGAGGAAGCTCATGCCTAGAGGGGGTGGATGTGAGACCTACATTTGTCTATCATAGTTTTACTATTTTGATACTCATGCTTTCAATAGTTTATCCTTTGACATACTTTGACTATTGGAGACTTTTACGTATTTTAGGATTGGTTGAATCCTATGTTATATATTCAGCACCTGATTTTTTAATCAGGGTACATTTGAGATGCCTTATGTTTTGAGTCAGTTTCAGTTATGATGATGTCGTATATGAGATTTAAATGTATTAATGTAATATGAGGAATTTGGTTTAGGAAACTGACTCTAGGTTATTTCAATTCTAATGCATATGTGGTTTATATGCATGTATATTATTGATGTCATGTATGTTTCATATCATGTTGTTTTGGATCTACTGATGTGTGCATTGAGTGTGCAGGAAAAGTTGACCATGGATCTAAACTGGGGACCCAGTACTGGAACCTATGTAAATTTCTATGCTTTCCAAGGTCCTGTTTATATCAAGAGACATGGACATCATTGTTTATGTAGTTATTTCATAAATGTCATTTTCATGTGTGTAATTAGATTAGTAAATGTTCATGTGATTGAGTCACGTCATTTATTTTAATTTAATGTGCCAAATTTGGCATTTTTTGTAATTTAATGTTGACATGGCTAGTAAAGGGAACCAGGGTTAGTTATAGGGTTAACTAAGGTTACCTAGGAGTAGTACCCAAGCTTGTCCCAGGGTTAGAAGTTTCTAGAAAGTCTTCTTGACTTAGAAATCTGTAGGTTAACTTCAGGGTTAGTTTGGGAGGGTCTTTTGGGCTCCCATGAGGTAATCGGGGTCAGTTTTAGTTACCCAACTTGGTATCCTATGGGTTAGGGGTCATTTTCAATCATTAATGAGCCTCTAAACTTATTTATTTCTTCCTTAAAGTGTCATTTTCAGACTTGACCTAATTTGAAGAGGAGTGTAACTTTGGTTAACCTCACTCTCTCTTCTACCCAAGTTCATTTAACTCCACCCTTAGAGAGTTTAGGCAAGTGGATAGTTAAGGGTTGGTTAGGGTCACCTCACCTTTGGGTTAAGCCTTGTTCTTGTTGGAAGTTTTCCTACTAAGGGAAGGTTTTAGGATGAGTTGAGTGTTCACCCACTCTCTACCCTTAGAGACAAAATTTAGTTTGAAGGAGCTTTTGGAGAAGAAGCTTACGAAGGATAGCTCAACACCATTCCTCTTCTCACCTTAGCTTGGATTAAGGTTGGATCTTTTTAAAAGTAATTTAATTTTGTTCTTGAGATTGAAACTCCATTAATGGAGTCCTATGTGTTTCTTGAATTTTTTTTTAAAATTTTTATTTGAAATTTAATGTTTTATTTTAATGTCTATATTTTATGATTGAATTTTGAATGGGTCTTCAAGGCACACCCACCCTTGGGAGGGAAGAGTAACCTTGGAGGGGTAGTTGGAATGATCGCAGTTTTAGTGTAGAGTCTCCCATGTGTGGAGGGATAAATATGGGGTTTCATGATACCCATGATGCCAAGTAGGGCCTACGGGTACTTGAGGGGGCATAAGGAGGTTTATTTCAAGGCTGCATCTTGGGTAGATGGTCCTTTCAAGTCCATGTGAGGCTTGTGTTTTCATTTAGATACTTGGCTTTCTCCTATTGCGAGGTCTACCACTACCCTTGTTTTAGGAAGGCCTCTTGGGGACCTTCCTCATGTTCAACCTTGTGATGGGAAGTTTTGATTTCTTGCTTGAGTTCTTGTGTGTTTTCCTATAAGTTTAGTTAGTGTCTATTTGTATCCCGTTCCATATTGGATCCCCAAGCTCGGGGGTGGCCATGTAAAGGCCTAGGTTGGGAGGTGAGCCTCCATAGTCAACCCCTTTCTTCAGGTACTTATTGAACGAAGAAGATTGCAGATTAACCCTTTAGTGGGAGATGTGAAGAACTTGAAAACCACCTTTTGTATTCATATTTTTATTTTCTTCATTTGTTCAAAATTTGGTTTATGTCCTTAAGAAAGGATTGTAACCTTGCACTAAATTTGGGATTCTCTATGTATTTGATTTGAGAAAGGACTTTTAAAGCATTGATGTAAACAAAATTTTTAAATGTATTTGAAGGAAGTTTTGAGGTATTTTAATCGCCTATTTGACTTTGAAGAAAATCATGGTAGTAAATGAGCAATAGGACCCTCTTAATTTTATAGTCAGATCTATGTATTCACTTGAAACTTGATGGTTTATACAAAAAAATTCATAGAGTTAGAAATGTTGACAAAAATAAATAGTGAAATAAAATTTATAGCTATTGCTTTACTTGTGCATTTTAATTCTTATTAGGAAAGAAGCATTGATGTAAATCTTAAATTAGGATGTAAGTTTAAATTTATTTATTAAAATTTAGTGTTCTTAGTGGAGAGCAATTTTTTTTTACTTTGCACTTATTAAAATTCTGGAAAAAATTTCCAAAAATAAAAATGCTTGAAAATTTATTTTCTTCCATGCATATCTTGCAATTAACATATAGGTCACAATGATGCATTAAAATTTTAAAAAAATTGTCTCTAGGTACCCGTTGTTTTAGTACAGACAATTAATCTTCACCAGTTTTTTTTTTTTTTAAAATAAAAATTAAACACATATTATATTAATGTTTTTATTCATTACATACTTCAACTATATATGATAAAGTATATAAATAAAAAAAAGATTAAAAATATAAAATAACTTTTGCATAAAAGAAAACATTAATAAAAATTTAATAATTTTGGGGAGGGCCGAAGTCCTCCCAAACTGCGGCTTTCTTAGGGTTTGGGCCCCACGGCTGCGGCCCACCCACTGTGCGTAGCACACTGGGGAGTGACCACCAACGTCGGTGCCCCTTCCCCATTTTCCCCACCGCCGTGGGTGGTGCCGCCACCACTGCGGCCACCATCCTGCCTACCTCTCCGCCCGTTGCCGACTCCCCGCTCCCTTGCGAAACCCTTTTCCACCGCCGCCTCCTCTTCAACCCTTTTGCCGCTTCTTTTTGTGTTGCATTTTTTTGGGGGCTTGGTCATTATGTTTTTAGTTTTTTTGTTGTTGTTAAGAATGTATCTTTAAGCTTATAAGTTAATTTTGGCATAAGTTTTTAAATATTTGATTTAGTTTAGTTAAAATAGATTTAGTATTGTTAGATTTGATTTCATTTGTTAGTTTAGGTTTTACATCATTTATTAGATGTCAATTTGTAGATTAGATTAGATATGATATTTAATATATTTGATTTCTCATAAAGATTTGATTTTTTTTAGAGGATAGACTTGTATCTTTCAATGTATTTAGTTTGATTATCTTGTATTGGATAAATTCAAAATGGTAATTTATTTATATACTTGTGATTTTATTATTGCTTATGAAGGCTCTTGGAATAAGTTTTTGAGTAGTTGTAATTCTTTTTATTTTTTTAGTTTTAATTTTCTTTTATTTATAGACTATCTAAATTTAAAATTGGGAGTATTGTATAATTAATAATTTCAAGTGGGAGTTTAAAATGTTAAACATTTAATTTAAATTATTCTTTTAAAGTTAAAAGGCATTTAGACATTATTATTGTTTCCCCTTGACTAGTTTCATGCACAGTTGACTTTTGGTCAACCATAGTCAAACCTGAACCATTCACCTCGATATTTGAACTCGATGCCCCATGCGGTCTCTAGACCAAGGGTTTCAATTTCGTGCCTTTCAGAGATAGTTGACTTTTTGGTCAACTCTGGTTGATTTTTTTGGTCAACTATCTTGATTTGCATGCCTAAGGCTTCCTAAGGGCTTAGTGAAACCTAGTACCTTCCTTTCACATATTTTGGGGTATAGTTGACTTTTGGTCAACTATGGTTGAGTTTTGGTCAACTGTCTCGATTTGCATGCCGATTGAGGTTTCTAGTTTAGGGATCCCTATAGGATAGTACTTAGAGATATATTACTTAGTTCTACCCTTTTAAATGTTGTTTCACCCTTGCACCATTTTCCATTCACTTGCTTAATCCTTAAGGTAGTATAGTCTTCCTTTTGTATGTTTTTAATTTTTTTTGTTTGTGTGTTTTTGCCCAACCTTTTGGCATGACCGGACGCCTAGGAAGTCCCCATGACCCATTTTGACACATTGGAACACTCAAGTGTGTCCCAAGAGGTTCTAGGACCCCTTGGGAAACATGTGAGTGTTCTAATCTGACCCCGAGGGTGAATGAGGGTCCTAGTACACCTTTGCACACGTTAGGACCCTAAGGAAGACCCGTGACCCCTTTCAACATATTCAAACACTCAAGTGTTTCCCAAAAGGTCATACGACCCCTTGGGATACACTTGAGTGTTCTAATTTGCCCCAGAGGGTCACAAAGGGTCCTAAGAGGTCCTAGTACACCTTCTCATGCATTAGGACCCCTAGAAAGTCTTGCTTTGACCCCTAGGGACACATTGGAACACTCAAATATGTCCCAAGGGGTTGTAGGACCCCTTGGGACACACTTGAGTGTTCTAATATGTCATTGAGGGTCAAAGAGGGACCTAAGGGGTCCTAATACATTTTCTTACGCGTTAGGACCCCTAAGAAGTCCCTCTTTGACCCCCAGGGACACATTTGAACACTCAAGTGTGTCCCAAGGGGTTGTAGGACCCCTTGGGACACACTTGAGTGTTCCAATGTGTCCCCAGGGGTCAAAGAGGGACCTAAGGGGTCCTAACACACTTTCTCACATGTTAGGACCCCTAGGGAGTTCCTCTTTGCCCCTTGGGACACACTTGAGTGTTCTAATGTGTCCCTGGGGGTTACAGAGGGACTTAAGTTGTCCTAGTACACCTTCTCACACGTTAGGACCCCTAGGAACCCTCTATGACCCCTGTAGAAACCTTATACTAGTGTAATTAACCTATATATTAATATGTCCTATATAATATATATGATATATACTATACTTTAATTTATTACATATACAACAATATTTAATATATAATATAAAATATATATTACATATAATTTAAGTATGAAGATATTATGTGATATATTGTAAAATACATATTAATATATAATATATATCTAATATATCATATGAAGGAGGGATAAATGGGAGGGAGAAAGGGGAGGGAAAAAAATTAAGAGGGAGAAAGGAGAGGGAAAATTTAAAATCAAAATTTTGCCGTCGTTTTTGGGTACCCAAAAATATCGGGTACTCGATTAGGCTCAGTATTTCTTTGTACACCAAACCTACATGGTCAACTCTAAAATTGTCACAAAAACATGTGTTTCCCCTATTTCTCTAAGTGCCAAACTTCCACCATGTAGCTAATGAATTATTTTTCACCCGAATTTGATGAAATAAAAAGGGTATCTTAAGGAGATTATCAACTTTAAAAGGAATTCATCATATGCTATGCATGCAAGAAAGATATCCTTTCTCGACCACTCTCTCTCTCTCAAACTCTAAACTTTCAACCCTAAACCTTAAATCCTATAATTATTTCCACAAATCCTATATCTCTCTATAAACCCAAAACCCCATTTCCATTTCTCCTTGTCTCACTCTATCCATATCTACACTCAAAAATCCAATCCCTAACCCCAAATATCTATACCCTAAACTCTAAATTCTAAGTCCTAAGTACTCTCCCTCATCTCTCTCTAAATACTAAATCCTAAATATGAAACCCTCTACATCTCTCTATAAACCCTAAACCTTCCTTTCCCCTCTTCTAAGACTTTATCCCTTAACTGTCTCCCCCATCTCTTTATAAACCCTAATCCCTAACCCTAAACTCTATATACTAGTCTCTAAACCCTCTCTCTCTCTCTCTCTCTCAACCCTAAACCTTAATTTGTAATCCCTAATCTCTAGTTCCTAAACCCTAAATCCTATGGCTTGAACACTAAACCCTATGCCCTAATCCCTATGATAGTACCTAAATCCAAAGCTCCAATCCCTTAGGAGGAGGAATAGTCTTTAGGGATAAAATGAATTGTATAGGCTTCTAGACTTGTGGATTAAGGTTTTGAAAGAGGTAGAGAGAGAAAAGGTGAGATGTGGGGAAATTAATGAGATGTAACTGATTGAATGTTTGGAGATGTTAAGTTGATGATCATGCAAGGCATTAAATCAGTTAATGTATTGTATTGTCATTAATGTCAACTTAATATAATCTGTATGGTCATGGAGATTTTGCCAAAGACTTCAACGAACTCAAGAAGCAAGGCTATGCTATCACTAATGCATACAAGTCAAGTATTTACTAAGTGACTATATACACCGACTGTAACATAAAAAAAAAAAAATTATTTATATTTTAGAGAGAGATGTGTTGATTGATTATATGTTACCAAAATGTAAAGGAGAGAATTGTGGTTTAAGAAGGTTTGAATTGTTAATTGTTATTTGTGTTGATTATGATTAAGGGAAGATAAGATGCTCCTTTCCTTCACCCTCAAGTACACAAAT
>MU226122.1:451544-490917 GCA_018584345.1 Thuja plicata
AAAGATGAGAGACAAGGTTTAGAGCTCAGAAATTTTATTTTGGATTTATCACTTTGAGCTAAAAGATAAAGATAGAGTAAAAATTGGGAAGAAACAGATAGAGGTGAAGGCTATGGAGAGAGAGGTGGGGAAGATATAGAAGAAAAAGAGGGAGGTATCAAGAGAGGGATAAAATGGGTGAGTATTTATTATTTATTATTTATCACTTAGGGTTTTGGGTTTGAAGAAAGAGAGAGGGGGATATAGAGGTGGGGAAAATGGAGAGAAGGAAANNNGATAGATGGAGAAATATAGATAAGGTTGAGGGTAAGTATGATTTAAGATTTTGGGTTTGGAGAGAGAGAGAGAGAGAGAGAGAGAGAGAGAGAGTTGAAAACCCCAAATAACTGAGAAGGGGGATGAACTAGTTATCATAAAATATTTGTCTTAATATTAATTGATCTAGAGGAAAATTAATTCAATCAGATAAATATAAAATATATGACCATGAAAGAACATAGGAACACCATACATAATAAACACTATATTTTTATGTGGAAAACCCAAGATGGGAATAACCATAGGGAATGCTAATTCTAAATTATGAAACACTAGATAATGTGACGCTGGTTAAGGTTATTTTTACAAAGGATGGATCACTCCCAAGTTTCTTACTACAAGTGATCTCACTATCTGGTTATCACAATCAATGAAAAAGGATCACTTCCAAAAGAAAAAGAAAAATGAAAAGAGAATCTGCAACTCAAATAACCGTCACCAACTACAACACCAAAATAACCCTATGGTATACTGCCTTTGATTGCACATTTTGGAATATTTAACATTATGTAAATTTTTCCTTTTAGATTCACATCCTTACATACATGAACATAAAACATAATCATCATTTACTTATAGAATTATAAGCATTCATAAGCTTCAAAGTCAACAAAAACCAATTTAAATTAGGTCACCACAAAAAATTCCTATGGTGGAAAGGAATGAAACATCAACTACATAGAAAATCCTCTCTCAAAATAACATGCTACCCATTTATCATAATATATAGAGCCAAAGAATGAAATTTGCATGTTACAATGATACTATGTCTCCAAAGCATGTTAAAAAAGTTTCTAGATTAGACTAGATTGATAATAGTATATTTCATTATGTTACATTACCATCATATTTATCAAGTTTCACAAAATTACTTTTATCACCAGTCATAAGATTTGAACATCCACTATCAATAAACCATTCATCTCTATTTCTTATAACATGTAATGTAATTTTAATGTGAACATTATATTCTATAAAAATGCTAGAGATATCAAATGTAGGTTCATCTTTTTCCACCAAAAATAAACAATATTTTTTATTTGATTTATCATATAATATACTGGCATTTTCATTGACATAATAGGCATTCTTATTGAATCTTTTAAACTTTTGTATTGTTCCTTTTTCTAGACACCATATTGCTAAATGACAAATCTTTCCACATATCATACCTTTATATTTTTTAGTACCTTTCTTTAGTTTTCTTTTAAAGTTTACCTCCAAATCATCTAAACTACGAATCTTCTTCTATCTTTGTGACTTTCAAGCATGTTTCAAATTTCTCCTTTTATTTCCCAAATTTACTTTGTTAAACCTTAAGAAGAACACATACAAATAAGAGGGAGGTGAATTAGTTGTGTCATAATATAAATAAGCATTCACCAACTTATAAACTTTAATTCATAGATCTGAATGATAAACATGAAAGAACAATCTCAAGATAATAAGCAACACATAACACCAAGATTTTTGAGGTAGAAACCCTGTTAGGGGAAAAACCACTATGGGGATGGAAACCACAAGATGAATGCACTCAATAATAAATATTTTACCCTGTTATGAGTATTAAAAAAGTGGAATGCACTTACATTCAGACACACTTCCTAGAGCTCACTTCTTAAACAAAATTACAACAAGGTTCGCTTCCTTACAACATCAATCGATCATAGCTCAAATAGGACTTACATTGCCATCACACAAATTGACTGATAGCATCTATTATGCCAAAAGAGTTCCAATCAAGCATACAGATCTATGAATTATTTTAGATTCCACTTATACCTCTTCATACAACATCATGTATATCATTTATTTCATATTTCCACACATTCTCTCACTTATGTACCTCTTCTCAGCTTCAAATTATTACATCTATAAATATAATCTATCAACTCATCTCAACTAGGTCAACCAAGGAGCTAATTTCAAGAAAATAATAAATTACAATTCAATCCTTAATGCAATCCATTGAATGTCAGCCAAGACATTGAATTGATCCATTTCAACAACCTTGAACATGCTCAGATCCATTAATCATGGTCTAAACATTCACAACATGTTATGTTAATCAGGTCAGCTAAGACCAAAAGGAGAACACCAACACATTACACTGAAATCATGCAACTCGATCACTTCAACCAACGTGAGCTAATAAATCAATCAGAACATGATCTAGAAAAAACAATGAGAAACATGAACTACCTCATCAACCTTAGCATCAACTCAAACATGGGATCTAGATCCATCTCTCCACTCTTCATCTGCAACAATATCTTCAACCTCTGTTACTCAAGAAAAATAGGCTATCTAGTATCCAAATCATGAACCACACGAGTTGAGGATGCATATGCATGTCAAAAAATCACTACTAGGTGAGCAACCGATAACTCTTCAACATTGATCCATATCAATCCAAAAACTGAAACTCTATCTTTTCTTGAATAACCAAAATGCCAGTATCTGATAAATAATTCATATCTCTCTCAAATCCTCACTCTAACATTTGAAAATTGACATGCATCAACTATAGACATCTCAAAACACAATTATACGATCGCAACTATAGATATTTTATGTAGTATCCATGCCAAGCAATTCAACTTTACTGAACATACTAGGAACATTGTCTTCAATAGTAGAGGTATGTTGACATCAATGAAAAGACATTAATGCCAACATATATGCATAATCTAAACAACATCTCAACAATATCGGAAAATCTCCCCCTTTTGCATTAATGGAAATATATGATGTGAAAAATTTAATCAATATATAAAGAAACAATACCAACAACAATATAAAAAATATGAAATCTCTATTTTAAAATCTCTCCCTCATAGTCTCATAAAAAATATCACTCCTCAAAGCTCAATTATTTTTCACATGAATATCTCTCCCCATTTGATATTAATGACAAAGGCACATGTATGCACTAAGTCATAGAAGCCAAAAATCTAAAACAACGCTTCTCATGAAATACTTACCATACACTACTCCCCCTAAGGAGAAACCACCAAAATATCAATCTAGCAGAATGATAAATCTATAAGCACATTAGAGTGATGCATCTCAATGCATCTCTAGCTTTGACCAGGAAGGGAAATCAACCCAAGCTTACTTTGGAGATACTCAAAAGTATCATTTGGCAAGGGCTTGATGAATATATCTGCAATATTCTCTTTAGTGGATACATACTCTAATTTGAATTGTTTCACATTGACTCTATCTCTCAAGAAATGATATTTGATAGAAATATGCCTTGACTTTGAATGCAACACATGGCTCTTTTAAATATTGATAACACTTAAATTATTATAGTATATAGAAATGGGCTCATCAATAGTCACTTTTATATCTCTCAACATTTGTTTCATCCATATCGCTTGTGTACAATTAACAAAAAAAATAACAACATTATACACAGATTCAATAGTAGATTATGATCTACAATTTTTTTTCCTACTTTCCCATTAAACTAATCTCTTTCCCAAAAAGAATTCTCCAATGCTAGTGCTCTTCCTATCATCCACATTACTTTCCCAATCAACATCAGTATATGCACTCAATGTGAAATCATTATCTTTACCATATCTTAAACGATAATCATCTATTCCCTTGGAGTATCTGAATATACTCTTAATAGAGCCAACATTTGATTCCTTCAGTTTTGAGTCAAATCTAGCAATGATACAAACAACATTCATAATGTCTGGTCTAGTTTTTTTTAAGTATAATAGTCCACTAATCATTGATCTGTATCTAGTTTGATTTGCATTAGGTGCATTATAATTATTTGTTAATTTATAACCAGTAATTATAGGAGTACTAGCAGGTTTTGAATCTTCCATACCAATTTTTTTCAACAATTATTTCACATACTTAGACTGAGAAATGAAAATACCCATATCTATTTGTGTAATTTGTAGTCCAAGAAAGAATTGTCTAACCTAACATAGACATCTCAAATTATTTTTGCATCTCATCATAATAATACTTACTTAGATTTTCATTTCTACCCAAAATTATATCATCCACAAAGACTTCAACAATTAAAATATTATCATCAACAATTTTGGAGTACAATTTACTGTCAGCAGTACCTTTATTGAAACCAATATTCAATAAATACTTATCTAACCTTGCATATCAAGCTCTAGGAGATTTATTTAGTCAATATAAATATTTATTTAATTGGAAAACCATGTCATCTTTACCATTTAAGGAAAATCCATCTGGTTTCTCAATGTAGACTTCTTCTCCTAACTACTCATTCAAGAAAGAAAACTTAACATCCATATGATATACTTTGAAATTTTTGTAAGTAGCATATGCAAGAAACATTCTTACAGCTTCAATTCTAGCAACATGAGAAAAAGTCTCATCAAAACCAATTTCTTCCATATGATAATATCCCTTACAAACAAGTTTGGCTTTATTCCTAATCACTTCACCATCTTCATTCAATTTGTTTCTGAATACCCATTTAGTACCAATCACATTCTTGTCCATAGGACTAGGAACAAGAATTTATGTCTTATTCTTCTCAATTTGTTCCAATTCTTCTTCGATATCTTTGTACCAACTTTCATCTTTACATGCTTCATGAATATCTTTAGGTTCAATCTTAGAAATTAAAAAAAAATTATTTCTAGCAATTCTTCATCTAGTTTGAACACCTTTATTTCTATCACCAATAATCTGATTTTGTGAATGATTTATCTTTATATACCATGGAGTCTTCGGATTTTCCTTTTTATTTGACTCTTATATTTCCAACTCTTCCTCATCTCCAACTTCTTCATTGTATTCTACCAATCCATTCTGATTTTGATTCTAATTATGTGCTTGCACAATCTAACTTCCTTCTTCTTCATTTGATTCATAACTGCAAGGTCTAACCAGTTTTTGAAAAATTTCATCCACATTCACATTAGAACTCGCAATTATCTTTCTCAATCTATTATTGTAACATTTGTATGGACCCAAAATATTGAATATGAGTCAGTCCCTTATGCTTGCTTTAGATGCAAAAAAAATGGGTCATTGGGCAAAGAAAGGTCCAATGAATAAAGTCAAGAAAAATCAACAGAAAAAGGAATGGAAGCGAAATGGAAAATGCAGAGAACCATCAAAAGAAGAATCCAGCATGGAACTCAAAATCACAGAGAAAAAAATAGAAGACAAATTTGGGCAATCTAAATAAAAAGAGAAGGAAGGGGAAGAAAAAGGAGAAGCTCGGACCAACCTAGAGAAAGTTGTGACAGAGAGATTAGAAGAAGATAAGTCCAAGGATCAGAAGGAGAAAGTTAATGATAGTGATCCAGCTGAAATGATAGACTTTGTCAAAGATAATATAGATGATGAGAATAATGATATTAGTAATCTCCAAGATAAAAAAGAAAAAATAGTTCAGGAGGATAACTAGTCTACTACACAAGAAGTAGAGGATCTACCAAAAAGGTAGGGAGAACAGGAAAATCTTTATGAAAGAAACATCTTCTTAGATGCCCAACAAGATATTGTCTTGGGTCCTAGACTATCAGAGATGACACAAAACTCATTATAGGAGGAAAAGAAAAACTCAGAGGAAATAGATAAACCGAAATGGGGTGACCAAGAGGAAATAGATAAAATCCTCAAGAAATAAGATAAAACCATTCAGGTTGAAAAAGCTAAACAAAAGAAGGGCACAGTGACAAAAGGTCATAAGAATGCAAAAAATTACCAACCAGATTTTGGAGAATGCCAACTCTCACCACCAGGAAGACCACCAAGTTCTAGAAAGAGAAATCAAGAGGCGGCTAGAAATATAGCAGATGGAACTCAAAAAACTATTACCCAGCTGGGTATTACCAAAAAGAAATGAAGATTATATCTTGGAACATAAGAGGGTTAAATAACCCTAATAAGTAGGATCTTATTAGAAATATGGTTAGAGATAGCAGACCGGATATCATTCTCATCCAGGAGACTAAGATGGCTAAGGAAAAATTTGAAAAGCTTAAATACTATAGAAATAATTACTATAGTGGAGGCAGTTCAGAAGGAGCCTCAGGTGGTATTGCTACTTTTTGGAATGGAGACATCATTGAAGGTGATGATATCATTCAAGAAAGTAATATGGCTTGTATTAGATTTCACCATATCAAGGAGGGAACTTGTTGGATCCTTGCAAATATTTATGCCCCTAATATGAAAAGTGGGAGACTTTCCTATTGGGGTAAACTGGATCGGGTCAGGAAGTCTTTTGAGAAAGATAGTTGGCTTATTATGGGGGATTTCAATACCCCTCTCAAGGAAGATGAAAAAATTGGTGGTTCGCAACCTAACTTGGATAGTAGGATTGACCTGATGGATTTTATATCCAAACATCCTCTTTCTAATATTGATCTCCAAGGTATCAACTACACCTGGTCTAACCGAAGAGCAGGTGATGATTTGATCCAGGTAAGATTAGACAGAGCTTTAATTTCTAATGACTGGTTTCAGCATTATAATTGTTCCTTGACAACCTTTATCAGAGCTGGGTCTGACCACTACCTGTTATCTTTTATTGCTGATTCCATAGTTAGAAGTAAAAGCCATCCTTTTAGATTTGAAAAAATGTGGACTATTCATCTTGATATGTACTTCAAAATTAGTGAATAGTGGAAGATTAAGATAGAAGGAACTGCTATGTATAGGATGACATACAAATTGAAACATGTTAAAGATAGTATTAAGAGATGGAATAAAGAAACTTTTGGCAATATTTTTTCTTCTAAGTCAGACATCATGACTAAGCTTAAAGAGGTCTAGGATTCTGTTCAAAAGGAAGGGTACATTAAAGTTCCTAAAGAGCACGAAACTGAAATCTTGAGAAAATACCATGACATTGTGCACAAGGAGGAAATTTTCTAGAAACAGAGATCTAGAAACACTTGGCTTAGAGAGGGGGATAGGAACACCAAGTTCTTTCACATTATGGCTACTAAGCATAAGGCTGCTAATAGAATATCTAAACTCAGAGTTGAAGATAGAGAAGTGGAAAAAGAGGAGGATATATCCAAGGAAGCAAAAGCCTTCTTTTCTAATCTTCTTTCCCAGGATGACCATCTTGACCAGAACTTTCAAAGCACTCTTATGGAAAGTATACCCAAAATTTTGACAGATAATGACAATAACTTTCTCTCAGCTATCCCCTCTAATGAAGAGATCAAAGAAGCTATCTTTTCCTTTGAAGGAAGTAAATCTTCAGGTCCTGATGGATTTCCTATGTTTTTCTTTCATGATTATTGGGCTATCATCCACAAGGATGTTACTGATGTTGTTAAATAATTCTTTGGTTCTAAAATAATTCTTAGAGAAATGAATGGAACTTTCATAGCTCTTATTCCAAAAAAGACAGGGGCAAATACAATGGATCTCTTTAGGCCTATCAGTCTATGTAATTCCTCCTACAAAATTATATCTAAAGTTATCACTTCTAGGATTCTAAAACTGCTCCCTAAGATACTTTCTCACCAACAAACTAGATTTATACTAGGAAGGTAGATTTTAGATTCTATCATTATAGTCCATGAGAATATTCACTCTTTGACTATGGCTAGAAAAGAAGGTTTCATTCTGAAGATAGACCTCTCAAAAGATTATGACAGAGTGGACTGGAATTTGTTGCAGAATACATTGAGGACATTTGGATTCAACTCTTAGTGTTTTAAACTAATAATACATCTCATATCTTCCCCCACTTTCTTTGTTCTTGTGAATGGTTCTCCTTTGTCCTTCTTTAAATCTTCCAGAGGTCGAAGGTAGGGAGATGCTCTATCTCCAGTTCTATTTGTGATTATTGCAAAATGCCTGGGCAGATACATTGAAAGCACTATTAGGAAAGGGGATCTCAAAGGGCTAAAACAATCCTTCTCAAATTATGTTTTCTCACATAAGCAATTCATGGATGACTCAATTTTTATGGGGGAAGCAACTATAAATGAAGCCAAGAACCTTAGAAAGATCCTCAACCATTATGGTAAAGCTACTAGCTAGATCATCAACTAGAATAAAAGATTTATTTATTTTATTAATACTCTTAAGTACAGACAAAACAAGATAAGAAGAATTATGAACTGCCAAATTGGGGAGTTCCCTGCTACCTACTTGGGCCTCCCCCTTGGGAATATCCCTCCTGATTCCTTTTAGAGCTCCTCGATGGACAAATTTCATAAGAAACTTGCAGGATGGAAAGGAGCTCTGCTGAGTCTGGCTAGCAAAATTCAACTTCTCAAATCTTCTCTTCAGAGTATGCCAACTTATGCTCTTAGCCTTTATAGGATACCCAGCAAACTTGCTGAGGCTATTGAAAAAATTCAAAGACATTTTCTTTGGAATGGGGTTGAAAAAACTAATAGATTTTCTCTTATTTCCTGGGACAAAGTTTGTAGGCCTAAATCCAAAGGTGGCTTGGGAATAAGGAAAATAAAAAGAATGAATGAAGCTCTCATTTCCAAACTTGGACGGAGAGGTTTTACCTTGAATGGTGAATGGAATTCTATTTGGCATAGTAAATATAATAGGAATTCCAATTCTATTAATGAGTTTCTTAATACTGAAGACATTTTGATGGGATCTTGTATATGGAAGAATGTGATTAAAGCCAAAATTACCATTAGGAAAGGTGTGAAGTGGAAAGTGGGCAAGGGGAACATAGTGGATTTCCGAGATGATATATGGATCGGTAACTAGTCTCTTGCTATGAATACTATTTGGGGTCCCTTTTCTAAAAAATGCAAAAATGAAATAGGTACTAAGGTCATGGATTATAGAAGTAATGGGAAATGGAAGGATTTAACTATTGTGGATGATGCCCTTCTTTCTCTGAATATCACCCTCAATGCTATGATTCTAAACTTGGAAGAAGATTCTTTGATATGGAAACATACTACAAATGGGAGTATCACTGTGGGATCAACCTATAATCTCGATTATGAGAACAGTGAAAATGCTTTCTGGGCCAAGGCTTGGATCAAAGGGCTAACCCCTAAAATTAACATCTTTTTCTAGACCATGATTCAAAACAAAATCCTCACTCTTGATAACCTCAAGAATAGAGGAATGTATATTACTAATATGTGTGTCTTGTGCAGGAAACAGGAAGAGACGGTTAATCATCTATTCAGTCATTACAATTATGCTAATGAGGTATGGTCCTATTGGCTAAAGGCTTTTAATATGGATTAGGTTATACCTGATGATATCCAGAACATGTTCATCTCATGGGGTATTAATACTAAGAGTGAATGCATTAGAAAAATATGGAAAATTGCTCTCCCCCATATAACCTGGGCAATATGGAAGGAAAGAAATGAAAGAATTTTCAGAGAGAATGAGACTTCCCCTAAAATTTTATACAGGAAAAGTCAGAATATGATTATTGAGAATTTTAAAATAATGAAAATTAAAGATGACTCTAAAGGTAAAGAGGATAGTGCAATTCTTAAAAATTGGGCTATTCAAATTGATGAGAAAGCTAAAAGTAATAACAAAGATGAAGTGGTTTGGGAAAGTCCTCCAATGAGATGGATTAAGATTAACTTTGATGGAGCATCTAAAGGTAATCCTAGTATTGCTGGATGTGGAATGATCATCCATGATGAGAATGGACATTGTATTACTGTGAGGGATATCCCTATAGGTGTCCAAAATAATCATATAGATGAGGCTCTGGCTACCCTCAATGGCCTTATTATGGCTAAAGAAAATAATTATAAAAATTTCTAGCTTGAAGGGGATTCCTTGAATATTATCAAGGCTCTTAACAATATCTCAAACCCTTCATGGATGATCAGTAATATTATTGATTATGCCAAAAGTATAATCAAGACTATGAATAAATGCATTATGATGCATGTGTACCAAGAAGGCAATGTTAGTGCAGATTGGGTGGCTAACTACGCATGTAAAAGTGACCACATCTATACTTGGAATGATGTTTCCAGATTTTTGTACGATGTCAAATCATTTATACATAAGGAGATGATCTACGAAAGGTCAAGAAATGAAAATGATTTAACTAAATGAATGCAGCTAACATGAGTAATGTAAGTCCTAATTATGAGGTGTTAATCCTTTGCAATGCCACTTGGTGTCAAAATACCTTTTCGTATAGATTTTGGGGGCTCTAAAAAATTGTGGAATACAATATAGGAAAGGAGAATAATGGAAAAATCAAGCACATAGAGAGCTAGAGAAACATTGTTAGCAGATATAGAATGGGTGGGAGCAAGAAAAGACACGAACCTGCCGACTATAGAGAATGGAAACAAAATGAGCAAGTTTGGGAAATTCTTTAGAAGGGAAATTTTGCTGCGTACACGGAGAAGCTTCGTGGGGGAAACCCTGCAATTACTAGTTTTTTCATGCGTAATTGGAAGGGAAAAAAAATTTCAATAATCAATGGATAGATATCACTGAGGAACTTATTGCGGAGGCCACTAGTCTTCCTATGATTGGCATGAAATTCTATCGCGACCATAGTTATTCAGATAAAGCAGATGAGAGGTTCCCGGAGAATGAAGAGGAGGCTGATAGACTTGTGAAGAAGGTAGGAGGCTTCTTCAGTCCTACTAATATCATCCGCCCATGGTGTTTTGTTTTATATGAAGCTATCTATAATCTCACCCTTGATGGGAGATTTACTAGAGCCTACAGGTATCATTTTGTTGTCCTGAATTATTTTAGGCATAATGAGGAAATGAGTATACCTTTCTATCTTATGAGCTCTTTGAATGTCACTATGAGGGAGTTTCAGAATGACCCTTTTGGGGATCATGCCTCTCACCAAGGTTTAATGGTTCTCATTTATGATGTTTTAAAAATGAGGAAAATGGATAAAATGGTTGGTAAGGGTAAAATCCTTAACGATGTGGAGACCGAGGATGAAGAGTCGGGAGAAAGATTTGACGATGATACTAAGGATGAGACAAATACTATTAGCACCAGAGGTATGGGTTGTTGGAAGGGTAGTTCTTTGAAGATTTCAAAGAAAAATTTGGAGTATGAAGAGATGAACCCTAATTTAGAGGGTTTCAGAACATAAGATGAGGAAAAATCCAAAAGCCAAAAAAAATGAAAGTCGGTCTTAAGAAAAAGCCTTCAGTCACCAAGAAACCAAAGAAGAAAAAGGGCATCCTCATTTCTTCTGATGAGGAGGACCCTGTTCATGAGAGCCAAGAGAAAAAGGAGAAGGTGGAAAAAGATAGGGATAACAAATAGAGTAAGGTTGATGAAAAAGAGGGTATTTAGGAGAAGGCTAATACTGACACTATAGGGAACACTAAGGAAAGATTCAACATTGGCCTAGACCAGAAAGACAACATCCTTTCTTTTGGGAGGTTTATGGCTACCATGGCTCGGGATACTATGAATATGAAGTCTAAAATCAAGGAATAAGGTAAGATTGTGAGTATGATTAAAGTCACTACATTCGGGGAAGAGTTTATGGCCACTAGCTTGAAGAACTGGACTGAAGCCATTAACAAGGGTGAAACCTTTGGGGAGTTGGGCACTAAAGTGTTGACAATGGAGGACAAGATTAAAAAAATGAAAAAAGAAGCTGAAGCCAGCAATATTGAGGTGCATCTGTCCTCACTGGAAGGAAAAATGGAGAAAATGGATTTGATGGTCAAAACAATATGTGAGCAAAGCTTTAATATTCTGAAGTTTCTATTGAGCAATGCAAGAATCTGATGGAGAGACTCGAGGCTAATAGAGGGGAGGAGAGTAAGGATTCCAAAGAGGGTTTGGGCTCTGGTATCCACACTTGTGCAAGTATAAAGAAGAAAGATATGGATCTCAAAGACATTAGAATCTCAGTGGATAATATGGAGTTGCTCGCGGAGCAAGTGAAAGATCTGATGGAGACTGTCTACCTTCCTGTGTGCTGTCTTTTGTTTTCGGGCTATCTTTTCCTCTTGTGCTATCTTTTCTACTTTTTGGGTTTGTGGGGCCTAGGGTCCCTATTTCTCCTTTGTATCATCTTTTGGTAGTTGACTGATCAGCTTTGTCTATCCTATGATCTTTTGTACAAGGTTTCGAGAACTTTCAAATCCTCCTTTTACTTAATCAAAACATTTGTATGCTTTTTTCTTTGTATAATAACCAAGAAATATTCCTTCATCACTTCTAGGATCAAACTTTCCTTAATCTTCATCTCTCTTAATGTAACATTTTCTTCCAAAGATTTTGAAATATTTCACAGTAGGTGATGGTGCTTCAATTTTTGAGCTTCGCAAAAGAATTGTTTCCCTATTGATGTTGGTCATAGTCCTTTTTGCATTATTTTTTGTAGTGGTTTTAAGGCCTAGGATTTAGGTTTTATATCCATTTATTAGTATTTTTTCTAAAGCCCTAAATCTTTAATGTTTCATCATTACATTTTTGGTCTTAATTGATTCATTGATAAAGGGTTGTTTGTCGTTGAAGGGGAGACATGTTCTTTCATTAGGTTTATTATTATTTTTTCCACCTCTTTAAATTTTTCCTAAGTCTAAGTTCCTAGCTTAAGGTTCCCGTGGTGATAATATTAATGAATAACTTGAGGGTATCAATCTCATTCTAGGCGGGTCCCCTTTAATTTAATAGATAAGTTCTATGTGTTAGTTTTTTATTGGTCCCCACAATGCCATGAAGACCTTTTCCTGAGTATTTTATTGATCACAACATTGTGAGAGGATGCTATCTCTTACATTCTTATTGGTCAAAGGAAACATTGGAAAATTCTTATTACTGTATGCCAACTGCTTTTGAGTTAAAGTTCAAACAACTAAAGGTTCATATTTTTTATGTGAAGATAATGAACAAAGATGAATTAAAGCTTAGGATAAAGGTTCTTAAAAGTTAACGATCAGGGCTAATACTGTGTTATAGCTGAGAATCAAAATAAGATCAAATCCAACGGCTCTCATGATCCCACAATTAGGAAATGTGAGGATGTTGGGCATTGTGGCACTGCAAGATGCTATGATGTGTCCTCTCTTAGCCAAAGTAACATGACAGTGGGGCAAAGAGGATGGGCTATAAGGTGATGACATGGATTTTATTGGTGAATTATTGGGCCCATTTTCCATGTAGGAAGTCAATTTCATATTGACTAATAAGATTCATTGGATGCACCAACATGTGAAGATCGACGACCAAATTTAAAACTTGATAAGAGCCATTTTTTCGCTTGAATTAACATTAATGGTGGATGGGACTTTGGTAACGTTATCCAGATGAATACAATTGATTGTCTCAGTCATTTTCATTCACTAAATCTTTCAAGGACGTACATAATTCATCTCTAAAGCCAAAGAGGATCAAAATGAGTTTTTTGTTGAGAAATTGGGGTTTCTATGCAATAAAAAAAAATATTTGAAGAAACAAATGAATTTAGATGATGTTGATGCCAGTAAGAATGAGCATATTTCATCTATAAGAAAAATTGTTGTGATACTTGTGAACTCAAAAAAATGATAAATATGGATGATAATGTGGATGTGGTGGTTTTCAATGATGTGCTAGATGTTATTTTCAAAATTGAAGTGGATTTTGTTTAGTTTATTTCAGATGCCTATGCAATAACAAATGTCAGGTGGAGTGAATCTGTTAATCAACTTGAAGAATTGAAGAGTTTTAATTGGCCTAGTGACAAGGAGTTTAACATATGGGAGTTGTTTCTAAAGTGAAATAAGGTCCAAGAATATTGAATACTGATGTCAATTTGTCTTCTTCTTTTTGTTGTTATGACAAGGCTAAAATATTGTTAAGATGAAGATCAATTAAATTCATAGGTATCTTGAATTTCTTGTAGAAACTACATATGACCTAGGCCTTTTAAAGCTTAAATGATCTAAATATTTGAAGGAATGATACAACCCTTGTTCTTATTCCTAGCTATTGTTTGAGGTTGTTCCTGGCTGCCACCATGATGAATTTGAAGATTTGATATTGTTTTAGTTATGTCAATATTTTCAGTTCAAGTGATTTGAAGATCATTGCATCCCTTATCCTATAAAAGGGATTCCAAGATCACTTGATAATGGTTCACATTTTATTTCTATGTCTGTCAAGTAGAAATATAATATAATTGGGTTTGACAGTATTTTGGATAAGCAATGTATTTTGTTTTGATAGCTAAATGAGTAAATGAAGTTGATACTATTGTCTTTGTACCAGATTTAAACTATTTATGAACTGAATACAAATTTAGGATTTGTCTCGATTTATTTCTCTGTAAAGAAGAAATGAGTTGTTTATCTATTGCTTTCTTTCAAAAAAAGTATTAAAAATGCTAAGGATAATCAATGTAGAACTTTAAGTTTAATGCAAATTTGATGATAGCAATCCATAGATGTAAAGAAAAAGTATGTCAGGAATACTTTCTTTAATTTTTTATGTTTTAAATTGAATAAATTTTGTTGTCAAATATTTTTTTTATCCTTTAAGTGACTCTTGACTCAAATGGATTAGGCACTGGTCATAATTGATGCATAATGTATTATGGTGAAATATCTCAAAATTACAAAATTGTCCATTGTTTATTTGTTTAATAAATTATCCCATGATTATTTAGAACAAGTGTGGTGTTCTAGGAAGTATCCATAGTTTTCCATCTACTGAAATAATTGTGAAGTGTTGTTTGGTTAAGTAGATGAGATATAGGTGTACCCAACTAAGTCTTATGGACTTCAAAGTGTAGAAGGTTTTTTTAGTCTTGTCAGTGTTGGGAATTTTATGTCCTTGATTTGTTGATAATACAATGATTTATTTCATTATGTTATCAATCAATCATATTGAAGCTTGATTTTCCTTTTAGAATCAGGGGTACCAAGAAAAAACACCAACATAAATGGCGACTCTATTAGGCAGCTTAAGTGAAATTTGTTTGTAAAAGGTTTATTGAACAGATGTGTAGATATATTATATCCTTTTATATACAGATAACCAGTAGTCTTGAAAGGGTAGAGAACTTGATTCTTTTGAGTGACATTGTTATTTGATTCTATATTTGCCTAAAGTTGTTCAGAATTTTAAATTATATTCCCCAAAAGAGGTGATGACTTTGAAGGTTCCAGTCCAATTAAAGACAAATGTTTTATAAATCTTTGAAGGAGAAAATATTTATGATTTTCTTATTAGTAAAGAATAAAAAATTTAGGGAAGAAGGTCATTATATCAAGGGAATTCACACCGAATTATGGGTGATGAGAAAAAATGGTGGAAACAAAAGGAAACAAGAGGTAGGCCATCTTTTTCAACTAGTGATCATATACTCCTTTATTCTAGTAAAAAAAATTTGAATGTTGAAGATACAAGATATAATACTTTAATGTCAAGTCAAAAAGATTCATCGTCTAGTGAAGCATCCCCTAGAGTCCATAGATATTATTCTAAAATTCCTAAGAATTCTATATATTATTGTTCTAATGATGAGGGTGACCGGGATTACCATGATGAAGAGATAGATTTCAAGATCAATTCACATACTGAACCCCTAAAGCACTTGAAAATTATCAAGAGTTGAACTATGAGAAGGTAAAGGACTTAAACAATACATTAGAACTAATGGATAAATAATTTCAAGAAAGATTAGACAGAAAATCTCAGAAGGAGTGTTTAGAAAATGAAGAAATGGATAGGTTGAAGCCAAAAAGGACAATATGTTTGGTAGTATTTTGATAAAAAATGAATTAGAAAATATAGAGCTTGAGGCCCCTAACAATAGTAATGGTTTTTTTAAGGATAAAGGAAAGGCCATAGACACATGGGAGAATCCTATTTTTGCATCAAAATTTAAAACTAGGGAGCTCACTAATGAGTAGCTTAAATAAGAACTTGAAGAGATGGAGGTTGGATACACTAGGCAAGAAATGCTGGTAAGGAAAGAGAAGATACTGAGGAGAATAAAGATTTAAATGATATATCCAAGATAGGGGATAAAGAGTCACATTAGTATAAAATCTCAAGAAAACACTAATCATGTTGTGATTGATCTCCTAATTGGGCAGGATGGTATCTCTGCACCAAAACTAAATGTAAGCACAAATATTACTCCTCAAGCACTACTGATACCATTACAAGTACTATATATTTTTGTCCCTCAGATATCAATTCCCCTACTAGGAACTCAGGTAGCAAATCCCATTAAGGATCAAATGTACCAACAAATGTTGCATCAACAAAAACATTACCAATACTTGTTGCAAAAGTTTATGAATTTGAAAGCCCACCAATTGAATGTTAAAAATAACCCCCCTGATCAAGATATGCCTTCCCCTCTTCCACAAATTTTGTAACTAAATGAAAAACCTACATTTACACCTGAGAATAATCCAATCCCTCAAAGTAATTAGGGAAATCCATTTGTAAGAGAAAAAATTCATTTGGACACTTATAGACAAATTGATTTGATGGGTATGCCTAGTTATCCTAACCTAATTTATAATTCTATAAGATCTAAGATACCAAAGTTCTTTGGGAATGATAGTGTGTCTAGTGAGGACCATATCATAGCTTTCCCAATATATTTGATAATTTTGAAGTTCAACATGAAGATGTTATTATGAAACTCATGAAATCATTATTGGATGATGCTCGGGAATGGTATAAGGGTCTTCCTAATGTACATATAGGAAATTGGAAGGAGTTTCAAAGATACGTGGTGGGTTTCAATTATGTGATAGATGTTATTTTTAAAATTGAAATGGATTATATTAATTTTATTTTAGATGCTCGTGCCATAACAGATGCTAGGTTGAGTGAATTTCTTAATCTGCTTGAAGAGCTGAAGGGTTTTAATTGCCCCAATGAAAAGGGTTTTAAGAGATGAGAGTTCTTTTTGAAGTGAAAGAAGGTCCAAGAATATTTATTACTGATTTTAGTTTGTCTTTTTATTTTTTTGTTATGACAAGGCAAAAATATTGTTAAGAGGGAGATCGATTACATTCATAGGTATCTTGATTTTTTTGTAAATGCTATAGATGACCTAGACCTTTTAAAGCTTAACTGATCTGAATATTTTAAGGAATGACATGGCCCTTGTTCTTATTCCTAGTTGTTGCTCAAGGTTATTACTGGCTTCCACATTATGATGAATTTGAAGATTTGATATTGTTTTAGTTTTGTCGATATTTTCAGTTCAAGTTTTGTTGTCATCAAGTGATCCAAAGCTTGTTGCATCCCTTAGCCTATAAAAGGGATTCCAAGATCACTTGATAAGGGTTCCTATAATTTTATTATGTCAGTCAAGTAGAGATATAGTATAATTGAGATAGACAATCTGTGTGCCATATTTAAACTTTTTATGAATTAAAAACAAATTCAGGATTTGTCACAATTTGTCTTTTTGTAAAGAAGAAATGATTTGTTTATCTATCTCTTTCTTTTAAGGAAATAATTAAACATGCTAAGGATAATTACTGTGAAATTTTAAGTTTAATTTAAATTTGATGATAGTAACCCATAGATGTAAAGAAAAAGTATGTCAAGCATAGTTTCTTTAATTCTCTATGTTTTAAATAGGGTGAATTGTTCTATCAAATATATTTTTCCTTTAAGTGACTCTTGACCCAAATGGATTAGGTACTCGTCATAATTGATGCATAATGTTGTATGGTGAAACACCTAAATATTAGAAAATTGTCCATTATTTATTTATTTAATAAATTATCCTCTGATTATTTAGAACAAGTGTGGTGTTTTGTGAAGTATCCATAGTTTTCCATATACTGAAAGAATTATAAAGTGTTTTCTAGTTGAGTAGATGATCTATATGTGTACCTTCCTAAGTCTTATGGAGCTCAAAGTGTAGAAGGTTTTGCAGCCTTGTTAGTGTTGGGATTTACATATCCTTGATTTGTTGATAATGTTGTGATTTACTTTGTTATGTTGTCAGTCAACCATATTGAATCTTGATTTACATTTTAGAATCAAGGGTAGCAATAAAAAAACACCAATATTAGGAATATGACCATACCAAAGTTCATAAGGAGCCTTACTGGTACCTTTCTTGATTTGAACTCGATTAAGTGTGTAAAAAGTAGTGCTAAAAAATTCTCTCTAATAGATCTGTGAAATGTTTCCTTTAATCATCACTCTCCTTGTAGTGTCAAGAATCATTCTATTTCCTCTCTTTAATTCAATTTTTCTATGGGGTCCATGGAGAAGACATTTGTCTCTTTAATCCATGCTCTTCATAGTATGCATGAAAGTCTCTAGATGTAAACTCTAAACTTCTATCAGTTCACAAATATTTCATCTTCATACTTGAATCAGTTTCAACCATAGCTCTAAAGATATTTAATTTGTCAAAATCCTTAGACATTTATTTCAAAAATTTAACCCACATCATCATTGAATAATCATTAATGAATAGAATAAAGTATCTATCTCTATAGTAACTTATAGTCTTAGTAGGACCACATAAATCCATATGTACCAAGTCTAACAATCCCCTCAAAGAAGAGGTCTTAATTTTGTAGGTTGATTTAGTTTTCTTACCCATCACATTAGCAAGCTTCAACAATCTAGGAAAATATATTATAGCATTTGTAGTGCTTATCTTTACCATTTTATCAAATTTTACATGAAAAAATCTCTTATGCCACAAATAACTATCATCAACCTTTGCAATCAAACATCTATTCTCTAAATTGTTCAAATAAAATACATTATCTCTGGTCTTTGTACTTGATGAAATCTCAATTCCAGTACTTCCAATGATTTTACACATTCCATTCTTGAATTCCAAGTGATATCCCTTGTCTACTAACTATCCAACACTCAAAATATTATTATTTAAACTTTCAACATACAAAACATCATCAGTATTAATCTTACCATCAAGTGTAAAATAACCCCTTCCTTGGATAAAACATAGAGCATTGTTACCAAATCTAAGAACACCACCACATAGTCTTCAATCTTCACAAATTTCCCTTTGTCTCTAGTCATGTGATATGAACATCCACTGTCAATAACTCAATGATCTCTCTTATCCACATGTAAAACCAAGACTTTCTCTTCATTAGCATTCTCATCTTTAATAACAATGAGCACAATCTCTTCTTCTCTCTTCTCAGATTCATCATTAGTAGTTCATTCATCAGTAACATAGTATCATTTCTTTTGATATTTATGTCTAGACTTCTTATGCTTGTACTTAGGCTCTTTGTTAGGAAATATAGAAGCAATGTGACTAATCATATTACATGAAAAAAAATTCAAAGGAAAATTTACTTTGTACTTACTAGATCGCTTAGGTAGCTTCTTTGCAAAGAGGGCTTCAAGCTCTTCAAGATCTCTTTCTTCTTTCTCAATCTGTGCCTATTCCTTAGGATATATACCATTATTAGATGAACTTTCACCAGGGTCATATCTTTGCTTATCCTTAGAAATAGTAGCTTTAAATGTAGATTCACCTTTATGAAATTTATCTCAAAATTAACTCATTTCAAAAGAAGATAACTTACTAGCCAATTTAGCTCTTGTCACAATAGAGACCATTCTAAGTTCTTCAATAACAACAACTTTATGATTGTAAGAAGGAGACAAGGATCTCATAATTTTTGAAACAATCTCATCTTCCTCCAATGTTCCACTAGTGCATCTGATTCCATAAACAAGGTCGGTGATCTTATTTACATACATAGTAATGTTCTCATCTTCGCTCATCCTTATTTTTTCATATTTTCCTCTCAGGATTTGTAGCTTCGCTTTCTTCACAAAATTTTATCCTTCATATAATGTATCTAACTTTTCCCATACTTAATGTGTAGTCTCCAATCATATAAAATTTGTATATTCAACATCTAATAAGGCACTCTTCAAGACTTCATATGCTCTAGTATTAATCTCATATTATTTCTACTCATTAGAAGTCATAGTAGAAAGATTAGTAGGAGGCATGCAATTTTTCATTGTAACAACCCAATGTTCTTTGCTGAGACATATCAAGTGTGTAATCATCTAGTCCTTCCATATAACATAATTTTTTCCTTCAAATCTCAGACTATCCTTCTAAAAGGTGGGCATCCCATATCTCCTCAAGCAGTAAAGCTTCTCAAAGAAGACACTAGCTCTGATACCAATTATTAAACCTCAAGTAGCACACACATAAATGAAGGGGGGAGGTGAATCAGTTGTGTCACAATATCAATAAACTTTCACCAAATTACAAAATTTAATTCACACATCTGAATGAAAAACATGAAATAAATATCTCAAAACAATAAGCAATACATAAAACCAATATTTTTGGCGTGGAAGCCATGTTAGGGGAAAAACCATAGTGGGGATCGAACCCACAAGATAAATGCACTCAGTAATAAATATTGTACCATGTTAGGAGTATTACAAAAGGGGAATGCACTTTCTTTTAGGCACACTTCCTAGAGCTCACTTATCAGACACAATTAAAATAAGGTTCACTTCCTTACAACATCAACCAACTATAGATCAAAGATGACTTTTAGTCCCATCACACAAACTAACTTACAACATCAGTTATGCCAAAACAATTCCAATGAAGCACACAAATCTCTGAATTATTTTAGATTCCACTCATATCTCTTCATAAAACATCATGTATATCATTTATTTCATTTGTCCACTCATTCTCACACTTTTGTAACTCTTCACAACTTCAAATGATTACATCTATAAATACAATTCATCAACTTATCTCAACTAAGTTAACTAGGGACCTAGTTACAAGAAAATAATAAATCTCAATTCAATCCTCAATTTGATCCATTGAATGTCAGACATGACATTGTAATGATCCATATCAATAAACTCAAACATGCTCAGATCCATAAATTACACTCTAAACCTTCACATCATGTTACATCATCAGGTCGGCTATGACCAAATGAAGAACACCAACACGTTACATGAAAATCATGCAACCCGATCACTTCAAACAATTCAAGGCACCAAAACAATCAAAACACAATCAAGAAACAAAAAAAATAAATGTGAAGCACCTCATCAATTTTAGCATCAATACAAAATGAAGATCTAGATCCATCTTTTCACTGTTCATCAGCAACAATATCAACAACCTCTATTACTCAAGAAAAATAGCTTGCCAATATCCAAATCATGAACTCACGTTGAGGAAACATATGCACATCCAAAAATCACTACTAGGTTAGCTACCAAAAAATCTTCAACACCAATCCATACCGATCCAAAAACTGAAACTCTATCTTTTCTTGAACAACCAAAATACTAGTATCTAATAAATCAATTATAACTCTCTCAAATTATCACTCTAACATACATGAACTGACACGCATTTTCTACTTATGTATCATAAGAAAAATGTATAATCACAATTATAGACATTCTATGTAGTATCCATTCCAAGCAATTAAACTTCCCTAAACATACCAGGAACACTATCTTCAATAGTAGAAGTTTTTTGACATCAATGACAAGACATTAATGCTAGCTCATATATACATAATCTAAACAAAATCTCAGTAATATCCAACATCCTCATGTCAAAAGCGGTCATTGTGCTAAAGATTTTCTATTTGGTGAATTTATTTAGATCATATACTTCCTCAATAGTTGAGATCTTATCACTATAGCTTTTCAATAAAATCATCATAATCTTCTCCATAACATTTTCATCTTTCAGAGTGCCTCCTTGATTTTTGACTTCATTCACTACACTATCAACTCTCTGAAAGTATCTTGATATATCTTCACCTTCTTCCATTCTTAATTTTTCATATCTATACTTAGCTATCAACTTCCTTGATAATTTGAATCTATCATTTCCTGAACATATATTTCTTTCAAGTTTTCTCAAACTTCATAAGTAGTGCTCAATGAAATAAATTTTGTTAACTCGATCATTGATGAAGTAATATACATTGTATGCCTTGTTTCTTCATTCTCTTCATACACTAAAATCTCATCTACAGTAGTATGACCATTTTTTTGTATAACATATTTTGTCTCAAAAAATATACAAGTATTGTAGTTTAGGTAAATGATGTAACCTCTCATTTGCACTTTCCATAAATTGTAGTCGGATTCTAAAAACATAGGAATTACCAGTTTTTGTACCATTGAATCTACCTCAAGTGGTCAAGATCTTCTTCGAGGAACAAAGGCTCTGATACCAATTGTTGAATAACCTAGATAACTAAGAGGGGGGGGTGAATCCGTTATAATAAAATATTTTTCTTAATATTAATTGATTAAGAGAAACCTTAATTCAATTGCATAAATAAAACATATATGATCATGAAAGAACATAAGAACACCATATACAATGAACACTATACTTTTACATGGAAATACCAATATGGGAAAAACATTGAGATTGCTAATTTTAAATTATGAAACATCGATTCTTGTCACACCTTAAAATTTTGAGTGTGACTATTTTGATTTTCTTATTGAAATTCAAATTTTTTTGATTTTAGAAAAAAAAAATGGTGGCACCTTATACCCCCTTTTTGGTCTTTCGTATTTGTGTATGTAACCTTATTCTATATGATGATGATGATGATAATGTTTAAACTATTGAAGATACTAATAATGATTTGACTTCAGGTGCCAGTAAGACACATATTCACATATCATTGGAGAATAGTTCATGTTTTTCACTAGATATAGCTCAATCTACTATACTAGCCATGTAAAGCTCCTTTACAATTTTTACACCACCTTTAGATGTTGCTGAGAAAGATTGGGAGTTCAATGATTAGCTAGAATAGCTCATTTATGTTGTAGATAATTTTTTGTATTTTCTCTCATCATATGTGATATCTCTTAATGTGATGCTTGAATTATTATTATTATTATTATTAATATCTCTTTGGATGACCTTTGTTTCTATGTTGGCATAAGGCTACAAAGGAATCAAACTTGTCATAAAATTTATATGCTTGTATCATCATATTATATTTCATGTACATATTATTTTGTAAATGTGTTCTTGTCGTAAATGTGCTTCTATCTTGTCTACTCGGGGACAATGCAAAGAATTGATATTTTTTTGGTCTTTTCCATGTTGATCCTTGAAAATTATTTGACCTTATGTGATCTTCATCCATTTTGTTAATGGTTCCATTAGTTGTGGAGGATGAGGTCATTTCATAACAATCTTACTTGATATATATGATTTCTAATGCACATACTAATTGTAGATAGTGAATCCCTTATGTGCTCTTTCATGCCATGTGACCATTGACTCTTCCTATGTTTTGTGACATTTTTCTAACTTGATGTGCTTTCCTTTTGGATTTATGTACTTGCTACCTTTATCCAATTTGTCCTCATAAGTCATACAAAATAACTTTAATGTGGGGGCATACATTTTAGTAAATGTTACACCTTGTGCATATATAAAAATATTGGTTTCTCCACTTTGACCACACACCATTAAGCTAAATTTGGCCAATTTCCCACATTTAATCATTTAATTAATAAATTAATTAAAAATAAAATAAAAAGGATAATAATTACATACAACATCTCTCTCCTTTAATAACTAAAGTTGGCATAGTTACATTTTATTGATTATCCTTATTCATTGAAACAATTTGGAATAGTTATCTCCTATGTCCATAATTTACATTTCTAAGCTATGAGTTCTATTTCCATCCATTTTAAGTGCATATAAAAAATAATCATTTATTTTTACTTTAGAAGTGATAAGTATTTGGATACAACTATTTTCTAGTGATTGTGAGATTCACTATTAGCTTGAATAGCGAAGAGTCATGATAATATACAAGAATTAGCTCAACTAGCTAAGAGTCATGATAATATACAAGAAAATTTGAAGTCTTAATGAGATAACATGTGAATCAAAGGAATTAGTCAAATTCATAATATTACATGGAGGAGTTGATCAATACCCAGAAAAATTTAGAAGAAAGGATATTTCAAGAAGGAAACTCCACAATGTTGAGGACATACATATAGAGTATTAGACACACTTTCATGCTATAAGCTTTAAGGACCTTAGGTAGATGCTTTTGTGGTGGAAATGAAGAACTCATACACAAAAGAGATTTAAGAGAGATGCATGATATTAAAAAAAAGAATATTTTTAGTAAGATGGATTATTACAATAAGGGAAATCATTATTATAAGAAGGAATGAAAATATTCAAGAAAAATAACTTCTAAGGTGGCCTAAACCCTTCTATCCTATTCCTAAAAAATAATAGACTCATCAAAATTGTCTAAATTGTTTTTATTAAAAATAATATCCTCCCTAATGAATGAAGTAAGATTGGTTTAAACAAGAAAATAGGATACACAATCAAGAGAAATAACTTAGCTAAGGATAAGAATGGATGTTAGAAAGAAATTATGTGGTCACCACCTAAGAGAAATGATTGATTGGTGTAACACCCCAAAATTGGCATCTTGAAACCCTAACCAATTTTGTTGCATTTATCACTCTTCTAGATCATCTAAGTCCTATTGTACTAGACAATTCTGAGTTTTGACTGACTCTACTCGACCTGAGTGTCAAATGTAGAAAATCCTAAATCTGCATTAATCATACATCATATTTAATTCCTAAATACCTATTTGGCTAAACAAACCTGATGATCGAATTAATTTAATTATAAAGTCCTAGCACTTTAATTAAATTAAATTCACCCTCTTTAGCTAAAGACACATAAAAAGGAATTAAATGATATTTAATTATTAAATAAATATCCTCATTTTCAATAATTGAATTTAATTATTCAGATAATTGAGAAAAAGTAATTATGAGGTCATCTTTATTTAATTAATTGGATAATCTCTCAAAAATCTTTCTTTTGTTCAAAATTAGAAGCTTCTCTTTAATTATGCTTTAAAGAGAGAGAAAACAGATAAATCAAATAAAACAATTAAATCAAAGAAAGAAAATAGTTAAAAGCAGAGAGAAAACAATTTATTGTATTATTTTGAATAAAGCTTTCTATTCTAAACTGGCTTTTCTATTTGTTTTATTTCAAAGAGGAAAGTTTCTATTCTGATCATCTCTGAGTCTATAAAAGAACTCACATTCTTCATTCAAAACCCCCACTCATTTTTTATGCATTGTTAGAATACTGAATTATTGTCACATTTCTTGATATCTCATATAGAATAATTTCATTATTGCAATAGAATAGTTTCAATTTCTAGAATAATTGCATTGAAATCATGTCTTAGAATAATCTCACATCTTTCAAATTCTTAGGATAATATTGCATTGTATTGCATTCATGGAGAAAAATCCTTTGTTCCTAGATTGGTCTATGGTTGTGAGAATTTTATTCTAAGAGCTATTTTTAAAACCCCATCTAGATAGAAGGAAACAGGTCAAATCATGTAGGCAGACAAGATGAATAATCTCATATTCATTCTTGTGTGTACCTGGTGAAGAAGGACTATGTTGAAGTGTATGGTGAGTTGACAAGGCCAAATTTACCACATACATTTCTGGCGCCCACCATGGGGCAGGTACATTCTATTCTGGCCTCATTTCATTTCATCTTTTTCATTTTATGCATTATGTCCGTACTTCTGTACAAGTTCTATTTTAATTTTGCGTGAAATTTTTGTACGTCTCGCACGAACTTCCTAGTTCTTCGCGTGTCTTGCAGCACTTCTTCGCACAAAATTTCATTCTAGGGATTTCATTTTGATATTTTATTACCTCAGTTTTCTAACCACCTGCTAT
The DNA here is from genome assembly GCA_018584345.1 of Thuja plicata. Taxonomy (NCBI): domain Eukaryota; kingdom Viridiplantae; phylum Streptophyta; class Pinopsida; order Cupressales; family Cupressaceae; genus Thuja; species Thuja plicata. Next base: position 477,573 of record MU226122.1, read on the forward strand.
TTTCTGACATCTGTGTTTCTCTAATTTTATCTTTTGAAACAACATAACAGTGGTTTGCAGGACGCTGAGATAAAGAAAAGCCATCATAAACTTCTGACATTTTTATTGCAGGACGCTGATATGAAGAAAGGCATTACAAACTACTAATGGGTTTATTGCAGGATGTTTGTTGAAGACCTTGCATGTTTTCAAAAATTCCTATGTCTGTTTTTAGTAGTTAAAACACACTTCGATTGGTGCTTGAAATGAATCATTGTCTTGCGTGATTGAAGTGTTTTTTAGATTGTAATCCTAAGAACTACATGAACGTATCCTCTCCCATCACCTTTATAGATCTTGGGTGTAAGAGAAATTCATGTGATTCTTCTAGAGTGGCTACCTCTCGAGAGCTTTAGCAGAGCCGGTGAGAGTGGATGCCCAACCGGTAACAGGCTAAAGCCAAGGCCTTCCAAACCGGTATACAAAAGATGCTATTGTGATTAATGTCACAGGGTAAAATCACAAAGTTGTGTCACATTTTAGGACCACTTATCAGCACAACTAAATTTGACTATTTCTAAATAAAAATTAATTTTCTTCAAACATATGGTCTAGCTAGATTCATTCTAGCTAAGCTAGATAAGTGGTTAAACTTTTCCAATTGGAAATGTCTATTAAATGCATGTTTTATACTAATTACCAAATAAATAAAATTATTTAAAAAAATTGATGTTTCAATAACCCTTACTCTTTTTAATGATATTTTAAAAAATATAAAAAATACCCTTTTATAGAGCTCAGAGTCAAGATTATTGTCATATAAAGTTTATAACATTTTGATTAGATCTAATATATTATAATTTCAAAATACAAGCATAAGGTATTTTAACATTCGAGAAGATGTTTCTTTAAATAAATAAAAAAATAGTAAATCATATCAAAAAAATTTAAAATTTATATTTAACACTAGAGGAGAGAGTCCTCTTCAAGAATATGTAATTTTTTTTTCTGAATGGTGTAGATTTGATAGGGGAAATTTGGAGGGAGGTGAAAACTATCAATTTCAGATAAGTTCAACTTTGAGCAGTTATAACAGAGAAAATATACATTGAAAACCAATATTTCTTCTTTTCTACACTAGCTATACATTTTATCTATAACATATTTTGAAATCAGGGGAAAAAAAGATTATTTGCATATACTTGTTTGGAGGGAACTAGACCCTAGATTTTCAGAAGTTTTTAGCAATGGAAAAATGGACTTCAAAAATTAAAAAACCATGTACATTCTTGTTCAATTTTTTTTTTTAAAATTATAGACATAAACTTAATCCATTTTTACACATTTCTTTAGTTTACATCATCCTCAAATTCTAAATACAAATGCCACCTTTTATGTCGTTAAAGTTGAACAGTTTGCATGTTGTGGTCCTTTTCCTTTATAAAAGTGCGACACAGGTTTGTACTTTTACCCCACAATAGACAGGTGTGAATTTGTTGTGGAAACCAAAATCTCCTCCAGTACCCTAGTGGTGCGTTAAGGTCCCGACATCGTTAAGGTGAAAGCCTTGCTTTGAAAGGATTGGGAGAGCCCCCTTTAATGGGAAAATGACTTGATCACAACCACCTAAATGGATGACCTTACTACAAACTGTTATTCTAGTTTCCAAAAACCCTCTATCTATTGGTGTGGAAGGTCAGAGACTGACTAAGATGCCCCACAATTTTACAGCTTTCAGTAGAGATAATAGCCCTTTGGGAAGCAATTCCTTTGGGGTTTGAAGCTTGGTATGCCTGAGAAGTGAGTGCATATGTAATGAGGAGCCCGTGCTTCCAAGCTTCTAAGTTGTCCGCTAAGAGTAAGCATAGCTAAACTTTGATTCAAATGGGGATTCAATAAATATTGTCCTAGCTATCGTATGATTGTGATGTTCTTGTTTTGGTACTACAAATATTTTGTTTAATGTGTTTTGCGTGGGTGTATCATTTGAACAATCGAAACTATTGTCAAAACACACAAACTATCAATCTTGAACATTTCCAAAACAATCTGTAACTTGAACTATCTGTCAGAAAATAGTATGACTTTATCTCAGGAAATGCAAACTGGTCTCAACAGTCTAATTCTGTAAATGTTCTTTTTTCAACATTTGCATAGTTTCACGTGACATTGCCCAATCTTCGCGTGCTTTACTGCAAATCTTCACGCGATACAAAATACACTGTCACGCGACATTTGGAAACAGTTCCATTGTTCTGTCATCTTTTTCATCTGTAGTCTGGTGTCATTCTTTGTGTGAATACTGCAAAGTTTCATGTGGGACGGTGAGAATCTTCGCATGAAAGAGCATTTCTTCACGCGAAACTAGAGTCTTTTGTCCAAAATAGCAAGCTAAATTCTGTCAGTCAGGTGTACTTCTATCAAATCTGGTCTCTAATATGGGTCTATTTTTCTGCCATCCATCTTCACATAGTCTAAAAATTGGTTTCTTGGGTTAAGAACTACGTGATTATTGCTTAAACTGGTCTCGTCTCATATCTTTTTTATCTATTTCATCTGTGTTGTCATGCCTTGTGTTGCAATAGTCATATCTTGGCTATTCTAGCCTCATCTTTGATAATTTGCACAAAGGATACTTCACCTTTTGGCACGTTCTGTGCAATTACTTTGAGACAATTTCAAGTTTGGTCCTAGTTCACATTCCTTGTTCAAAACTTTGTCTATGACTGTCACAACTCAAAGTGGAAAAACATTTCCTTCAATCAATCAAGACAAATCTGTACTTTCCACACCATTACCAGCTACATCTAGTGAGGAATAATCTTCATCTCCTTCCTCGGTATGTCAACCTTACAATAAACGGTCATTTCTAGTGGATCTTAGTAGGGTTCAAAATCCTTTGTTCCAAGAGGACCCATATTCAGAGAACACTCAATATTTTCACACCAAATCTTTACACCTTGAATCCTTGCATTCTAGCAATATGACAGATCATAGTCAACTGGGTGGACCCTGTTTCAACCAGACTGAAAACCCTCCTCATCAAGAAGAGAAGGAGATAACCCAAGGGGATATCTTAGAGGCCCACAATAATAAAAACTTCATGAGAATGATGGCAGTCATAATGAAAGAAGAGAAGGAGAAATACCTTCTCGAATTAGCCGCCCAAGGTGCCAAACTTCCCTCTGATTACAAGGTAGAGATACTTATTGAGAAAGAGGAAGAAACTGAAAAATCTCGCTTGCAAAAAGAAATGCAAACCATGCAAAATCCACTTTCTCAACTCTTGAAAGAGAAAGACAAACCTACCACTCAATTTACATTGGACAAAATTTTTCCATTCCCATTTGATAAGAGTCTATGCATGCCTCCTTTTCCCAAAGGAGTTGAAATTTCTAAATATGACAAATACTTGGGCACATCTGACCCTCAAGACCATTTGAGAGAATTCGGTGCTCTCTCCATGGAATTCATACATGACACAACCTATCTCATGCTGATGACATTATTTTTCCATTAGTATACTCACTGAAAAACATAGACAGAAAGCATTACCGGTAGACAGCAAGCATTACCAGCGAAGCACAAGTAGTACCGGTGAAATGCAAGCATACTCGATAGAACAAAGATTTTGAGAAAAATACTAAGTATAAAAGCCACAAGAATCACTGACGACCACAAGCATCACCGGTGACCAAAAGCATTACCGATGACACATTTTTCAGAAAAAACCTAACAAGGAACAAAAAAGGCATACCCGACAACTAGTTCAAGAAAGGAACATCGACAACCAAGAAAACCGACCATCAGAACCGACAGACAGATCAAGAACCCGCAAATTGTGGATCTGAGTTTTACACGATGGATAAAGCAATTTAATTCTATTTATAGAGTTTTGTTTTGTTTTAAATAATAATTTGATGGTCATGCAAGCTTTATGTAAATGCTTTAAAGCATCCTAACAGATTAAAAGCATATAACTAAAGATCAAGGTAAAGTTGTAAACCTTGGATCTAGAGTTAACTTGCGATGCATGAATCAAGAATTAAACCTAAACTAGTATAAATAGATGTTCATACTCAATTGTGAGTAACATGAATTCACATTGTTGATAGCCGCCAAGAGCATCTAAGGAGTAGAAGGTAGAATTCATGCAAAGTTCAGAAACAAAATATATCAGTTATCAAGAACACACAGAGGCTACCGATAAGCAGAAAAATGTATTATTCAATCATGGAAGGATGATTACTAATATGTATGAAGCTTTATAGGATCTGTTATCAGAAATTGAAGGTTGCATTTATCATCAGATCAAAGACTTATGTAGTTGCATTCTAACAAGTGCATCACATCTAAAATCATTTTGTAGAAGGTGGACTTAACCGTTCTTTCCAAATCTCTTAACAGAGTGCACACTTAATAGTGTTGCTAAAGCTTCAAATGAAGTAGATCTTAATAGGTCTCCACTGTAATACTCCTAATAGGGTAGGTCATCAGAAGTTACCAAATGTAAGCCTTAACCGGCCCCTTCTTATCTGTAGATAGTGAAGTTTAGAGGGTAACAATCCCCACCGTAATTTTTACTTCCTTAACAGGAGTTTTCTGCAATATCATATCTTGTGTCATGTGTTATCTATTTTCATGAATGTTTCTATTATTGTTACATATCAAAACAATGTATGATATGATTGCATATGTATAAAGAAAGATGAATAGTTAGATAAGATAAATTACAAAATGATGACTAAGGGTTAATGGGCTAACCAAGAAATTTTTTATAGATACTGATTTACCCCTCCCCTCTCAATATATCATCTCAATATAATTCCAACAATTGGTATCAAAGCTAAGTCTCTCTCTTGAAAATCTCAAAGACCTGAGAGAAAAGATCAGAGCAATGGACAAGTTCATACTAGACATGACTATTGAGAATGAGCAATTACAAATGCAAATAAACTATGAGTAGTATAAGGAGGTAAAAATAAAGCTGAGACAACTTCTTGATGAAATAAACATAATGGCAACTAGGCTGAATGAGAAAGACTACAAAGAAATGGAAATACAATAGTACTTTGAAATAGCAGAATCATCATTGAGAAAAGATTTAAAAACATTAGTTGAAGAAATTACAAGTATGCAGGAGATCAATCTACATCTAAAAGATCAAATCAAGATGCTGCAAATTGGGCAAGAAAATCAAATGGTAAAAATGATTGATGTCATGAATGATGCAAGAAAAGCTGAAAATGAAAGAACACTAGCCATTGATGATAGGAGGAAAGTTACAGAGAAAATACAAGAGAAAGTATCAAAGATTCAAAGACTCACTAAGAATCACCATGAGGTTACCAACCAGATTATTCTTATGATTCAATAAGCAAACAGATTAAATATAGAACTCATTGAAAGAATACAGATCATAGGTGAACTGAGAGAAGAGAACGAGAAATTGAAACATGAAATCAAAGTCTAGAATCAACACAATGAATTGAAAAAAAAGGCTGAGGATAGAAACTAAAGGATGGATGATTTTCTTGATGGACAAAGAAGAGTCAACAACTACACAGGATTAGGGTACAACGAGAATGGTGAATCCTCAAATCAACCAGATCAGAGGAATGCTTTCACAACCCCAAGATCCAAGAAGTTGTCATGCAATCACTGTGGAAAACTAGGCCAAACCTCATGATGCAAAGAATCCTACAAAACAAACAATAACTAGGATCCTTTTTGTTCCTTTCAACATCCATTCAATAATATCTTTATATAGAGGCATTTTATGAGGTAAAACACAACATGTTTGAACACAAAAACATCAACCTTTCTCCATTTGCACATCCTGATTTCTTTATCTGATTCTATTATTTATAACTTTCAGTTTTGAAATCATCTTGACAAATCCTTTGGTGAGATTTTTAAAAATCAGTCCTTATAAAACATATATAAAGTAGAGACTCATAACACATTTCAATTATAAGTTATAGTCTCTACACCAACAACCATATTTTCTGTCATAAACCAGAAGAAAAACATCAAACCTTATCTAGGGCATCTCATATCTTTCTCAAATGGAATCCAAATTACACCAAACCAATTTTATATTAACCATGTTTGAGTCTAGTTTCATAATATAAAAGCCATTAATTTTTCTAGTCCATAAATCATTCTTCAAACACAAATCACTTCCTACAACTCCAATGCAAATCTTTAAAAACCAGTTTCCATTAAAATCGACATAACATTCACAAATCAGCATGAAAACAATTAAAACAAATAGGGAATGAAAGATACTTCACATATATTTCCTATGAATATGATTAAAGGTCCTGATCATCTAAAATGTATTTGTACCAAACGTTTCAATCAGACTATAGATAGGGAATCTCGAATCTGCAAATACCCACTTTCACCAAAATTATCATAACTTATTCATTTCTTTATAAAATTGAACCAAACCAAAATAATGAGAAAGAGGATTAATCATTATATCTATCCATTATATATTATAGGGTTTCAAGGCCATACATGTCCGTAAAAGTCCCGGAACGAACACTAAAACTGAAAAACCAATCAAAACAACAATAGTAGAATGCACCAAAAATGTATCAAATTATTTCCTCCTCTCCAATATGATTTGATTAGACCATAAAATGGTATTTATATCCATTTGACAGTTAGAAACCTTCCTAAATACCCTCAAGACCAACCATCTACCTTTTTACATCATTTTTGTAATGTTAGCAACTTTTTCAATGTTGCATTCTACACATTTTTATGCAACTTTTACATTTTTGACAAAATGACTTCAAAACTTTGTCAAACCTCTCTATACATATCCAGATGGAATATTTAAGACCTTTTATAATTATTTTACCCGTCCATGGGTCTTTTACACAAATTTGACCATGCAGACCTAAACATGACCTATTTGACAACTTGAGCAATATTGTGCACATGCTTACATTTCTTGTCAACACCTTTACAAATGGATTCAAAATGAATCAATACATCATATAATTGACTTTAAATGACTCAAAAAGCTTATATATCTCATAGTGACCTCTAGGATGAGGCACTCCTGCACCACCTCAAACATCTGTAGAAGCAAAATGAAAGGTATTTCTCAAGCACAATCCACTTTTATTGGTAATTGTTATAAATGTCAAAAGAAAGGACACAAGGCACATGAGTGCAGATCCAAAGTGATGAATCCAAAGAGAAAAACCTATATGTACAAGTATTTTCCTACATGCAAGATGAATGGGCATACACATAAGGAATGATAGAAAAAGAATAACAAGGCATGGACTCCAAAGGAGAATGATAAAAGCTACAAACCAGCAAGAGAAGGTAATTCATATGTTTGGGATGAAAAAACATGGGTAAATTGCACAGCATGTGGAAGGTTTGGTCATATTGCTGCCAACTGTATGAGAAAGTGGACCAGAAGGTCAAGAGGATGGACCAATCTAGGTATGGCATGTTTACATTGTCATAAGGTTGGACATGTGATAAAAGATTGCAAAGACTGACTGAAAGACACAAATACATATCCCAATGGAAATACCATTGATGACATCAAAAGAATGAGAAACAAGATGTGGGTAAAAGCCACAAACACTGAAGGTGTTGGTACAAACAATGCAAATAATGACAGCCCATTCACTGGATCCAGTGACATCATTACATCTAACTAGATTGCACAAGTAAGTATGGAACTGCATTATCACAAGATTTACTATGCATTGATTCCATTACACATAGCTCATATTGTAATATAGGCATGAATAAAGATGCAATATATTATTACTTGTTAATCTATTGAAAATCAACCATCAGTTATTGGGCACAATCTACATCGGTGAACACACATAGAAAAGATATGCAATACTTACTAGAATGTATTGGTTATTACACAAACTGAGTGTAACCCGATGAGTATCGGTGTACACTGAATCTACAAAAGCTATTGTCACAACATCACTGACGATCATCGGTGAATTCTCAAAAACTGCTAAGCTACCCCAATGATTTGCACAGGCACCGAAGATGTCATAAATGTCTTTACCGACAAAATTAGTCTCCATAAACTGATGAGTCAATAAGCATTAATGACAACTTAGGGAACCAAAAAGAATAAAAGCTCGACGGGCAAGCTCATTTTTGCACCTGTGATTTTCGAGCAGAATAGAGTAGAGTAGAGCGATTTTAGTGTAGTTTGAGAAGTGACCCAGCAGAAGGAATTTAGTGAGCATTCAGATTCAAAGGAAATCACAGACATTCAATAAGTTTATCCACTCACCGATAGCACTATTTTGATTTATGGAAAGCCCTAAATATCAAATACGATGGCATCAACATCTAGGGTAGAGAAAATCAAGGTTGATAAGAAGAAACCTTTTAGACTTGTTAGTAGAGGGGCATGTGTTGAACCCAAATATAAGTTACATCCTAAGATAGCCTCTCAAACAGACGATTCCAGAGCATTCTCTTGAATCCCAGCTAGGGTTTTATTGGTCGAGGATGTTAGGTCCTATATTCACTATAAGATCTTGGAGATAGGAGATCTGGACCTTGATAACACCCATGCAACACTTTGTGATGAAGGTGGAAAGCTCAAAGAAGAGCATAAACACTTGGAAGTGCAAGGACTCACAAATGCACTTCATTTTCCTCAGATTTTCAAAACAGAGTGGATCAAAAATTTTCTAAGCAGAATCTATGACAACTCTCTATGGCTGAACAAACCAAATGCTATAACAAAGGATGGTATACATGTCATGACTGGTTATCCAACAACCAACAAACCTCAGGATCACAAACATCCACCTCTTGCAGAAGTGGAAAGGTTAATTGGTGCAAAATCAGATAAGAGGGCACTGAAAGTAAATACTATTACCAACATAGAACTGAAGTTTGGAGCATGTGTAGTTGGATATAAGATATTCCAAGCTAGCAGAATGAATAATATTTCTAGCACTACAATGATCACAACTTATAAGATCATCAAACAGGGGAAGAAGATGGATCTAGCAAAGATCCTATTGCATTAATTTGAGGAGAACATGTGCACCATAAGGTCCTCAAGGACAAACACATGTAAGTTTAGTTCCCTCATAATGTGTATATTCTTCTACTTTGAAGAGTACTTTCCTTTAATAGGAAAAGTAGCATGGGACACAAGTAGACCGATCACCATGCAAATAAGTGAATTCATTGAATCACTTGGTACAAACTTTGACAATGTAATGCATGAGTACTTCAAAGCCATTAAGGAAATGCTACAAGCTAGGAACAAAATTCTGGAGAGTCTGATAGAGGAAAACAAATAAGATATTTGTTTTATGGTGGAAACAGATTTCACCTACATTCAAGTTGTAGCTCCTAGGAAATCATGGCTTGAAAAGCTTGATTATGAAATTAAAACTGGATTAGCAATAGAATGCATTCAGGCATTGTTAAATGAACCCGTTGACAACAAAAAACTGATATTTGGTACCTATGAGGAAGCCAAGCTAAAGATTAAATCAAATCTTGTTGTCAAGAAGGCTGTAAGCAGTCTAAAAGAATGGTCAAGAATCTGAAAAAGAACCTGAATATATCTTCTAATGGAGAAGAAGAAGAAGAGGGTAACAAGGAACAAGAAGGTAAGGAGGAACAAAAAAGTAAGGAGGAATACACTGAGAAACAAATTCCCATCGGTAATACAGCAGAGAAAAATGAATTAGAAGAAGAGAAGTCTGATTCACCACCTCCTCCTCCAACTAAAAAGGCTAGAACTATAAGCCAAATAGCATAAGATGCTATTCCCTCTCCCATGGTAAAAGGGAATGTGTACAAAAGGAAACCTACACCTACAAAGGATAAACAACTAGCTAGGGCACCTGCAAAGAGGAGAAAATATGTTCAGACAGATGAAGAATTAGAAGATTCAGTAATGGATGAACCTGAAACTGTCAGACTAGTAAAAGAAAAAGCAAAAGTTACATCACCATCTGATGACATTGATAGCATATGTAAGTACATTTCTGAAGCTGCATCTATTGGACATCCAAAAATTAGGAATTGGCTAGGATGGGATACAAAAGAACAAAATAAGATTGAAGATGCACTTATTGCTAAGATGTGCAAACATTATTATGTCCCACTGCACTTCACAAGACAAGATGTTCCACAAGAAATTTTGGATAAGATATCCTCTAGATTCACTTTTGCACTCCATGAGGAGAAGAGGATAAGAGAAAGAGTACTAGTCTCTCTTATGCCTCCTGATTCAACAAAAGAGGAAATCAATGAAGTTATGGATAAATATACAAAGAAATTCTCACCAAAACTGAGAGCTTACAAATTTCTTCAAGGAAAGATAATAGAGCTAGAAGAAGACACTCACAAAATATGGAGTGGAATACTAAAACCTGATGAGGAAAGCAATCCTAAAAAGGAACCTATCAACAAAATAGGAAACTTAATAGTTGAGTTGGAGAATGAAGAAGGACAGATCACAGGCCAAAAACAAACAGATATTATAGATGAAGATTGGTTAAAAGATGGACAACATGATCAAGTACTAGATAGCCCCATCCACATTAACTTGGAGGATGAAGAATTTACCAAAGAGGAAATTTCAATAAAGGGTAACTTAGATTTTGATATGAATGATGATTCATGGTTAGACAACATTGTTGACACCATTACAGGAAAATACCCTATAGCAGAGATCCAAAAAGATGAAGACATCAATGCTACTAAGGGCAATACCAATGAATAGGACATAGCTGTTAACACTGCAACTATCAATACCCTGACATATATGAATATATTAATAGATGCTATTGATATATAGTCAAGCTAGGATAAATCATCTAAGAAAGATGATGACATACCCAAGGATATGGGTATTGATGAAAACCAAGGTGCATCCAACACTCCTAAGGTTATAGACACTGAAATGAAGGATGCAACCAATGAGTAGCAGGATGTATCAAAAGAACAAAGCAAAGAGGAAGATAAAACAATTGATGATACAATGAGAAAGGTTGAAGAGAAAGATAAGAGTGAAGAAGTTAAGAGAAATGAGGAAATAAAACAAAAAGAAGATTCATCTGTTGATACACCCAAGGTACGTGAGGAGATGTCTTCACCAAACCAGCCAGTGAACACAAAAAAAATACAAAAGGATGTCTCATCCTCTAGACACTCACCAACTAAATCAATCCAGTCTCAAGCCTTACAAATGGTATTACATCAATCTTCCACCCAGCCAAAGAAGAAGAAGAAGAAAATAGTAAAGAAGGATATATTGGCTGTAACACTTGATGAGGTCATTGAAGTTCCAAACTGGGACATTACCACTTTGGACAATGAAAAACTTCAAGAGTTTGGAGTGCTCTATCAGAGGAAAGCCATATAGAAGAAGATGTTCCAAGAACACAGAGAAAACATGGCACTTGACAAGGCTAAAGAGATACTCCACCAACTAGTTCTTGAAGTGAAAATTGATCAATTAGAGCCAATGATTGCTGAAGCAATCACCTTAGTTGAGAAAATGTGCACACTAGAGAAATATCGAAAAGAGAATAGTGAAAAACTTGCAAAAATTGACTCAAATGTCACAAAGAGTGCACAAAGCCTAACCTCACAAGCCGACAGCATAAAGGCACATCATGACATGGTCATTGAGGAAAATAGGTTGTTAGCTCTTTTTCTTGCAACACCTACCTAATGATGACAGTATACCCGGTATACTCAGTTGCAACCTCTTTTAGGAAAGAGAAAGACTAATTTCTAAGGATTGGATAATATCCTTCTTCATTTTGAGCTCCACAGACTCAGGCAGGTTTTACCTTTTGAAGATTACTGATACCTCAGTCTATGTATTTGGTGGATTGTTTCATTCACTGGGTATGAACCAAAAACCTCACTGTAACAACTTATAGAACAATTTAGAGATTGCAATGACTAACTTAAAAAAGAGTACTATAAGCCAGGCTATGGTTTTGAGAGCATAAACCAGTGAGTCAAGGATTTGCATGCTTCTTCCTTTTGTCCTTAGGAGGGATAACCTAGTGATTCATTCTCTAAAGAATCAATAAAATGGACACTGTCCTGCTGACATAAGTCCTTGATGAGTTTAGCTCATATATTTTAGTGACAAGTATGTTTTGAATAATTTTGAATATCTTAAAAACTTAGATGATGATAGATTATCAGACCCAAGTCTAGATTAGTGCTTATCCTTTTGGTTATAGAGTCAAAAGCTTGAAGTTTCACATAAATAAAACACTGTAAGCTACCTTAAAACCTACATGCAATTAGGATAAGTTGCCTCACAAATTATCTGATTACCTCTAAAATACTGTATCAAATCTTTAAATACTGATATGCTTCCTGAAACTACTCACAAAACTTAGTTCTTTATATGAAATAAACTTGCAAGTAATTAGATAGTCACCTTGTAACCAAAATGCCTCAGAATGTCTTACAATCTTAATCATAAAAAAGCATACATAGGAAATAAAGAGACAACAATAAAGAAGAGTAAAATTGCACTGTATTTTATTGATGTAATCCTTCTTTCATACATAAGAAAAATCTTTGAAGCTTGAAAGAACACAGGCACAGATTTAGAAAGACTGATTCTTTACATTAATTTTCATCCTCCCTTTTTTAATACAAATCTCTTCTATATATATAGGCCTTCAACCATCTTGGAATCCTCTTTCAAAAGGATGCTACAAGCTTCCAATGGTCTCAAAAAACCTAACCCTAAAACTACAGAAGAGACAAAAAGAAAGAGAGAGAAGAAGCGGCAGAATGACCAAGTCAAAAATATAGAAATAGATATTCTTTGTTCTTCTCCTGATCTAGCGACTTGATCTGATAGTATACATAGTAGATGGCAGCAATTATGTCAATTCTAGATGACCGTGCTTTCAGGTTTACCTAAATTCTCCTTTTGCAATAACTATCCTCTTTATCTTCAATGGTGAGGTACCAAGTAGTCATCCCTACTCATCATCCAAAATCTCTTCTTCTACTGCTGGCTTATTTTTCTTGGGTGTAGTCATCACTTCCCATGCTTTCACTTCATCATCTGATGGCCACTTGAAGTCCTGAGTACTCTGTATTTGGATCTTTTGCCTGTCCCATCTGGCATCAGTGATATTTTTGATGTCTACTAGAAACTTATTGATGTCAGTTTCTACCTTGAAAGCTTCATCCAATATCTTATTAAACCCCTCTACATCAATATCAGTTCCTAAAATAAATGCCTCACTACTAGGCATTTTGCTGTCAAACTCACCCCTCCAGGCATCTAAGGCCTTCACTTGATCATCATCTCCTCTTAAGGAAGGTATAAATCTGT
>MU226122.1:497178-507269 GCA_018584345.1 Thuja plicata
ATTGCATTTATCATCAGATCAAAGACTTATGTAGTTGCATTCTAACAAGTGCATCACATCTAAAATCCTTTCGTAGAAGGTGGACTTAACCGTTCTTTCCAAATCTCTTAACAGAGTGCACACTTAACAGTGTTGCTAAAGCTTCAAACGAAGTAGATCTTAACAGGTCTCCACTGTAATACTTCTAATAGGGTAGGTCATCATAAGTGACCAAATGTAAGCCTTAACCGACCCCTTCTTATCTACAAATAGTGAAGTTTTGTGGGTAACAATCCCCACCGTAGTTTTTACTTCCTTAACAGGAGTTTTCTGTGATATCATATCTTGTGTCATGTGTTATCTATTTTCATGAATATTTCTATTATTGTTACATATCAAAAGAATGTATGATATAATTGCATATGCATAAAGAAAGATGAACAGTTAGATAAGATAAATTACAAACTGATGACTAAGGGTTAATGGGCTAACCAAGAAAAGTTTTAGAGGTATTGGTTCACCCCTCCCCTCTTAGTACATCATCTCAATATAATTCCAACACATGCATCTTTTCCCACATAGTTTCAGAGGGTCAGCTATGGAATGGTTTTCTAGATTACCAACTGGCATCAAAACTTTTGACGAAATTGCCAATCTATTTCTACAACACTATTCTCACAACATCCAACATCCGGTTCATATCTGAGATCTTTGCAACTTGAAAAAAAATCATTGGGAATCCTTCTTGGCATTTCTCCAAAGATGGAGACAACTTTATACACAATATTCTCACAAGATACCAGAATCTGAAAATTTGGACATATTTCTCGATAATCTTCTCCCCAAATTTGGGTATCAATTATAGCTACAAGGTCCTCTAACCTTTGATGACATGATTAAACATGATGTAAGAATTAGGGATAACTTTAAGAAACCCCCCTCTAGAAAAATATATAAAATCCTACCGAATCTTTCATTTTATTTTATTTTTAAATAATTCCTATTGGCGAATCTCTCAATTTTTTAGGAAAAAAAATTATTTATATTGGCAAATATTTTTAATCATAATTTCTTTGTAGATAATATTGGCGAATCTCAAGCAATAACCAAAATTTCATTAATGACCATGGAAAATAATTATGTTTAAAGAAAAAAGAGTTCTTATAGAAAATTAATAGGCTAACTATGAAAATATTTGATGGGTTTAAGGGAACTCTATTGTATCTAGTTGCTAACATTTATTTAAAATATAATAAAATAATCCTCATTGTATTGTGTGAGATAAATATATTGTTATTTTTATTATTATAATAGGACCCAAAATTTCTTCAGTGTCATTGATTTATCAACAATCCAAAGGAAGTCTTAGCCCTGATAAGCGTTACAAATAAGATAGTAACATTTTTGCCTCATGGAATATAATGAAGATCACTAGATTATATTTTAAGTCAATAATAACAACTAATATTGGTGACACAACCCTACTATAACTTAGATTTATGATATATTATTGGTGAATTAATTTAGATTTCTATAATAACTGATAAAATTTAGGCTAATCGAATCTAACCATCTATCAAATACTAGGCGAATATTTGAGTTCAAATTTTTAATAAAATAAATTATTTGGCTATTTAAATATTTCTAAAATAAAATTTTGTAAAAGTTTGGCGATTTAGGTCACCTTAAATCTTGAATTATTAGCCAAATTTAGATTCTCAAACTTCAAAAATTAGCCAATTGGCAAATATTAGCCACTAAAAAAATCACTGGTAAGAATTGAGACATTTATGATCAAGAAAGGAGAATCGACCTTACACAAGAAAAATAAACAAGGGTCTTCCTCCTCAAGAAAAGATAAATCTAAATTTCCCAACAAGAACCAAAATGTTGTGAATGATGGAGTTGTAGACAATGTAACTCCTAAGCCTTCCAAGGTTGCCTTTAATCTCACTACCACGATGCAAGCGGCCAAAGCCACTGAAAAGGCTGCGGCAGATTCCAAACCAAGTACTTCACAATTTTCTGGACCTAAACCTTGGGCTCCTAGACCCAAGCGTGAATTCACTCCTTTAGGAGAACCTCTTGAGGTGGTTTACAAGTCTCTTGTGGACAACCATTTACTCACTCCATTGGATAATTCACAACCTTATGATCCGCAACCAAGACCCTCTTGGTGGAATGAATCCGCTTATTGTGATTTTCACCAAAACAAAGGTCATAAAATAGCTACTTGTCTTAAATTGTGGCATAAAATCCAAGATCTCATTGATAGTGAGGTTATTGATGTGGGAGGTCACAACAAAAAATTTGATCACCAAGCTTTCAAAGACCCATTTCCTCCTCATGGGAAAGGTGAATCATCTAAAGGCAAAAATATTGATGCTAAGGTCAACTATACATACACCAATAACGACAATGACATTAATATGGTTGAACCTATTGATGCTGAATATTGTAATATCATCATTCTCAAGGGAAAGGAAGATACTTCCAAGTCTAAAACACCTTTCATTTTGTGAGGGTTTACACCTCCATCTTCTGAACAAGAGCAGTCTCAAGTCAGTGCTAATGTTTTTACTCGATCTCATGCTAAGATCATCATCAAAGGCCCTGACCCTTCTCTGTCTACATCAACTCAACCTTCAGACAAAGCTAAGGTTGACTCTACCAATAAGAATCCAAAAATGGGTTCTTCATCTAATGCTGCCAATTATAGCATTCTCAATCAATTGCAACATACTAATGCTTAGATAAGTATTTTTGAGCTCCTAAAAATCTCCCCTGCTCATAGGGAAATCTTGGACAAAGCCCTCACCGACGAAAATGTCCCAAAATATCTTGAGCTCAAATGGGTTCAACCCATGGTAGGTCACTTGACCTCCTCACATTACTCGTCTTTGAGTCACCCGCATAATAACCCTCTGCACATTGAAGTCATGATCAGTCCAAAGCATGTTCATCATGCTCTCATAGACAATGACACTGGCCTCAATATTTTCTCTGCTAGTTTCCTTATTGAGTTAGGCTATGGAAAATATTGCATTGATGCTTGCAAAAATATTACTATTAAGGCCTATGATGAGGAAGAACATAAATCAAAGGGGCTAGTTGTATTTCCAATTAGAGTTGGTCCTGTTGAACGAGATGTTATCTATCAAGTTCTTGACATCCCTTTGGCATACAATATTCTGTTAGGAAGGACATGGATCCTTGAAATGTATGCTATCCCTTCCACATACCATCAGTGCATTAAGTTCCCATTCAAAGGATCTAAAGTGACTATACCTACTAATACACGCTATGATTGCAATGCCCTCACAAAATCTACTGATATCTTTGTGCCTACCAACAGAGAATCTATTGAACTCCTTGAGAATAAATTAAAAGAAATGGAAAAGAGTTTGACACTCACAAAAAATGATATGGGAGGATATCGGATTAAACCTGTGCTATCTATTACATCTTTTCCTTTGTCTCCACATTCTCTTGGGAGACCTTCTGAGAGCACTAAACCTTCTATGGTTCCTCCTCCAACAAAGTATGGTGGTACCTTTGTACAAGCCACAGTACCATTAGAAGAAGAAGCTGAAAATAAAACTATCAAAGCTTGGATCTATAAAGGAGAAGACAATTCTAAACAAACCACTCCTCCTTATGACATCAAACCTAAGCAATATGGCAAAGGTTTATCTATTATGCAACATTTTGGCTATAAAGGAAATGGTCCCATAGGTGTGAATCATAAGGGATTGATTGCACCACTTGAAGCTATTGGTCATAGAACAGGTGACTCTATAGGTACAGGCTTCCAGAAACTCACATTTCAACTGAGAATAAACAGTTTTGTACCTCGAGAAGATAAGAAACCAACACCTGAAGAAACATCTAAAACTGAAGAACCTGAAGACAACTCTGATGAGGATACTTTTCCTTATCCTATTCCTCCAGACCTGTCAGCATTCTTTGTTGAGCCAGATAACTTTATATCGCGTGTCAGTATAGTAGACACTGACAGTGATTCTGATACCACCACTTCACTTTCTCCATTAACTTATGAGAAGTGGAAAGAAATATATACTCTAAATCCAAGTCATCAGGGTGATTTATACATACCACCACACTTTCAAAAATAGTTTGACCAAGAATTCCAGTCACTTCTCATTACACAAGAGGCAGCTGATTTTATAAACACTAATGAGGTACCTAGGTCAAAAGGTGCTCATTTGACCATAGCAGAGGTTCTAGGTAGAACCCATCCCAACTGGGGACAAAGGGTTGATTTCACTCATGTTCTTGACATGACACCTAATGATGAAATAGACTCTCATGAATATGAGTTTGACAGATTTTCATATGCCACTTCTGACAGAGATACATATATGGCTAACGCATATGAAAACCTTCTAGAAGTAGGTGAATGGTCTAGTGTAGGGTCACATGAGTTTGAATCCCTAGGTGTTAACATGTCATCTACTACGGTCGCTATGAATCAAAGGAATTTGACTATACCTTTGGATGACATCACTTTAGGTCTTGAATTACTTGTCCATGCCTTTGATGATTATACCATGAACGCACTTGAACCCGTCACTTCTCTTTCTCTTTGCCATCCTAAGATTTTAGATTGGAACTCTACCTCCCCATCTAATGGATTCCTTATGTTCTAGAATTATTATGCTCTTGCCTATTACCTATACATTGTCAAACCTATAACTTCTTCCACTAGCAAAGCAAGTGTCAACATGATTGAGGCTGACATCAAGTATCTTAGTCATAAAATCAAAAGAAGAAAAAATAGGCACTCTGATGGTGAAAACCACATTATGGCAGTATTAGAGCTTAAAATAGTCAAAATAAAAGATGTATCCAAGGGTGAAAACCTCTTTGAGGCACATGAGGATGAGATACTTGATGTGCTTCTGAGTCATTTTTAGGAGAGATCATCTGTGCTTATTGAACCAACTCAACCTATCAACTTGGGTATAGAGGCAGAACCTAAGATTATTCACTTGGCACAATCACTATCATAGGTAGAAAGAGAGGAATTCACTACATTATTTAGAAGAAAAAACATAAACTTTGCATGGAAATATTCAGATATGTCGGGATTAGACCATAATCTAATCATGCACCATTTTTTCATTGCACCAAGTGTCAAGCCCATTAAGTAGAAGCTTCGCAAAATGCATCCACACGTAGCTCTACTTGTCAAAGCTGAATTGGAGAAATTGCTTAAGGAAATTTTTATTAGAGTAATTGATTATGTAGAGTGGATCTCTAATATTGTTCTAGTATCAAAACATGATAAATCTATACGAGTCTGCACAGACTTCAGAGACTTGAATTTGGCATGTCCTAAGGATGATTTTCCATTGCCTAATATTGATATGATCATAGATGTGATAGTATGGTATGAAATGTACTCACTAATGGATGGTTTCTCTGGCTATAACCAGATAAAAATTGTGCTAGAGGACCAAGAGAAAACTGCTTTCACATGTGCTTGGGGAACCTTCTGTTGGAATGTCATGCCCTTTGGACTCAAAAATGTTGGGGCTACATGTCAGAGAGCTGTCACCACCATATTTCATGACATGATGCATAAAACAATGGAAGATTACGTGGGTGACACTTTAGCTAAGAGCATGCACCAAAAGAAGCATCTTGACAATCTAGGTCCTATACTAGATCGTATGGAACAATTCAGTCTGAGGCTCAATCCTAAGAAATTTGCATTTGGCGTAACATCTAGAAAGTTGCTTGGCTATATCATCTCTACCAAAGGCATTGAAGTGGATCCTACAAAAGTACAAGCTATCATGGAAATGTCACCACTGATAAATATCAGACAAATGAGAGGACTTCAAGGCTAACTGCAGTCTATCCGACATTTTATCTCTCAACTGGCAGATAAGTCCCAACCATTTACCAAGACTCTGCACAAGGGTGTGGCTTATCAGTAGAAAAAATAATGTGATGAAGGTTTCACACAAATCAAACAGTATCTTGTGAACCTACCAATCTTCATGCCTCCTATTCATGGGAAGCCACTTATACTTTACATTTCTACTGTGGATACATCATTGGGTATCCTCTTGGCTCAAGAAGATCAGTACAAAAAAGAAAGGGCTGTCTATTTCATTAGTATAACTCTGGTCTCATATGAAACAAAATATTCTACTATAGAGAAGGCTTTCCTTGCAGTGGTGTTTGCTTCAAAAAAATTGTGGCACTACATGTTAGCTCATACTACACGTCTAATTGCTAAAATTGATCCTCTGAAATACTTGCTCAGTAAAGCTACCCTCATAGGTAGAATAGCAAAATGGGTCATGCTTCTCAGCAAATTTGATATTGAATATGTTGAAAGGAAAGCCATTAAGGGACAGGCAATAGCAGATCAGTTGGAAAAAGCACCTCTAGTAGATCATCAACCATTGCACATTGAATTTCCAGATGAGTCTATATTACTTCTCACAAATTGATCATGGACTATGATTTTTGATGGTTCATTTACCCAACATGGTTCAGGTGCTGGAATACTATTCATTACACCTCAAAGATACTCTTTACCAAAAGCATACAAGATGTTGTTTCCTTGTACAAACAATATTGCTAAGTATGAATCCCTAATCAATGGTATGAAGATCACCCTTGAGTGGCGAGTAGACAAACTCAATGTTCTTAGAGATTCACAGTTAGTCATCAATCAAGTCAATGATATCTATCAGACAAGGCAAGACAAGTTGGTGCCTTATAAATGGTTGGTTGATGACCTCAAAAATTATTTTACTCACATCACCTTTCAACAAGTTTCAAGGGAAGATAACAAAGCAACAGATGCCATGGCTACTCTTGCCTCCATGCTATAGATGCCTGAAAATGATTTTTGACATGAATTCCTAGTGGAGACATTACGCTACCTAGCCTATGATTCCCCTAATTCTCAGATGATCTATTCTGACATTGGACATGACTCATCTTGCTACCATCATATCTTTTCCTACCTTCGTGAATAGATTGTTCCAGACACTTACTCCCAGAATGAGAAACGTCACTTAATCTGTAGTGCTTGATGGTTTGTCATCATAGCTAATGACTTGTATAGATGTGGTCTAGACGGTACCCTCCTTAGGTGTTTAGAACCTGAATGAGTCCAAACGTGTGTTAGTAGAGGTGCATGAAGGAATCTATGGGTATCACTCTAATAGCCTGACATTAGCCTGTAAACTTATAAGAGTTGGTTACTATTGGCCAAATATGAAAAAAGAAGCTACACAATTTACTAAGTCTTGCAAACAATGTCAACTACATGGTAATCTAATTCATGCTCCAGCCAAGGAGCTTATTCCCTTCATTACTTTCCGGCCATTTCAACAATGGGACTTTGACTTGGTGGGTTAGATTTACCCCTCATCCTCAAATGGACATAAGTTCATAATTAAAGCTACAGACTATTTTATCAAGTGGGTGGAGGCAGTCCCTCTCACCATTACCAATGGAAAATCAGTAGCTATTTTCATTCTCAACTACATCATCTGCAGGCATGGTGTACCCTCAGCAATAATCACTAATAATGGGGGATAATTCAAAAAAAAGGATTTGACAGAGCTATGCTCTAAGTTTAAAATTACTCAACATTGGTCTTCCATCTATTATCCCCAGGGTAATGGACAGGTGGAAGTATCCAACAAGACAATCCTTAAAATCCTACATCACACAGTGCATAAATTCGGATGAGATTGGCATCTCCGAATCAATACATCTCTTTGGGCATACAGGACAAGTATAAGAACACCAATAGGGGCTACACCCTATGCTTTGGTTTATGGAGCAGATCATGTGTTACCAATTGAGGTTCAGATTCCTTCTCTGTGAGTCTCTCTAAAAGGCCTCATTACTAATGAAGATAACAAAATATCTCGGCTACAAGAGCTAGAATTACTTGATGAACGTTGCCAATTGGCATTCGATCACCTTAGAGCATACCAGAAAAGGATGTCCAAGAGCTATAACAAGAAGGTTAGACCAAGGCAATTTCAAGCGGGTGACCTTGTTCTGAGGGAGAACCCTAAGAATTAGCAACATCAGATCTAGAAAGGGAAGTTTGAACCAAATTGGCTTGGTCCATATGTTGTCACTACAGTGTTTGGGTCTAGTACCTATCAAATTTATACTACTACAGGAGAACAACTCAAAGATCCCATCAACGCTCTTCATCTGAAGTGGTTCTACAGCTGAGACATCTTCAGTGTGCTCATGTATATACTAAAGTCTTGAAAAATTTCTAAAAATCTGAAAAAAGTCTTGAAAAAATGATCATCTTAGTGAAAACCTAGCGATAGGTGCTTTGATGTATCTCAAAAAAAAATCATATATTCCAAAATACAAAAAAATTAAAAAATTAAAAAAATACAAAAAAAGAGAAAAGAGAAAAAATGTGTCATTGATGAAAACCTAGCAAATAGGCATCATGGTAGCAAAAAAAAAAAAATTCTGCTAAGAAGGTGAAAACCTGGTAAACAAGCGCCTCTTGTTCCCCCATGCTATATCTATCGCAACACAACTTGGCTTTATGCAGTTGCTTTGCTGCTTTCCTACTTACATTTGCTTTCAGTTCCCGTCAAGACACCAACTCACATGGATTGAAATTGGTTATACTCTCAAAGACAACTCTCTTGATCTAGGGGGGCACTGTCCTATTATATTTTTGGATCTTCTTTGTGACAGTCACCAGCGGTTCTCACTATGTCTGCCTGTTGTCACTTAGCTTATATTGAGTTCTCTTTCCTTGAGATTCTCTCTTACATCAGTCACCAATGGTTCTCACTGCGTCTGCCTACTGTCGCTATTCTATTGAGATTGTTCACATTCATTTCAGTTGGATTTATCCTTAAATGCTCTATCTATCAATACTCGGTCTTGACAATTCTATGCTTTAGTTTGTACATAGCTTTTGGTCACTTTTGTGACAATCTGGTTCCTTTGCGAACCCTCCTAACTTGACATTTATTCAGTGCCATACACTTGGGGGCATTCACATCTGGTTTGTCCTCACAACATATGTCAAGTCATTCATCATTACTTGGGGGCATTGGCCCCCCATCTGATCACATATCTGGTTTACACCTGAGTCATTAATCTTGTCACTTCTCAAGGACAACTCGCTACTAACACAAACTGGTGTTTTTTTTAACACCACCATAAATAGTGTTTTTTAACACTATCTTTGGACACATCTATGCTTTTCAACACACATCAGATATCTCAAACATAAAAATCTATTGATAAAAATCAAACACAATGCACTCACAAGCACAGCAGTGTTTTTCAACACCTCTAAACATGAACACATTCGCAAAAATTTGAAACGTGCTGAGCTATGCTTGAATATTACTTTGTATGCTGTCTGTTCTCATGATTTTCATTTATGTTTTCCTTGTCTACTTCTTGCTGGTGTAGTCCCGATGATCTGGCAATGTCAAATAAATAGGGTGTATGTGATAAGAGCTCCCACACTAAGGTGGAACAACCTCATATCCCTCGATCTTGTTTATTTGTATGCCATAGTGAGGTCGGTACTATCTCCTTGCCTATTATTGCTCTATTTGTTATTGCTTTGTTTTTTATTGATATGTTTGCTTAGGCATGATCGTACTCATGGTTATCTTGACTTTGAATACCTCGATACTGGTGTACTCTTGCAACATTAGCTGGAAACAATGTTCAGGTCATCTTGGCTTTTGTGCCTTGGTGCTTACGTTCATTTCCTACATCTTATCCAATGAAAATTCATATTCATATCCTTATGGTTGCATTGTGGTGCTAGTAAGTGTTTTATTGACTTTCATGTTCCAAAAAAAAAAGCTCAATGATGATAAATATACGATGTCTCACAACCATGTCCTTTAATTGCACTCTCATATGTTGAGATTGAAGAATGTCAATCAACCCAAGAAACACCTGCATGCAAAGCTGCTACGAGAATGAAGAAGACAGAAGAGAGAAGGATCAGAAGCTATGGCGGCCGATAGGCCAGAGAATGAAAAAGCATGTTGACAGAAAAATATGTTCTCTATTCAACAATAAAGATGATTACAAACTCCTTA
>MU226122.1:509479-549965 GCA_018584345.1 Thuja plicata
CTTATAAAGGATGTCGAAACCCTAAACGGGCAGCTGCTAGGAAATAGAAACTTTCCTAAAACTAACTGAAACTGCCTAAGTGAAACTTAAGCACTAAAGAGCAATTGCTAAATTACTCTAACATCATATTGCATCTAGCATAGGATTAAATTTTCATTATAGACTTGCATTGTGGCAGTGATTCAGTGTTCTTTTCTTTGCATTCTCCTGGGTTCATACATTGGAGACTTCTTCTTCACTGTCCTAGTTTTATCATGACTGCACAAGTGTTTGATCCTCGCTCTCAATTCTTTACATGATCTTTTGGTTTACATTTTTCGTCCTGCATGAGATGTTAGTACCATATACATATTCATATTCACAACTCATTATCATCTATACATTGCATTTACATTTCTCATTTACACATTGCATTTACATAAATCATTTACATACATACATCTTTGTGACTAAACCATACATGTGCATTTCATACATCTACATATATTTAAAACATGTTCACACATTTGCATATATTCTAAATCATCTAATCATCTAAGCATATAGGAAACATCTCATAAAAGACAATATGAAAAATGTAATGATACCAAAAGATGAGCTCATATATATATCCAATGTGTTGATACAAATACAAAATGGTGCTACTTGAGCACAATCTATCTCAAAATGGTGATATAATACAAGGATGCCAACACATTAGATATATCCTATGATCTCATCTATCTATCTATCAAAACCTAACTCTGGCCCTCTCCCTCATCACCTAAAGGAGGTGGAGGTGGGCCCCTATCTAGTGGAGATGGAACCTATGCTCCCTCTGACCCTCTGGCATATGTCAAGAATCTTGCCACCTGGGATGCCTCATCCAGCACCACCCCTATATACGACACATAGTAATACGCTGCTCATGCCATCTGATGGAGAATCTCCTCCTGAGATGCCCGTAACTTCTCTTAGAGATCCTATATCTCCTGATCTCGGTCAAGAAGTCATGTGTCTCACATGGCCAACTATATAGTTAGGTCCCTGACCTGCCTCATGAGCTTTCAAACCCTTTCCTGAGACCGTCGCTGTGGGTCTTGCGCTATATCCTGTGTAGGCTGATCCTCCTGCATAGGATCCTCCTACTGTACCTCTTCCTATGGGGGTACCTACTGCTCCTTAGCTACCTACTCTATAGTCCGTCGTCAAGACTGTCTTGTGCTTTTGCTGCCACTAGCCCCTACACCCATCCCCATCTATCGTGCGGGGATGTTTATGTGTATGGTCTGAGGTCAGGGATCCTGTTGTAATCCCAGTTGTGCCCTCTATTATGGTGGGGGCATCTACATCTGTTGTACCACCTGTGGCTTAATGACCTATGGAGGTACCACGTGGCCTCAACCTATTAGGAATAAGATGTCTCAACCTTGGATAATTCCTATTCTTATTATTTGTTTTGTAAAATGTATTTTCTTGCAAATAATGTAATTAAGTGTGAGTGTACATGTCTAGTTGGCATGTTGATGTGTCACTCCACTTGATGTGTCAGCATCTTGAATTGTGTGTAAGGAGATCATGGTTGAAACAGTTATGACAGATTCCTATGACACGTAAGAGCTATTTCTACGAGATTTCAATGACAGGTGAGTACATGCAAGACATGTGGCAATTGAAAAAGTTGAGTACTTTACACTCTTCCTCCTTTTGTTCCCAACCAAAATTTTTAGGGTTCCTATTTTCTTGGAGAATGGTTAAACCCTAATATGGCTATCTTTGGAAGTTGCCCTAAAAAGGAAAGTGCATGATATAAGTGTTTTTTAGGGTTACAGGAAAGGATATGAAAAGAGTGTATTGTTGGTATGATCTGGTGGTACTGGATTTGTCTTAGAGTGTCAATTGTCTCCTGAAAGAACTTGCATTGGAAGTGTGTTGTAACCATTGTGTTGAAGATAATACATTGTGCAGGTTTTGGAGTGTTGGGTTTTTTACCGAAAGGTTTTCCCTAGGGTAAATCATTATGTCGTTCTCTATTTTCTATATGCATGGTATGTGGCTATAATATCATTGTTAAAGTAGTTAACGAATCTGAAATTGTAAGGATTTAAAAGAATTTGCACAATACTTTCCTACAGAGATTAGCGTAGGAAGCTGTTTCTGCACCTGAGTTTCCTTACATAGCCTACTATACCAATGGGATCCATGAATCTAGGAAAGGGGTGAGTTAAAAAGTGTTGGAAAGGTGACTTCCTGAGGATGCATGACTCATTTTGTGTTGTCATCATGACAACAAAGTCATGTTTAGTTTCTGTCATGAAAGACAAAATGACTAAGTATGGAAAATAGGGCAGACAAAGATACTCAGGGATTAGCACATCAGTGCATGTGTGAGAGATCAATTCAGAATATGCGCATTTAGATATATGTTGTATGACACATCTAAATACTACATCCAGACACACATAGTATGGAACAATAGTATGACAAAGTTACAGACAGATTAGTAGACCAACAATCCAGAAGATAGAGCATGGAAGCCGACTACTATTTTGATCAGCGTGAATTATTTTGTAATGTAATGGCTAAGTGCCTTTGGTTATATGTTTGTAATGATGTAATTAACATTGTAGTAAACACACTTGAGCTGACTTGTTCGAAAGCATTGTATATTTTCTTTTAGGGCCGACTAGTGTTTTGTTCTGGGTCACACCTATTCAGATATGAACATATAAGTATGTAATGTAAAGTTATGTTACAAGCGTCAAATATAATGTAAGAGGAAGATACATAAGTTTAGTACAATGAATTTAGTATATGATATAGATCTTTAAGAGAGTAAGAGAATTCATGCATACATGGAACTGATCAGATAGTAGTGTCATCACAACAGTTCATTTTGATATAGTGTATATGATCTTTCAGAAGGTTGTAGCCTTCATCCTATTGGGCAGTGAGCCATATACATTTAACAGGGTTTTGTAAAAGACTCCTAACAGGGTCAGACCTTTAACTAGGTCATTGTACTCATATTGTAAAGGCTACTTCTAACAAGGCAAAGTAACTTTAACAAGTTCATTATACATAGTAAAATATTTGTGGGTACTAATTCCCACTGAGGTTTTCCTCTGATCAAGGTTTCCCCGTAATCATATCATGTGTTATGAGTTCTTATGTTAAGCTTCATTCTATGTATGTTTGATTTATATTTAAGTTGCTAAAAAGTATATTATTGACAAACACTGATTCACCCCCCCCCCCCTCTCAGTGTTTTCAGAAATTGGTATCAGAGCTCTGGTCCTCAACAAATAAGTNCTGATTCCCCCCCCCCCCCCTCTCAGTGTTTTCAGAAATTGGTATCAGAGCTCTGGTCCTCAACAAATAAGTTTAACCACTTGAGGAGATCATGGACTCAACAGAAGAAAAACATTTGAAAAGGAATCTTGAAGCAGCTCTTGAAGATCTTGATAGATCTAAAAAAGAAAATGAAGAACTTAGACTGAAAGTTGATGGCTCACAAATGCTTAGCAAGAAATTAAGAAAAGATTTGAAAGATTGTTCTACAAGTGATTTAGGGAAAATGATCAAAAATCTCAATGAAGAGAATATGTCTCTAAAAGATAAGTTGAAAATCTGGATGAACAGCTCAAAGATAGCTAAATTTCTATTGAAGAAAAGATCAAAGAAAGAAAACAACTAGATGATGAACTCTTGAAAGCAAACATGAAAGTCCTGGAATTGGAAAACATAAAGAAGAAGTTGGAATCTGAATTAATAAAAGCAAAGGATAAGATTGATAAACTTCACACAAGTTCTGATTCACTTCAATCTAAGCTCAATGCACAAAAGAAAAAAGGTGACACTACTGGTCTTGGATTCAGAGTAGCACAAACTGAACTCAATTCATTAAAAGAAAGAGAGAAACCTCATGAAGCATCTTCAAAAGCAAGGAAAGTTGAAAATATTGAAGAGATTAAAACAAATCCACCTAAAGGGGAAATCAAGAAAGTTAACAGAACTTGTTATGCATGTAACAAACATGGTCATTTGGCAAGAGATTGCAAAGAGGTAAGACCTTTTAATGGCTATTGTTTCTCTTGTAACAAAATTGGTCATAGGGCTATACATTGCAGAACAAATCAAATAAATCAGTCACAACAGAATCAAAGAAAAATGAATCAAAACAATCAGAGAAATCAACCTCAAAGGAATCTGCCGAACACTACATGTCAGATATGCAATTACAATGGATACATAGCAAAGCAATGCAACATGATGAACAAGAAAATTAGACCTCCTATCATTTGTCACACATGTGGAAAGGTTGGACACATCTCAATATTTTGTAGATCCAAAACCCAAAATCAAGAGGATCCTAAGATGTCACTATTTGAAGAGAAAGGAGAAGTTAAGTTTGCTCAAGAAAATGAAGATTCAAGAAAAATTTGGGTTGAAGTAAAGAAGGACAATGATGTTGACAAAGTAGTTGATGCATCCACAGTGGATGCACCCTCTACTTCTACCTGAATAGACCTTCTTGGTCTTAGGGGGAGCTATTCTAGCTCAGGACCCCTGCGTGGTTGGTATACTCACCTCTGAGTATGCGCCTATGTAATCATGGTTACAAGAACATAAAATTGCTATGTGCTTTCACGCACTATCTAAAATGCATCAGGATCTAAGTTTCAAAATCTTTGAGTAATTTGCGTACGGTTGCAAACATTAAATGCGGTAGATTGTATAAAAGAAAGTAAGTGTTAGATCTTCTTCACACTTGCATTTGAGAGCACAGAATTCAGAGAGCATTGGAGCACTATATATCAAGGCACAAAATCATAACAGATTTGGTAGTTAAGCGAATGGATAAGAAGTTTGGAATGGAACCCTAGCAGTCACGCCATTTTGGAATTTTGTGAAACCCTACTTAAGAAAGTTCCAAGTATGGAAACCCTAGTTGTGTTTGATATAGCAGAGAGGAATAAATTTGTATTCAAGAAGCATCCATTCAAATCCATACTGGATGATGTGGAAGGGGATTTCTCCAAAACCCCGCTAGGTGTTGTTCACGTGGAAGATATATATGCATATATTAACTATAAGAAGGAAATAGTAGGAGATGTCAGCATAGCCACTCATATGGGATCAATGATGAAACCTAATTACACATTCAAGGATGAGTTCACGCACTTGACAGATAACCCTATTTTTGAATATTCAAATGTGCATGAGTTTGATGAGCCAGAATGGGTGAAAATTTTGTTAAGAAAAATACATGATGATCTTTATTGGATTGGTGAGGTCCCTGTGCGTATCACTATAGACCTAATCCATGAATTAACCAGACTTCTCAAGACTAGACTAGTTTTTCCTACTGGTAAGGATATCAAGAAACAAATTGAGAAAGTTTGCCTATCTAGAAGTGACAAGTGTGGAATGACAGTTGACCCTATCAAAGAAGATGACATAAATATCTTAACAATGATACTTGGGTATAAGTTTCAGCAAGAAAGTAGGTTGAACAGTGTCTCTACAGCAACAGTCCTAGCAACTATCAGAATGGTGAAGGACAACACTCAATACAACCTATGTGAGATCTTGCGCAGTCAATTGATTAACAACATTCGAATCATCAAGCATGACAGAAGCAATACATTCAGGTTTGGATCTCTGATTATCTACCTGTATTTCCATATAGTTGGAAAATTTGCAAACCTTTATCTAGACAGGAGCAAACCCACAATGTCTCAAATTTCTCTTAAAGTCACTTTAAAGAGCAACGCAAGGGATGCCATGGATATGGATATAAAGACATTCAGGATCAAAATGCAGAATAGGTTCAGACTATCTGAGAAGATAGTTAACAAATATAAGGATACCATATGTTTCATGGTAGAAACAGATTGCACATGCATGGAGACAGTTGAACCTAGAACCAAATGGATTCATCCTCTTAGTTATGAAGTGGAAGAACATGTGTTACAATGATATGCGCAATTTCTATTGTCTGCGCCCAAAGATCCTAATGAGCCTAGGTGGGGCACCTACAGAGAGAAGACCAATGAAGTGGATACTATCCTACACAGTGATGATAATAAAAGGAAAGCATCCAGAATTACATCTAACATACTGAAAGTTCATGTAGTCACTCAAGAAGATCTTGACAAAGCAAGAGATGCCAAGATAGCAAAAGAACTTGAGAAAGCTGAACATATCCAAAAGAAGAAGAAAGTAGAAGCACCTCTGCGCCCTCTACCACCATTGACTTAGATTCATCTCCACTGTCTACACCAAGTAAGAAGACTAGAGGAAGAAAACAGGCGACCACAAATCACCCATCCTCAAGGAAAACTTGGAGAAAAGCAAAGAATACTCAAGCTCCTCTTGAGGTAGGATTTAGACCTAGTCTAAATGTTTTAAGGAACAGAATTGTAAATGAAGCGAGATTAGATACACTTTCTAAAGTCTATGAAAAATATCGAGAAATTGATAAGACTGAGATACATTCTATGATCATATCTCATATGATCAAGTTCAAGAAGACAGTTCTTGAACTCAAGACAGTAATATCGGATCAGTTATGGAACTTATTGGAGATCATGAAAAGACATGCAATAGAGGAAGACATGAAGATTAGAGAAGAAACATTGGATACTCTTCTCCCTATATGCTCGCATGATGAAAAGGATATATTATTAGATCTGGTGAAGCCTCATCTCCAAACTAAGACAAGGACCTTACAGATTATGAACAAAGAGTATGAGCAGATAGGTAAGGAGACTGAAAAGGCATTTGCACAAGTGTTTATGGATGGACACATGTATCAATGAATGACGCCTACAACAAAAGTTACTCTAGCTCCTCCCAAACAGGTTACAAAACCAGTTATTCAGATAAGGCCTATAACAGGTCCACAGGTTTTAGCGCCCACAGTGACAATAACTTCTGATACAGATAAAGAATCAGAAGACACTATAGTAGTTGACAATGTCAAGATATCCATGATTGCATCTGAAAAATATATGGACAAAGTTGATAAGGCATTTGTAAGCACTGAAGAAATGTGCACTGATGATACCTCTACACAACAAGTTGAAGTTCCCATCAATGATCAAATTGATATAAATGAAGATACTCAAGATGGTGCTCAAGGTGATAAGACACCAATAAAAGAGATACCAGTAAAGATTGAATGTATGGATACAAGTCAGAATACTATATTCTCACCATCCACTCAACCATCTACCTCATTATTGTCAAGATTAACTCCTGATTCAACAAGTTTGGATGCATGGGGAGAAGAAGACCTAATCAAGATAAGAATTCTTTCTATGGAAAAGGCAAAAGAGAAAAAAGTGATGAGGAACCTCACTTTTTGGAAACAATTAACATATTGAATGACTTAGTGCCTGCTGATCAGAAAGTAGCTAAAGTCCAATCAGTTGAAGATGTGGACAACATTTTGTCAAACTTCAAATCACACTTTATAAGCTTAGTAGAATCTTCTACTAAGATTAAAGAAGATGAAGGAGAGATTGAATGATTTGGTAAAGAAATTTACCTTAGACTTGAACTCCTTAAAAATTGGGCAAGCCATACTGAAAGAGTTGGCAGCTAAAGGCAAGAGAATCATAGCAAACTGCATGGACAGAGTGAAGTTCACCTCTGAGCACACCAAAAAGGTAGAAGAGGCAGAATTAATGGTGGATAGCATCAGAAAATCAGTTGAATCATCCACGGAAGATATGAACATATACAATAATGTGTATCATAAACAGTTGGATAAAATTGAGAAGGCAAAATTGGAAATCAGCAAGATAAGAATAAGACAAACCTAGCTGAGAAATGCACTTGCGCCATCCCTAGCAGTCCTTAATGAGAACATCAAATAGATTGATGACACCATGGTGACATATGATCAAGGTCCTTGCATGGATCTGATAAAAATGGAAAAATTGACATATCCCCTATGCGCGCATCTCCACACAGTTGATGCTATGAAATTATTTTGGCAGAAAGAGATTCAATCTCTTCAAATTGTATATCCTGAAGTTTACATGGAGTAAGTATGCAGAAGACTTACTATTTTTTGTACACCTTTGTCATTAATGTCAAAGGGGGAGTAATATAGAATGTGTATATATAGAAAAGTATATGTATATATCAATAAGATGTTATGATATACAGTCACTTTTTGTGTTAAGTCATTTTGAGTAACTTGGCCACATTCTTTTGTTGCCATAAATGACAAAGGGGGAGATTGTTGGCAAGTTGGATTCTTGAGAATGAATGACTCATTTTGTGTTGTCATCATGGAAACAAAGTCATGTTTAGTTTCTGTCATGAAAGACAAAATGACTAAGTATGGAAAACAGGGCAGACAAAGATACTCAGCGATCAGCACATCAGCGCACGTGCGAGAGATCAAGTCAGCATATGCGCATTCAGATATATGTTGTATGACACATGTACATGCTACATCTAGACACGCATAGTATGGAACAACAATACGCCAAAGTTATAGACAGATCAATAGACCAGTAGTCCAGAAGACAGAGCATGGAAGCCGACTACTATTTTGATCAACGTGAATTATTTTGTAATGTAATGGCTAAGCGCCTTTGGTTATATGTTTTTAATGATGTAATTAACATTGTAGTAAACATGGTTGAGCCAACTTGTTTGGAAGTGTTGTATATTTTGTTTTAGGGTTGACTAGTGTTCTGTTTTGGGTCACGCCTATTCGGATATGAACATATAAGTATGTAATGTAAAGTTATGTTACAAGTGTCGAATATAATGTAAGAGGAAGATACAGAAGTGCAGTACAATGAAGTCAGTATATGATATATCTCTTTAAGAGAGTAAGAGCATTCGCGCATACACGAAACTGATCAGACAACAGTGTCATCACAGTAGTGTCATCACAGCAGTTCATTTTGATATAGTGTATATCATCTTTCAGAAGGTTGTAGCCTTCATCCTATTGGGCAGTGAGCCTAGGTAGTGATCCATATACCTTTAAGAGGGTTTTGTAAAAGACTCCTAACAGGGTCCGACCTTTAACCAGGTCATTGTACTCATATTGTAAAGACTGCTTCTAATAAGGCAAAGGAACTTTAACAGGTTCATTATACATAGTACAATACTTGTGGGTACTAATTCCCACCAGGGTTTTCCTCAGATCAAGGTTTCCCCATAATCATATCATGTGTTATGAGTTCTTATATTAAGCATCATTCTATGTATGTTTGATTTATATTTAAGTTGCTAAAAAGTAGATTATTGACAAACATTGATTCACCCCCCCCCTCTCAATGTTTCCAACACAAAGTGATCCCTATACTCGGCGGTCACGCCGCCATCTACCACATCTCGCAGGTAGTCCCACTATACTGGGACCAATGCATGAATATCTATCATTGTGCGTCCCTGGTCCATCTTCGTCATCTAGCCCCTACGAATCTCATTAGTAAATCTGGCATAAGCAGTATACTCCTGTGATATATCCTATGGGAAACCAAACTTCCGCCATACCCACTTCTGTGGGAATATCTCAATAATAGTAATGGTGCAACCTATCATTGCACATGAGCCAAACATATGACTTAGCTGCTCTGCCGCATCATCCCAAGCCTCTGTAAGTCTCTAGGGCCTCCAAACTACTGCCGCTAGGTCGTCAAGCTGGGTTTGCCTCTGATCTACCTTACCCAGCGCTGGCTGGGTAATCATGCCCCTGTATTGGTGAATATAAGGCTCTAATGGCTGCCTCATATCCTTGCATATAGGCCTGGTCATAAGAAGATGCTCCCAGGCCCATACCTGTAGTACAAAAACTCATGCTGCCATACTCTTCGCCTCTCGATAGGCGATCTCATGCATCTCATGATACATGTGTGCTAACATACACTGACCCCATCCATAATGTCAAGGTCGTGCTAACATCAGCTGCAAGATCCTACCCCAGCCACACTCTAGACTATGCTGTCCATGATCAGGCATTAGGTAGCACCCAAGGAAGCATGCTAGAACCACGGACAACCTGTGGGTGGGACCATACTCGCTAATCAGATCCTCCCATGGGATGGCTCTCCCCATGACGAGGTCATCTTGAAAGACCTCCCTCAATGCTATTGTCCCCAACCTAGGTCGTGTCTCATACTCTACTCGGACACCGTGGAAAGGTATCCTCAGGATCCGGTATATGTCCTTGGGAGTAACAGTCATCTCCCCCTGTGGTAAATAGAAAGTGTTCATTTCCAAATGGAAACACTCGACCAAGGCTCCTAGCAATCCGTGATTTACTTGAATCTCGGGTACATCACATATTGAACTCAATCCCAAAGTACCTATATGCATTGTCTCAGCATCGTCCAATTGTGATACCAATCTACTGATGGCCGGGTGGTGCGATTTGAATGCAATGTCTGGAAATTCAACCTGCAAGACATACAAATAACAGAGCATGATCAGTAATCTGAGATAATCGAAGCATAATGAGATAATAAAGCATTCAAGACATCCTACAGAGAGTAACAATGCTGACGCAAAATCTATTGGATACGATGCAGACTAATTTCATGTTCTTATTGACCACTTTTTCCCATGCAAAGAAGTAGATTTTCGCGTGAAGAAGTTCTCTTTTGCGCGAAGAAGTTCTTCGAATCGCGCGACATTAACCTTTCGTGCAAACTTTAATGCCTAGTTGTGTGAAGAAACACCCTCTAGAAGGGTTTCTCATGCGAACATGGGTACTCTCCCACGCGAGATTCCTCACCGAATGACGCAAAATGCAGTTTCATCGCGTGAGATTTCCCTACGGGCCGCGCGAAGAAACTACTTGTTTGCACGGAGACCTGTGACTCATTTCCTAAAAATGTGAAAAATGAGAAAAATTGACAAAAATTGAAGAAATTTGAAATACCGAGAGGTTTATCGACTACTTATTGGAGGTCTGTATGTTGCGGGCCGGCTGTGTCGCCTAGATCGCTCGAATCGGTGCATGCTGTAGGGGACCACCATTTTCGCTCAGAGCTCCGTTTGTCAAAGTCAAAAGGTTTAAATGATTTGAAAATGACCTTTTTGTCCTTCTATAGGTTTTGAACTAATTTTTCAAACTGCTCCGTTTTGCACGTAAACTTCACCATTACCTAATTTGACCGCTCTGAATCCATTTCCGTGATCGAAATCGAAATCTGACAGTTATATATAGCTCAAAATTGCATTTTAAAATTTTTGGGACCGACGCGATCGGACGCTTGTGCAGTCAACTTTTTGATGTCACTTTCTTGTCAGAATCTTATCTTATCATCATTTTTCTCAAATCTTTGACTTTTTTCCTCAAAAGTCAACTTTGGTCAACCCTAGTCAAACTTTGTCAAGCAGACCTCAAAATCGCTCGAAATTGATTCTGAATCTTCTAAATTCTTCCACAATCAATTCTAAGTTCTTCTTGATCTCTGATTCAACATCTATCTATGATTTTTCTCTTTCCATCATCATTATGATGCGTCATCTTTCCATTTCGCTCCCGAGGGGGCAGGATGATTACATCATTTAATCTATTCCAATCAATTTGATCTGATTTTCAAAATTCCTCATTGCAAGGCCCATCTCATCACTTAGGGCATGTTCAATTTTTCATACTTCATAGTCAAAACTGGATACTCCACAATCAATAAGGGCATCTTTGTTCCTTACATCTTGTCATCTTTTAAGTATTTGAGCAACCTAACTCAGATTCTTGAGGATCAAAATCCATTATAGAGATGGTTCTCAAAAAACTATCTTTTGGGAGAGGTATTGGGGCAATCTAACCCCGACTCCTGATAATCAAGCTCCATTCTGGAGATGATTCTGAACCTCTATTTATTATCTTCTGAGACAGGTATCGGGGCAATCTAACCTTGACTCCTGAAGGTTAAGCCTCATTTTGGGGATAGCCTTTTGAAAGATGTCAATCTAACCAGTGTTTGGGAAATCTAATCTAGATATTGGGGGACTAAGCTCTGTTCTAGAGATAGTCCTAAAATCTCTATTTAATTATCTTGTTGGACAGGTATCAAGGTAATCTAACCCCGACTCCTGAAGGTTGAGCCTCGTTCTGAGGACAGTCTTGTGAAAGATATCAAATCTATTTAGGTATCAGGGCATTCTAACCCAGATCCCTGAGGATCAAGCTTTGTATAGAAGATGATCCTCAAAAACTCTACTTGACCGGCATCTTGGCAACCTAACCTAGACTCCAGAGAGTCAAGCTTTGTTTTGGAGATGGCTCTGAAATCTTTGCATCATCAATTTTTCAAATATATTCTTCTGTGCTTCAAGCATCAGACTATTCTTTGAATCAATGCACTGCTCGCACATCAATTCAAAGAGGGGCAAAATGTAACACCCCAAAATTGGCATCTTGCAACCTTAACCAATTTTGTTGCATTTATCACTCTTCTAGATCATCTAAGTCCTATTGTACTAGGCAATTTTGAGTTTTGAATGACTCTACTCAACCTGAGTGTAAAATGTAGAAAATCCTAAATCTGCATTAATCATACATCATATTTAATTCCTAAATACCTATTTGGCTAAACAAACCTGATGATCGATTTAATTTAATTATAAATTCCTAGCACTTTAATTAAATTAAATTCATCCTCTTTAGCTAAAGACACATAAAATGGAATTAAATGATATTTAATTATTAAATAAATATCCTCATTTTCAATAATTGAATTTAATTATTCAGATAATTGAGAAAAATCAATTATGAGGTCATATTTATTTAATTAATTTGATAATCTCTCAAAAATCTTTCTTTTATTCAGAATTAGAAACTTCTCTTTAATTATGCTTTAAAGATAGAGAAAATAGATAAATCAAATAAAACAATTAAATCAAAGAAAGAAAATAGTTAAAAGCAGAGAGAAAACAATTTATTGTATTCTTTTGAATAAAGCTTTCTATTCTAAACCGGCTTTTCTATCTGTTTTAATTCAAAGAGAAAAGTTTCTATTCTGATCATCTCTGAGTCTATAAAAGAACTGACATTCTTCATTCAAAACCCCCACTCATTTTTTATGCATTGTTAGAATACTGAATTATTGTCACATTTCTTGATATCTCATATAGAATAATTTCATTATTGCAATAGAATAGTTTCAATTTCTAGAATAATTGCATTGAAATCATGTCTTAGAATAATCTCACATCTTTTAAATTCTTAGGATAATCTTGCATTGTATTGCATTCATGGAGAAAAATCCTTCGCTCCTAGATTAGTCTATGGTTTTGAGACTCGTTTAGAGAGCTATTTCAAAAACCCTGTCTGGATAGAAGGCAACAGGTCAAATCATACAGGCAAACAAGATGAATAATCTCATATTTATTCTTGTGTGTACTTGGTGAAGAAGGACTATGTTGAAGTGTATGGTGAGTTAACAAGGCCAAATTTAGCACATACAATTGGAAGGAAAAAAAGAGAAAACCAACCAAAATAGAGAGACTCGTGTTCTTTCCAACATGTAATAGGATTAAAAATTTAGAAGGTGAGAAATAAAATGAAGCTAAGAGGATAACTGAGGGTGAAGGATGTTAGAATTTTTTCTTTACATTTTTCATTGATGTCACTATTTTTGTAGAGAATATGGTATGAAAACTTTTTACAAACCACAGGTTTGTGTTTTGGTTTGTACTTATCCTCAATTGAAGATATGGTTTTGCAATTTTGGATATATATTCCTAAAATAAGAAAAAATGACACTCAAGATTTTAGATGATATCTATATATGTTGCAAAAGTTATCATTATAGAATGTTGCTTCTAGAAAACACTTTGTTTTCTAGAAACAAGATAAGTCAACTAGTATGACTAAATTTTGTTGCATGTATGTTTTTTGTTTTATAATTTTGGGTCAAGGATATGAAATGGGTAAAATGTGTAAAATATAGTTGGCATCGATAATTCTTTTTCTTTGGCTGACCTGGCTAGGTAACGTGTGTGGAAGATAATGTATGGAATTGTTTTCAGATGGGCTATTCTTTGGGTGACACCATGTTTTGATATGGACAAAAATTTTTGTTGAAGAAATAGTATATATATGCATCCTACATACCTTGATGATGTGAATTATGCATGATATGAATATAATGTAAAAGACCTTTGATAACACTAAAAAAACAAATGTAATCAAATGAAGTGTGCAAAATATGTATTTTAAACATCACTAGAATTGAACCTCATACATGTATGACATGCAATGAAAATAGTTTATTTTGTAATCTTGACAATGATTCAAAATTCCTATGTAGTAAGCCTTATTAGGAAAGCGAGCCCTCGATAGTGAGTCGTAATATTTTATAACCACTTATGAGATATTCATATTTAATCCTCTCCAGGGTTTTCCCCAATTGGGTTTTGAACATATGGATCTTAGATCATCTCCAAAATAGCTCCTAAATGAAAGAAAAATAGGCCAAGATTGAGAACTTAAGGCATCCCTTGAAGATCTTTTAAACACGTAGAATGAAAGCTAAGATGTGGATGAAAATATCAAAGAAGAAAATGAATGCATTAGGAAGCTAAGATAAAAATTAGGAAATTAAAAGACATAAAGAAGTTAGTAAAGAAGTAAAACAATAAAATGATAGTTATTAGTCTAAAATTACAAGTTCAAGAAGACACAAATATAAAAGAATGCTTGAATGGAATCATTGACAAAAAGATAGAGATATGCAAGAAACTAGAACAAGAAGTAGTATTTCTTAAGTCATATCTCTATCGTTATTATTTGCTTCTCCTATTTCTAATGTCATATCAACAATTTTTTTGTTACATGGATTCTTTTTCCTTCATCTCTTTTAATCATTTTTGCTACATTTTCTTCTTCATTTTCCACTGCACCTTCTTTTTCCTCTTAACTCTTTGTGCCTTTATCCACCCATGTTTTTGTTGTCCACTTTTTTTTTTCCATTACAATGGTCTGAATTATCCTATGAATCCATGCAACACTTATACTTGTTCAATTTGTAATTTTCAATATACTTTTGTTTATTTTCCTTTTTGTTTTTATATATTTTCCTCCTTATTTCTTTCTCATATACGAGACTCCAAAACTCCATCTCACACTCATACATCTTACTATCACTACTTGGTTTTCCATCCTTCTCATATTCTTCTTGAAAACTCTTCCCTTTAATACCATTATACAAGAATCAAAAGCATCATAATTGAAATTTTTTAATTCAACTTTCTTACCTTTCACCTTGTATATGTTCTCCTTAAGTTTCTACCAATCTGATGTTGCAACTATCTCAATCTTCTTCTTTTTTATTTAATTAAGTGAAACTTTGGCTTCTTTGTATTTATTTACAAAATAATTTTTAATCTTCTCAGATTCTTCAACATGCTTCTAGACATCATTTTCCTTTACATATCTTGCTATTATTTCTGAACTTCATGGTGTGACAATGCTCCTTCTCTTTTGTTGAGCTATTCTTCTTGAATTATAACTCGTTGGCTTATACAAGTCCTAGCAGAAATGCTAACTCTACATCCTTAGCCTCTATCTTTTATTCTCATCTTATATTCTCTTTTAGTGTTTTTTCACCATCATATCCTAAAACACCACTTTTATCTCCTACTACAAAATGCTTGACCACCCATAATTTTTTTTCCATAGTCTTGGGATTTTTTCTCTTTAAATCTAACCTCATTCTTCATAATCCTTGGTCTAATTTTTGCCTTAAAAAATCTTCTCTATGCTTCCTTCCATGCAAAATTTCCTTGCCTTATCATATCTATTTTTATTTGGACATGCCTTTCATGCTTGATATTTGTTTACTATCATAATTTCCATTGTAAGTACCTTATTTACACTTTCTTTGTTGTCCCATGACCACTGATTCATTTTACCTACATGGAACTATATACCCATGATTCACCATTTTCCTTCTCTCCTTTTAAACTTTCTTATCCACATCCTTACTTCTACTTATATGATCAAAACTAACATTTTTCTTACCACTTACATAACCAAAATTATCATTGTGACATCCGTTTACTTCTTTGAATTGGATTCTTAATATTTTTTTCCAACTTTTCCTCTTTATAGAAATATTGTCTTGTATTTGAAAAATATTCCAAGGTGTATGTTAGAATAAATGAGAGGGGGGGGGGGGGGGAAT
The DNA here is from genome assembly GCA_018584345.1 of Thuja plicata. Taxonomy (NCBI): domain Eukaryota; kingdom Viridiplantae; phylum Streptophyta; class Pinopsida; order Cupressales; family Cupressaceae; genus Thuja; species Thuja plicata. The sequence continues at coordinate 525,631 of MU226122.1, forward strand.
CAGNGAGAGGGGGGGGGGGGGTGAATCAGTGGCCTTAAAAATAATTCCAAAAATCCAACCAAAACTTATCTCTCAAATATAATTCTTTCAGTCCATCAATATGTATGACATAAATAAACTTACGAAATATAACCTACTTGGTAAGATATACTATCTTTTCTAGAATTTACCGAATAGCAGTAAATAAACTTAGTGTTAACCGACCAATCCAGTTTCAATAATGAGTAAAGAAAAATATCAATGAAATGAAACATATACACATTTGACACATATATTTTAACATGGAAACCCTGCTAAGGGAAAACCAACCTGGGACTGGTAACCCAAAATATTTTCACTCTTTTAAAGTGAGCTCAGTGAAGAGCCAACCTTGTTAAAGGTTACAATACACACTATTAAGTGCAACCTTGTTAGAGGATTTAAAACTAATAGTTTTTCTTTTAACCTAGAATTCACTATGCTATCAAAAAGAAAACCTTTTGAAACACTTGAGTATCTCAATACAATAAGGAATGCTAAACCCCACTCGGTTAAGAGATTTTTTGAATCAAAATTTAAACTGATATAGTAAATGATTTGTTCAAAAAACAACTTCAACTTACAGATATTCAGATCTATTGTTAGTCCAATAATACCTCTCTGATCAATGTTCACTTCAGTTCTTTTTCTCTCTTTCTTTCTTCTGCTTGATGAATGCTTTGTCCTTTGTTGTCCGGTGTCTATAGAATTCCTTGGCTCTGTTCTTCAGCCTTTATGATCAGATCTGCATGAAGACTTCTACCTTCACCAGACTTATATTCAGCATTCCTCTCTTCATAATGAATTCCTTGTCTCTTTATATAGACATTATTAGCTTCTCAATCTCCTTGTTTTTTTCATAGATCACTTCTTGATCCGTAAAAATCTCCATGCTTTCTTTATCCTATAAAGCTCTACTTTAGTTTTATACTGAAAATCTCTCCATGATAACTGTAAATAAAACATGCTTTAAATCTCTTTCCTTTCTTTAGTTTAAATGATCATTGACAATAAAGCAATCAACCAGTCATTCCCTAAATATATCTCTTCCTAGCTAAGTAATTTTTTCATTCTTTAACTTCAATTTGGATCGGTCATCAACTCCTGTTAGCTTGATCATTGACTTCAGTTATGCTCGGTAAATAGTAATGCAGAGGTGACAACAAGAAGTGTGGTCTTTCTCCTTTACCTTCAAAAAGACACCCAAGCCAACATAGGTCCTCCTAGGATCATAGATCCTTTCCTACACAATGTCTTCTACCTATTCAAGGTTTTATAACCAATTCTCAACTCTTCCCAATTGGATACAATCCAATTCAAAATCTTGCACCTTTGAGCTCTAGGGACACTAGCCCTATTCTAGGCCTCAAACTAGAAGTCTTCACCAGTGACTTCACCAACCCAAATTAACTACTGGGACACATTAATTATGTCATAAGGACCAAGAATCACCCTTTGGTTTAGCCCTCCACCTTCTGTACAGTACCTATCTAGGACTATCCTAGAATTCTTTATAGTACTATCCAGTAGGTTTTTCCAACTTAACTTTTCCTCCCGATCACCTTCTAGAAAAATAAGGATATATATAGATACCCTTTATGAAGTTATGTCAAACCCCAAATCTTTAGACTCCAACTCCACTCCAGCAACACCTAACACATCAAGTTCACAGACCTAATTGGCCTAATTAGGCTTGGATATCAAGGAAAGTACTCAAAATTGGGTGAATGAGATTGAAACAATGCTTCATATGCCTTCAAATAACTCCCTATAACACAAATCAACTCTTAGTTCTCTCCACCAAACTTTCTAACAAACTCAACACTTACTTCTCCTTCCTTCTAGGCTGAATACATTGAGATATTCAACCTAGGGCTTGATGCAGGAGGGATTTACCCTTAGAGCCATCTCCTAATCTTTTATAATAATTAAATCCACCATCTTAACTTTCATTTTCCAGGATCTTATAGAAATCCACCAGACAGAATACAAGTTAGGGCTCCATTTGCAAACTGTGCTTCAAATATGCTCTTTCCTGGACTGCTTTTTGGAAAACTCAAACAACAATTATCAAATGAAAACCAAATGAATTAAAATAAATTTAAAAGTTACATTAACACAAAATACCTTCAATACATCAACTTAGTTTCCCAATCTCACACCAGACACAACTGTACAACTCAGAAATGCTCAAAAAAATGCTTCATATTCCATTTCCCATGCATCCAAGTTACATTCCAGAAATTCTAACCATGTAGGTTTAAAGTAAGCACTTAAGAACACTTAAAATGTGAATTTGGATCGATGAAAAAAACCCTATGACTATTGGGCTTCCATCTTGCAACTCTCGAGCAAATTTTCAAAGTTGTATGAGCAACTTTTTGATAAGTTTTGCAACATTTGGCAAAACTTGTCTTTTTGCACTCGAAGACTTTTGGAATGAATCCAAACCTATCAAATTGAAATAAAAATCTTAAAATAACATGGATCCAAGGAATTTAACACTAAGGACTCTAAAAACATAAAAACATGCTTAAAGTAACATAAGCCTAACTAGGTGATCCAAATGGACTAAGGTATCTCTAGGCTCATAAGATTGCCTAAGAGATCCTTGACCACACACACACATGGATCCAAAACCAAAATAGGATGATCCTCTAAGACCAATTCATTTATGAAAAACAAGAAATTTGCAGGATGACAGTCAATCAGTGATAGCCATGGGTGCACTGCACCAAATAGCTCTTTCTCGGTAACACTTTCTTGGTTACTATGGTGCTCGGTATACACTTGCTTGGTAACACTTGCTTGGTTACTACTGTGCTCGGTTAACACTATCTTTTAGTGTGCACTATCTATCGATGTTCATTGTCACTCGGTGTATACATACTTTTTATGTTTTACTGATAACATAAACTGTCTCTTTACATCTTCAAGGTTATGACCAATATGTGTTTGAATAATCAAACCATATCAAGTTGACATCAATTAAAATACAATAAATTAACTGATTTAATGTATCACATTCACTTTTTCTTCTCGTTGACCATCAACTTATCATCTTCAAACATTCAATTAGTTATAGTTCATCAATCTCTCCCTTTGGCATTGATGGAAACATACTACGAAATATGCAGTATGAGATATGCCATAACATACCAAACTTATTATTCTATAACAAATTCAAATACCTAAATCTCGGTACGCTCTTCTAGCTTAGATTTTATTATGTTGTGTTCTCTCCCTTTCTTCTTTCCCTTCAATGGATAGGTAGTCTTTCATTCTTCAAGTGAACCATAACCATATCTCCAACTTTGAATTGGACATCTCTCCTCTTGGAATCTGCTACTTGTTTATACTTCTCAAAGGTTTGTTACAATCTGTCATTCACTTGTTGATGAATGTTCTTCATTACCTCTGCAAAATCCTCAGCTTGGGCACTCCTCTAGCCAAAATCCTAAATGTTTCTTAGCTCCAAGACACTCCTAGGGTGGGATACATAGACAAATTGGAAAGGATTGAGTCCTGAACTTCTATTGACAGAATCATTATAAGATAACTCTGCTTGTGGAAGGATTGAATCCCATGCCACTCCATACTCCTTTTTCAGGCATCTTAACAAGTTTCCTAGAGACCTATTGATGACTTCAATCTATCCATCTGATTGAGGATGGTAGGCAGATGACATAGGTAGATTTGTTCCAAGTTTCTTCCAAAGGGTATGCCAAAAATGTCCTATAAACTTGGGGTCTCTGTCTGAAATAATGGTGAGTGGTAAACCATGGAGTCTCACAATCTCCTTGAAGAATAGCCTTGCAATACTTGAGGCATCATGTGTAGTCTTAAAAGGTAAGAAGTGGGCCATGTTGGATAATTTGTCTACAACCACATAAACACTATCATCGCCTTCTTTTGTCCTTGGAAGAACCAATACAAAATCCATGTTGATGGAGTCCCAAGGTTTGTTAGGGATGGGTAATGGTATGTACAATCCTGCATTTGAACTGGTGCCTTTGGCTTTCTGACACTCTAGGAAATTCTCTACAAATCTCCTTATCTCAGTCTATATCTTGGGCCAGAAGTAGAACCTTCTTACTAGCTCAAGTGTCTTGTCAAGACCAAAGTGGCCTGATAGACATCCACAATTCTTCTCTTTTATGATATTCTCCCTCATGGAACAATTAGGGATGCATAATTGACTCCCTTTAAACAACAATCCTTCTTGAACCATATATTCTACAAATTTAATGTGGTATCTATCTCCTAGTTCCAAAAAAACTTGGTAAATTTATTTGAAGTCTGCATCAATGGGATACATGTCTTTGAGGACAGAGATACCTACACTTTCCAAGGCCACTTCTTGTATAGCCAAATTCCTCCTACTCAATGCATCAACTACCTTGTTAGCTACTCCCTTTTTATTCTTTATGGTGAAAGTGAGTGCTTACAAGTACTCCATCCACTTGAGGTGTCTATGATTTAGTTTCTCCTGCATGTTAAGAAAACTCAAAGCATGATTGTCAGTATATACACCAAATTCTTTTGGAAATAAGTAATGCCTCCACTTTCTTAGTTATTGGACCATAACATACATCTCCAAATCATATGTAGAGTACTTCTACTTAGCTTCATTAATCTTTTCACTGAAAAATGCCATAGGTCTCCCTTCTTGACTGAGAACACCCCCAATAGCTCTCTTACTAGCATCACATTCAATGGTGAACACCTTGTGAAAACCAGGGAGAGTTAAGATAGGCTTTTGAGAGACTCTTGTCTTCAAATATTCAAAGGACTTGTCTACAAAATCAGTCCATACAAACTTGCATTTCCTTTCCCATTTGATAGTTCCTATCATTGGTGCACTCACCCCACTAAAATTGTTCACAAATTTCTATAAAAGCTAGCTAGCCCATGGAAACGTTTGACCTCACTGAAAGATTTTGAGGTGGGCCAATTCAGTATGACTTCAACCTTGGAAGGATCCATTTTCAAATTACCCTTGGAGATGACAAAGCCAAGAAATATCGGTTCCTCTTGCATAAACACACATTTTTCCAAATTTATCCTCAACTTTTCTTCATGTAGTCTCTTCATTACCATATCTAGATGTATCAAATGCTCCTCTTTATCTTTTCTAAAGATCAATATGTCATCTAAATAAACAACTACAAAGTGATTTATGAAAGGCTTAAGGACCTCATTCATCAATCTCATAAAAGTACTAGGATCATTAGAGAGACTAAAGGGCATCACTACCCATTCAAATAAGCCCTCATTGCTTTTGAAAGCTGTCTTCCAATCATCCCTTCTCTGATCCTAATTTGATGATACCCACTCTTTAGATCAATTTTTGAGTAATATTTTGCCCCTCCTATGCATTCCATGAGATCTTCTATCCTTGGGATAGGAAATCTATATCTGATGTTTATCATATTGATGGATCTAGAGTCAGTACACAGCCTCCATGTACCCTCTTTCTTAGGTGCTAGAACTGCAGGGAATGCACAAGGCCTTATGCTCTTCCTAATGAAGCCTTTTTCCATCAACTCTTGAATCTATTTTGCAACTTCTACATTTTGGTTAGGGGTCAACTTGTAAGCAACCTTATTTGGAAAGGTAGAACCAGGTATGAGGTCTACAGTGTGGCTAATATCCTTCTGTGGTGGTAAAACATTAGTACTCTTGTCTTCAACTATTCCTTTTTATTTATTCAACAAATCTACTACTTCCTTGGGGCCAATACTTCTCTAAGGTTCTTGACCTTTTGGTGTCTTCTTAGGATCTATTTTGGGCTTTACTATGATGGAAAAACAAGGTGTGCCTCTCTCCTTAATGACTTTCAAAAAATCCTTCTCTCCCACTAAGGTAACACTATTTTTTAGGGCTTTGTCTTTCTCAGAATCAGGGAGAGGTGTCAAAGTGTAGCTAATCCCATTATTATTCAAAGTATACACATTTTTCTTACCCTCATGTTGGGAATCAACATCATATTGCTAAGGTCTTCCTAGGAGAAGATGACATGCATCCATATCCACAACTTCACACAAAAATTTATCTTTATATTCTCCTACTTGAAACTCTACCCAACATTTCTCATCTACTAAAGCTTGTTGATCCTTATTAAGCCAAGATACTTTATAGGGGCTTGGGTGGGGTATTTTCTTCAAACATATCTTATCTATAATTGCATTAGAAACTAAATTCTCTATAGAACTAGAATCAACAATAACTTTGAAAATCTTACCAAGTACCTTGCAGTGAGTTCTGAATAGACTCTTCCTTTGTGGGGATTCCTTGGGAGTTGGCATCTTCAAGAGTGTCCTATTGAACATTGTGCATTATCCTTGCTCAGGGTCTGTAGGTCTAAATGTAGTGGTGTGGTAGGAGGTCATTCTTTGATAGTCCTCATCTTTGGTGAGTTGGACTCTTCTATCTCCTCCTAATGTACCAACCTTGTTTGGACATCTAAAATATTGGTGACCAACCTGATTATAGGAAAAACACTTTCTAGTGAATGTGGAGTTGCTTCTACCTCCTAACCTTCCTCTTCTATTTCCTCTACCCCCTCTAAAATTACCTTTTTTATTCTTCTCTCTGTCATACTCTTGTTGACTGGATTCTCCCTATGGTCTTGGATATGATCTTCTTCCTTGAAACCTTCCCCTACCTCTAAAACCATTTCCTCTTCCTCTACTATTCTGGTCTCCTCTCCTTCTTTGTTTCTCTTCAATATTCATAGCCATATGATAGCACTAGTCTACAGATTGGGGATAAAAAAAACTTAGTTCATCTTGAATAATGTACTTGAGCCCATTCATGTATATAGAAAGTTTTTTTTCTCACTTTCAGGGGTCTTTGTCTTCATGGAGATCTTGTGGAATTCATTAGTGTAAGATCCCACATCAAGATCCTTTTGCTTCAAATTTTGTAACTTCTTATGCAAAGTTAATTCATAATCTTCAGGAATAAATTGCTTCTTGATTTCTCTTAACATCTTCTTCCATGTGGTTATAGGGTGCTTTTCTTTCTCCACCCTCTCCCTTTGTATGAAGTTCCACCAACTTAGTGCATGTCCTTTCATTTTGGACTTGGAAATATTTGTTCTTTGTGAGATAGGTACATCCTCACATTCAAAGTACTTTTCTAGGGCCTCCACCCAATCCATTCATTCCTTAGGGTCCATCTTGCCCATAAAAAATGGTAGGTCTAGTTTTTTTTATCTTTCCTACCCACTCTCTCCAAAGCTTCTAGGATTCTTTGCTCTTCTGGAACCTTTGTCTTCTCTTCATCACTCTCCTCAATTGACAGCGCCCAAAGTAGTGCAAGGGATGCCATGCATATGGATATAAAGACATTCAGAATCAAAATGCAGAATAGGTGCAGATTATCTGAGAAGATAGTTGACAAATACAAGGATACCATATGTTTCATGGTAGAAACAGATTGCACATGCATGGAGGCAGTTGAACCTAGAACCAAATGGATTCATCCTTTTGGTTATGAAGTGGAAGAACATGTGCTAGAAGGATATGCACAAGTTCTATTGACAGCGCCCAAAGATCCTAATGATCCTAGATGGGGAACTTACAGAGAGAAGACCAATGAAATGGATACTGTCTTACATAGTGCTGATAATAAAAGGAAAGCATCTAGAATTACATCCAACATACTAAAAGTTCATGGAGTCACCCAAGAAGATCTTGACAAAGCCAGAGATGCCAAGATAGAAAAAGAACTTGAGAAAGCTGAACAGATCTTGAAGAAGAAGAAAGTAGAAAGAACCTTTGTTCCCTCTACCACCATTGACTTATATTCATCTCCATTGTCTACACCAAGCAAGAAGACTAGAGGAAGAAAACAGGCGCCTACAAATCACCCATCCTCAAGGAACACTTGGAGCAAAGCTAAGATTACTCAAGCTCCTCCTGAGGTAGGATTTAGACCTAGTCTAAATAATTTAAGGAATAGTATTGTTAATGAAGGGAGATTAGATACACTTTCTAAAGTATATGACAAGTATCAAGAAATTGATAAAACTGAGATACACTCTATGATCATATCTCATATGATCAAGTTCAAGAAGACAGTTCTTGAACTCAAGATAGTGATACCAAATCATTTATGGAACTTATTAGAGATCATGAAAAGACATGAAATTGAGGAAGATATGAAGATAAGAGAAGAAACAATAGATACTCTTCTTCATGTATGCTCACATGATGAGAAGGCTATATTGTTAGATCTGGAGAAGCCTCATCTCTGAACTAAGACAAGGATTCTACAAATTATGAACAAGGAGTATGAAGAGATAATTAAGGAGACTGAAAAGGCATTTTCACAAGTCTTTATGGATAGACACATGTATCCACCAACGGCTCCTACAAGAAAAGTTACTCCAGCTCCTCCCAAACAGGCTACAGAACCAATAATTCAAATTGCGCCTATAACAGGTCCACAAGTTTCAGCGCCCACAATGATAATAACTTCTGATATAGATAAAGACTCAAAAGACACTATAGTAGTTGACAATGTCAAGATATCCATGACTATATATGAAAAAGATATGGACAAAGTTGAGAAGGCATTTGTAAGCTCTAAAGAAATGTGCACTAATGATACCTCTACACAACAAGACGAAGTTCCCATCAATAATCAAGTTAACATAAATGTAGATACTCAAGGTGACAAGATGCCAATTAAAGAGAAACCAGTAAAGTTTGAATGCATGGATACTAGTCAGAACACTATATTCTCACCATCCACTCAACCATCTACCTCATTGTTGTCAAGGTTAACTCCTGATTCAGCAAGCTTGGATGCATGGAGAGAAGAAGACCTAATCAAAATCAGTGTTCTTGATATGGAAAAAGAAAAGGAAAAACAAGTGATGAGGAACCCTCACTTTTTGGAAACAGTGAAAATTTTGAATGACTTAGTTCTAGCTGACCAAAAAGTAGCCAAAGTCCAATCAGTTGAAGATGTGGACAATATTTTGTCAAACTTCAAATCACACTTCATAAGCTTAGTAGACTCTGCTACTAAGATTGCAGAAGATGAATATAAGAGGGAGAGACTGAATGATTTGGTAAAGAACTTTACCTTAGACTTGAACTCCTTAAAGAGTGGACAATCTATATTAAAGGAATTGGGAGATAAAGGAAAGAGAGTCATAGAAAACTATATCGACAGAGTGAAGCTCACCTCTGAGCACACCAAAAAGGTAGAAGAAGCAAAGATAATGATAGATAGCATAAGAAAATCAGTTGAAACTTCCACGTAAGACATGAACATATGTAACAATGTCTACCAAGGGTAGTTAGATAAAATTGAGAAAGCAAAGTTAGAAATCAACAAGATAAGGGTAAGGCAAACCCAGTTAAGGAATGCACTTGTGCCATCCTTAGCAGTCCTCAATGAGAAAATCAAACAAATTGGTGCCACTATTATGATATATGATCAAGGTCCCTGCATGGATTTGATAAAAATGGAGAAGCTGACATATGCATTGTGCGCGCATCTACAAATAGTTGATGCTATGAAGGTATTTTGGCAGAAAGAGATCCAATCTCTTAAAATTGTGTACTCTGAAGTGTATATGGAGTAAGTATGCAGTAGACTTACAATTTTTTGCACACCTTTGTCATTAATGTCAAAGGGGGAGAATATAGAATGTGTATAAGCGGAGAAGTATATGTATATATGATGTTATACAGTCATCTTTTGTGTTAAGTCATTTTGAGTAACTTGACCACATTCCTTTGATGCCATAAATGAAAAAGGGGGAGATTGTTGGCAAGTTGACTACTTGAGGATGCATGACTCTTTTTGTGTTGTCATCATGGCAACAAAGTAATGTTTATTCTTTGTCTTAAAAGACAAAATGACTAAGTAAGGAAAATAGGGCAGACAAAGATACTCAGCAATTAGCACATCAGCACACATGTGAGAGATTGAGTTAGCATATGTGAGTTTAGATATAAGTTTTATGACATGTGTACATGCTACATCCAGACACACATAGTATGGAACTACAGTACGGAAAAGTTACAAGCAGATCAATAAACCAGCAGTCCAGGAGACAGAGCATGAAAGTCGACTAAGTGTTTTGATCAGCGTGTGTTATTTTATAATGTAATGGCTAAGCGCCTTTGGTTATATGATTGTAATGATGTAATTAAAATTGTAGTAAACACACTTAAGCAGACTTGTTCGAAACCATTGTATATTTTGTTTTAGGGTCGACTAGTGTTTTGTTATGGGTCACGCCTATTCGGATTTGAATATATAAGTATGTAATGTAAAGATATGATAGAAGTGTGTTGATTATTGTACAAGAGGAAGATACAGAGGGATAGTACTATGAATTCAGTATATGATATAGCTCTTTGATAGAGTAAGAGCATTCATGCATACACAGAAATGATCAGACAAACAATGTCATCACAATAGTTCATTTTGATATAGTGCATATCATCTTTCAGAAGGTTGTAGCCTTCATCTTATTGGGTAGTGAGCCTAGGCAGTGAGCCATATACCTTCAACAGGGTTTTGTAAAAGAATCCTAATAGGGTCCGACCTTTAACCAAGTCATTGTACTCATATTTTAAAGACTGCTTCTAACAGGGAAAAGGAACTCTCACAAGTTCATTATACTTAGTACAATATTTGTGGGTACTAATTCCCACCGGGGTTTTCCTCTAATCAAGGTTTCCCCATAATCATATCATGTGTTATGAGTTTTCATGTTAAGCTTCATTTTATGTATGATTGATTTATGTTTAAGTTGCTGAAAAAGTAATTAATAAACAAACACTGATTCACCCCCCCTCTCAATGTTTCTAACAATTGGTATCAGAGCGTTGACAATGATACTAGGGTATAAGTTTCAGCAAGCTAGCAGATTGAAGAGTGTCTCTGTAGCAATACTCCTAGTAGCTATCAGAATGGTGAAGGATAACACTCAATACAACTTATGTGAGATCTTGCATGGTCAATTGATTGACAACATCCAAATCATCAAACATGATAGAAGCAAGACATTTAGGTTTTGATCTCTAATCATCTACTTATATTTCCATATAGTTGGAAAGGTTCCAAACCTCTACCTAGACAGGAGAAAACCCACAATGTCTCAGATATCACTCAAGGTCACATTAGAAAGTAGTGCAAGGGATGCCATGGATATGGATATAAAGACATTCAGAATCAAAATGTAGAATAGGTACAGATTATCTGAGAAGATAGTTGACAAATACAAGGATACCATATGTTTCATGGTAGAAACAGATTGCACATGCATGGAGACAGTTGAACCTAGAACCAAATGGATTCATCCTCTTGGTTATGAAGTGGAAGAACATGTGCTAGAAGGATATGCGTAAGTTCTGTTGACAACACCCAAAGATCCTAATGAGCCTAGATGGGGAACTTACAGAGAGAAGACCAATGAAATGGATACTATCTTACACAGTGTTGATAATAAAAGGAAAGCATCTAGAATTACATCCAACATACTGAAAGTTCATGGAGTCACCCAAGAAGATTTTGACAAAGCCAAAGATGCCAAGCTAGCAAAAGAACTTGAGAAAGAAATATAGATCCAAAAGAAGAAGAAAGTAGAAAACACCTCTGTGCCCTCTACGACCATTAACTTAGATTCATCTCCACTATCTACACCAAGAAAGAAGACTAGAGGAAGAAAATAGGCGCCTACAAATCACCCATCCTCAAGGAACACTCGGAGCAAAGCTAAGATTAATCAAGCTCCTCCTGAGGTAGGATTTAGACCTAGTCTAAATGTTTTAAGGAACAAGATTATTAATGAAGGGAGATTAGATACACTTTCTAAAGTCTATGACAAGTATCAAGAAATTGATAAAACTGAGATACACTCTATGATCATATCTCATATGATCAAGTTCAAGAAGACAGTTCTTGAACTCAAGACAGTGATACCAGATCATTTATGGAACTTATTAGAGATCATGAAAAGACATGTAATTGAGGAAGATATGAAGATAAGAGAAGAAAAACTGGATGCTCTTCTTCCTATATGCTCGCATGATGAGAAGGATATATTGTTAGATCTGGTGAAGCCTCATCTCCAAAATAAGACAAGGGCTCTACAAATTATGAACAAGGAGTATGAATAGATAGGTAAGGAGACTGAAAAGGCATTTTCACAATTCTTTATGGACAGACACATGTATCCACCAACACCGCCTACAACAAAAGTTACTCCAGCTCCTCCCAAACAGGGTACAGAACCAGTAATTTAGATTGCACCTATAACAAGTCCATAGGTTTCAGCACCCACAGTGACAATAACTTCTGATACAGATAAAGACTCAGAAGACACTATAGTAGTTGACAATGTTAAGATATCCATGACTGCATCTGAAAAAGATATCTTGACATGAGTGTATTGTTAGAAACACTGAGAGGGGGGGTGAATAAGTGTTTGTTTATTAATTACTTTTTCAGAAACTTAAACATAAATCAATCATACATAAAATGAAGCTTAACATAACAAATCATAACACATGATATGATTACGGGGAAACCTTGATCAGAGGAAAATCCCGGTGGGAATTCGTACCCACAAATATTGTACTAAGTATAATGAACTTGTGAGAGTTCCTTTGCCCTGTTAGAAGAAGTCTTTACAATATGAGTACAATGACTTGGTCAAAGGTCAGACCCTATTAGGAGTCTTTTAAAAAACCCTGCTAAAGGTATATGGCTCACTACCCAATAAGATGAAGGCTACAACCTTCTAAAAGATGATATGTACTATATCAAAATGAACTATTGTGATGACACTGTTTGTCTGATTAGTTTCGTATATGCGCAAATGCTCTTACTCTATCAAAGAGCTATATCATATATTGACTTCATAGTACTATCCCTCTGTATCTTCCTCTTGCACGATAATTGACACACTTCTATCATATCTTTACATTACATACTTATATATTCAAATCCAAATAGGCGAGACCCAAAACAGAACACTAGTCGGCCCTAAAAAAAAATATACAATGCTTCCGAACAAGTCAGCTTAAGTGTGTTTACTACAATGTTAATTACATCATTACAATCATATAACCAAAGGTTCTTAGCCATTACATTATAAAATAACACACGCTGATCATAACACTTAGTCAGCTTTCATGCTCTGTCTCCTGGACTGCTGGTCTATTGATATGCTTGTAACTTTTCCATATTGTAGTTCCGTAATATGCATGTATGGATGTAGCATGTACACGTGTCATACAACTTATATCTGAATGCACATATGCTGACTCAATCTCTCACACGTGCGCTAATGTGCTGATTGCTGAGTATCTCTGTCTGCCCTGTTTTCCTTAGTCATTTTATCTTGTAAGATAGAGACTAAACATGACTTTGTTACCATGATGACAACACAAAAATAGACATGCATGCTCAAGTAGTCAACTTTCCAACAATCTCCCCCTTTGTCATTTATGGCAACAAAGGAATGTGGTCAAGTTACTCAAAATGACTTAACACAAAAGATGACTATATAACATCATATATACATATACTTCTCTACATATACACATACTATATACTCCCCCTTTGACATTAATGACAAAGGTGTGCAAAAACTTGTAAGTCTACAACATACTTACTCCATATACACTTTACGGTACACAATTTTAAGAGATTGGATCTCTTTTTGCCAAAATACCTTCATAGCATCAACTGTTTGTAGATGTGCGCACAATGCATATGTCAGCTTCTCCATTTTTATCAAATCCATGTAGGGACCTTGATCATATATCACAATAGTGGCATCAATCTGTTTGATGTTCTCATTGAGGACTTCTAAGGATGGTGTTGGAATTATATTGAGATAATTTGTACTGAGAGGGGAGGGGTGAATCAGTACCACTAAAAATTTTCTTGGTTAGCCCATTAATCCTTAGTCATCATTTTGTAATTTAACTTATCTATATGTTAATCTTTCTTTATGTATATGAAATCATATCATACATTCTTTTTTATATGTAACAATAATAGAAACATTCATGAAATTAGATAACACATGACACAAGATATGATATCGCAAAAAACTCCTGTTAAGGAAGTAAAAACTATGATGGGGATTGTTACCCACAAACTTCACTATCTACAGATAAGAAGAGTCGGTTAAGGCTTACAATTTGGTTACTTCTGATGACCTACCCTATTAGGCATATTACAGTGGAGAGCTATATGGACAAGTACTATCCTACATGTAAGATGAATGGGCATACATATAAGGAATGCTAGAAAAAGAATAACAAAGCATGGACTCCAAAAGAGAATGATAAAAGCTACAAACCAGCAAGAGAAGGTAACTCATATGTTTGGGACTATAACACATGGGTAAATTGCACAGCATGTGGAAGGTATGGTCATATTTCTGCCAACTGTATGAGAAAGTGGACCAATCCAGGTCTGGCATGTCTGCATTGTCATAAAGTTGGACATGTGATAAAAGATTGCAAAGACTGACTGACAGACACAAATACACATCCCAATGGAAATACCATTGATGACATCAAAAGAATGAGAAACAAGATGTGGGTAAAGGAAAAAAAAACTGAAGGTGCTAGTACAAGCAATGCAAATGGTGACACCCCATCCACTGGATCTAGTGACATCACTACATCTAACTAGATTGCACAAGTAAGTATGGAACTGCATTATCACAAGTTTTATTATGCATAAGTTCCATTACACATAGTTCATATTATTATATTAGAATGAGTAAAGACGCAATACATTGTTATGTACTAAACTATTGAAAAGAAACCATCGGTTATTGGGCACAATCTGCATCTGTGAACACACATAGAAAAATCCTGTTAAGGAAGTAAAAACTACGGTGGGGATTGTTACCCACAAAATTCACTATCTGCAGATAAGAAGAGCCAGTTAAGGCTTACAATTTGGTCACTTCTGATGACCTACCCTATTAGAAGTATTACAGTGGAGACCTGTTAAGATCTACTTCATTTGAAGCTTTCAACAACACTGTTAAGTGTGCACTCTGTTAAGAGATTTACAAAGGACGGTTAAGTCCACCTTCTACAAAAGGATTTTAGATGTGATGCACTTGTTAGAATGCAATTACATAGGTCTTTGATCTGATGATAAATGCAATCTTCAATTGCTGATAATATATCCTATAAAGCTCTAAAAATACTATTAATCATCTTTCCATGATTGAGTATTACCTTTATCTGCTCATCGGTAGCCTCTATGTGTTCTTGATAACTGATGTATTCTATTTTTGATCTTTGCATGAATTCTGCCTTCTGCTCCTTAGATGCTCTTTGTGGCTATCAATTATAAAAAATTCATGTACTCACAATTGAGTATGAACATCTATTTATACTAGCTTAGGTTCAATTCTTGATTCATGCATTCGCAAGTTAACTCTAGATTCAAGATATACAACTTGACCTTGATCTGTAGTTAGATATGCTTTAGATCCGTTAGGATGCTTTAAATCATTTACATAAATCTTTTATGACCATAAAAAACAAAAACAATTCTACAAAATAGAGTAACTTTTCTTTATCCGCCGTGTATAAATCAGATCCACAATTTGCGGCTTTTCTGACTGTCAGTTCTGATGGTCGGTGTTCCTTTATTTGGACATGTCGTTGGGTATGCTTGTTTGTTCCTGTCGGTTTGTTCTAGAAACTATGTCACTAGTGATGCTTTTCTTTACTGGTGATGCTTGTCAATTTTATACTTAGATTTTTCTCAAAAATCTTTGTTTTGTCGGGTATGCTTGCATTTTACCGGTACTGCTTGTGGTTCACCGGTGATGCTTGCTGTCTGCCGATAATGCTTGCTATCTATATTTTTTCTCTGAGTATACTAATGGAAAAATAATGTCATCAATCTCCCCCTTTGACATTAGTATCAAAAACATGATATGTGAAACATACTAAGTGTATTAGTATGTACACCTATGTATACTTCTTCCTTAGTCATTTGAATGACTCCCCCTATGTATATGTCGATAAGTGTAAGTATATATATATATCCTTTATATTTTATTTTATCTGATATATGTATTGTACATACTACATACATTTCCTTTCCTCCTTTTTTGATTCTAAAGGCAAAGGTACTTACAACTTTTCAAAAAAATGGGAATGTGAGGACTTGACTTCCTCCATTATTTTCTCCCATTTTTCCTTCAGCATTTCTAGAGCCATGTGCTCTAGTGAAATCCTTACATGGATATCATAGATGCTATTTACTACGGACATCTCTGGGGTTGCTATTATATTTCTAGCTTCTGAAATATGTTGCTGAAGTATTGTGAGATTTGGTAAGATATGAGCTTGGAGTTCTGTGATCTCACCTCTGAATTGGGTCTTAGCATCCCATATTTCCTGCCTTAGCCTATTTTCTTCAATGACTGTGTCATGATGTGCCTTTATGCTATCGACATGTGAGGTTAGGCTTTGTGCCAAATCTCAGTTGGTTGTTGTCAACAGGTATGCTTCTCTATTCCTGTCGGGTTGTTCTAGAAACTATGTCGTCGGTGATGCTTATCTTCACCGGTGATGCTTGTTAATTTTATACTTAGATTTTTCTCAAAAATCTTTGTTCTGTCGGGTATGCTTGCATTTTATCGTAACTACTTGTGGTTTGCCGATGATGCTTGTTGTCTACCGGTAATGCTTATTGTTTGTGTTTTTTCTTTGAGTATACTAATGGAAAAATAATGTCATCAGATGGCACAAGTGCATTCCTTAACTGGGTTTTCCTTACCCTTATCTTGCTGATTTCTAACTTTGCTTTCTCACTTTTATCTAACTACCCTTGGTAGACATTGTTACATATGTTCATGTATTGCGTGGAATTTTCAACTAATTTTCTTATGCTATCTATCATTAACTCTGCTTCTTCTACCCTTTTGGTGTGCTCAGAGGTGAGGTTCACTCTATCCATACAGTTTTCTATGACTCTCTTTCCTTTATCTGCCAATTACTTTAATATAGATTGTCCAGTCTTTAAGGAGTTCAAGTCTAAGGTAAAGTTCTTTACCAGATAATTTAGTCTCTCCTTATATTCATCTTCTGCAATCTCAGTAGTAGAGTCTACTAAGCTTATGAAGTGTGATTTGAAGTTTGACAAAATATTGTCCACATCTTCAACTGATTAGACTTTGGCTACTTTCTGGTCAGCTGGCACTAAGTCATTCAAAATGTTCACTATTTCCAAAAAGTGAGGGTTACTCATCACTTGTTTTTCCTTTTCTTTTTCCATAGCAAGAACACTGATTTTGATTAGGTCTTCTTCTCCCCATGCATCCAAACTTGTTGAATCAGAAGTTAACCTTGACAACAATGAGGTAGATGGTTGAGTGGATGGTGAGAATATAGTGTTCTGACTGGTATCCATGCATTCAATCTTTACTGGTTTCTCTTTTATTGGCATCTTGTCACCTTGAGTATCTACATTTATGTCAACTTGATCATTGATGGGAACTTCATCTTGTTGTGCAGGGGTATCATCAGTGCACATTTCTTTAGTGCTTACAAATGCCTTATCAACTTTGTTTATATCTTTTTTAGATGCAGTCATGGATATCTTGACATTGTCAACTACTATAGTGTCTTCTGAGTCTTTATCTGTATCAAAAGTTATTAACACTGTGGGTGCTGAAACCTGTGGACCTGTTATAGGCGCAATCTGAATTACTAGCTCTGTAGCCTGTTTGGGAGGAGCTAGAGTAACTTTTGCTGTAGGCACCATTGGTGGATACATGTGTCTATCCATAAAGAATTGTGCAAATGCCTTTTCAGTCTCCTTACCTATCTGTTCATACTCCTTGTTCATAATTTGTAGAGTCCTTGTCTTAGTTCAGAGATGAGGCTTCACCAGATCTAACAATATAGCCTTCTCATCATGCGAGCATATAGGAAGAAGAGTATCCAGTGTTTCTTCTCTTATCTTCATATCTTCCTTAATTTCATGTCTTTTCATGATCTCTAATAAGTTCCATAACTAATCTGGTATCACTGTCTTGATTTCAAGAACTGTCTTCTTGAACTTGATCATATGAGATATGATCATAGAGTGTATCTCAGTTTTATCAATTTCTTGATACTTGTCATAGACTTTAGAAAGTTTATCTAATCTCCCTTCATTAATAATCATGTTCCTTAAAATGTTTAGACTAGCTCTAAATCCTACCTTAGGAGGAGCTTGAGTAATCTTAGCTTTGCTTTGAGTGTTCCTTGAGGATGGGTGATTTGTAGGCGCCTATTTTCTTCCTCTAGTCTTCTTGCTTGGTGTAGATAGTGGAGATGAATCTAAGTCAATGGTGGTAGAGGGTGCAAATGTGCTTTATACTTTCTTCTTCTTCTGGATCTGTTCAGCTTTCTCAAGTTCTTTTGCTATCTTGGCATCTCTAACTTTGTCAAGATCTTCTTGGGTGACTCCATGAACTTTCTATATGTTCGATGTAATTCTAGATGCTTTCCTTTTATTATTAGCACTGTGTAAGACAGTATCCATTTCATTGGTCTTTTCTCTGTAAGTGCCCCATCTAGGTTCATTAGGATCTTTGGGTGCTATCAATAGAACTTGCGCATATCCTTCTAGCACATGTTCTTCCACTTCATAACCAAGAGGATGAATCCATTTGGTTCTAGGTTCAACTACCTCCATGCATGTGCAATATGTTTCTACCATGAAACATATGGTATCATTGTATTTTTCAACTATCTTCTTAGATAATCTATACCTATTCTGCATTTTGATTCTGAATGTCTTTATATCCATATCCATGGCATCCCTTGCACTACTTTCTAATGTGACCTTGAGTGATATCTGAGACATTGTGGGTTTTCTCCTGTCTAGGTAGAGGTTTGCAACCTTTCCAACTATATGGAAATAAAAGTAGATGATTAGAGATCCAAACCTAAATGTCTTGCTTCTGTCATGTTTGATGATTTCGATGTTGTCAATCAATTGACTACGCAAGATGTCACATAAGTTGTATTGAGTGTTATCCTTCACCATTTTGATAGTTGCTAGGACTGTTGCTGTAGAGACACTATCCAATTTTCTGGCTTGTTGAAACTTATACCCTAGTATCATTGTTAGAATTTTTATATCATCTTCTTTGATAGGGTCAACTGTCATTCTGCGCTTGTCACTTCTGGACAGACAAACTTATTCAATATTCTTTTTGACATCCTTTCCAGTGGGAAAGAGTGGTCCCATCTTGGGAAGTCTGGTTAATTCACGAATTAGGTCTGTGGTGATATGCACAGGGACCTCACCAATCTAGTAAAGATCATCATGTATTCTGCTCAACAAAATCTTTACCCATTTAGACTCATCAAACTCATGCACATTAGAATACTTGAAGATAGGGTTATCAATCAAGTGCGTGAATTCATCTTTGAATGTGTAGTCAGGTTTCATCATGGATGCCATATGAGTAGCTATTTTGACATCTCCTACTGTTTCCTTCTTACAGTAAATGTACGCGTGGATATCTTCCATGTGAACAACACCTGGCGGGGTTTTGGAGAAAGCCCCTTCCACATCATCCAGTATGGATTTGAATGGATGCTTCTTGAATACAAATATTTTTCTCTCTACTATATCAAACACAACTAGAGTCACCATACTTACTTGGAATTTTCTTAAGTAGGGTTTCACAATATTCTAAAACGGCGCGACTGCTAGGGTTCCATTTCAAACTTCTTGTCTATTCACTCAACTGCCAAATCTGTTATACCTTTGTGCCTTGATGTTTAGTGCTCCAATGTCTCCAAATTTTGTGCTCTTCAAATGAAAGTGTGAAGAAGATTGAATATTTTCTTTCCTTTATACAATCTACCGCATTTAATGTTTGCAACCATATGCAAATTACCCAGAAACTCTGAAAATTTGATCTTGATGCCTTTTAGACAATGCGTGAATGCACATATCAATATTATGTTCTTGTAACCATGATATCATAGGCGCATACTCAGAGGTGAGTATACCAACCGCGCAGGGGTCCCGAGCTAGAATAGCTCCCCCTACAACCAAGAAGGTCTATTCAAGCAGAAGTAGAGGGTGCGTCCACTGTGGATGCATCAACTACTTTGTCAACATCATTGTTCTTATTTACTTCAACCCAAATTTTGCTTGAATCTTTATTTTCTTGAACAAACTTTACTTCTCCTTTTTCTTCAAATAGTGATTTTTTAGGTTCATCTTGCTTCTGAGTTTTGGATCTACAAAAATTTGAGATGTGTCCTACCTTTCCACATGTGTGACAAATGATAGGAGGTTTGATGCTTTTATTCATCATGCTGCATTTCTTTGTTGTGTGTCCATTGTAGTTACATATCTGACATGTAGTGTTCTACAAATTCCTTTGAGGTTGATTTCTCTAATTGTTTTGATTCATTCTTCTTTGATTCTGTTGTGACTCAGTTCTACAATGTATAGCCCTATGACCAAATTTATTACAAGAGAAACAATAACCATTGAAGGGTATTACCTGTTTGCAATCTCTTGCCAAATGGCAATGTTTGTTACATGCATAACAAGTTTTGTTAACTTGCTTGATTTCCCTTTTTGGTAGATCTACTTTAATATCTTCAAAATTTTTAACTTTCCTTGCTTCTTAAAGTGCTTCACAAGGTTTCTCTCTTTCTTGTAATGAATTGACTTCAGTTTGTGTTATATTGAATACAAGACCAGTAGTGTCACCTTTTTGCTTTTGTGCATTGAGCTGAGATTGAAGTGAATCATAACTTGTGTGAAGTTTGTCAATCTTATCCTTTCCTTCTGTTAATTCAGATTCCAACTTCCTTTTTATGTTTTCTAATTCTAGAACTTTCATGTTTTCTTTCAAGAGTTCATCATCTAGTTTTTTGGTTTCTTTGATCTTTTCTTTGATAGCAATTTGGCTGTCTGTGAGTTGTTCATCTAGATTTTCAACTTTATCTTTTAGAGAAATATTCTCTTCATTGAGCTTTTTGATCATTTTCCCTAAGTCACTTGTAGAATAATCTTTCAAATCTTTTCTTAGTTTCTTGATAAGCATTTGTGAGCCATCAAATTTCAGTCTAAGTTCTTCATTTTCTTTTTCAGATCTATCAAGATCTTCAAGAGCTTCTTCAAGATTATTTTTCAAATGTTTTGCTTCTGTTGAGTCCATGTTCTCCTCAAGTGGTTAAACTTATTTGTTGAGGACCAGAGCTATAATACCAATTGTTAGAAACACTGAGAGGGGGGGGGGGGTTGAATCAGTGTTTGTTTATTAATTACATTTTTAGAAACCTAAACATAAATCAATCATACATAAAATGAGACTTACCATAAAAAATCATAACACATGATATGATTACAGGGAAACCTTGATCAGAGGAAAACCCGGGTGGGAATTAGTACCCACAAATATTGTACTAAGTATAATGAAATTGTGAGAGTTCCTTTGCCCTGTTAGAAGTAGTCTTTACAATATGAGTACAATGACCTGGTTAAAGGTCGGACCCTGTTAGGAGTCTTTTAAAAAACCTTCTTAAAGGTATATGGCTCACTGCCCAATAAGATGAAGGCTACAACCTTATGAAAGATGATATGCACTATATCAAAATGAACTGTTGTGATGACACTGTTTGTCTGATCAGTTCCATGTATGTGTGAATGCTATTACTCTATCAAGAGCTATATCATATACTAACTTCATAGTACTATCCCACTGTATCTTCCTCTTGCACAATAATTGACACACTTCTATCATATCTTTACACTACATACTTATATATTCAAATTCAAATAGGCGCAACCCAAAACAGAACACTAGTCGGCCCTAAAAAAAAATATACAACACTTCCAAACAAGTCAGCTTAAGCGTGTTTACTACAATGTTAATTACATCATTAAAATCATATAACCAAAGGTGCTTAGCCATTACATTATAAAATAACACACGCTGATCAAAACACTTAGTCGACTTTCATGCCCTGTCTCCTGGACTGCTGGTCTATTTATCTGCTTGTAACTTTTTCATACTATAGTTTTGTACTATGCATGTCTGGTGTAGCATGTACATATTTCATACAATTTATATCTGAACACACATATGTTGACTCGATCTCTCGCATGTGCACTGCTGATCGCTGAGTATCTCTGTCTATCCTGTTTTCCTTACTTAGTCATTTTGTCTTTTAAGATAGAGACTAAAAATGACTTTGTTGCCATGATGACAACACAAAAAGAGTCATGAATCCTCAGGTAGTCAACTTGTTAACACATCCTCACATTCAAAGTAGTTTTCTAGGGCCTCCACCCAATCCATGCATTCCTTAGGGTCCATCTTACCCATAAAAAATGGTAGGTCTGGTTTTTTTATCTTTCCTACCCACTCTCTCCAAAGCTTCTAAGATTCTTTGCTCTTCTGGAACCTTTGCCTCCTCCTCCTCCTCCTCCTCCTCCTCCTCCTCTTCTTCTTCTTCTTCTTCTTCTTCTTCTTCTTCTTCTTCTTCTTAGTTTGACTCTGAATCATCACCATTAGTCCTACTTATCAAAGAACTCTTCAGTTTCTTTATTTATGCTTCCATCTTCTTATTCTTAGTTGTATGCTCCCTCACAATCTTGGATAGCTCCATGTTGGTGACCCTCATAGGGATCTCTCCATAATTATCATTAGTCTTCTCTTCCATTCTTATTCCCAAGAGCTTTTCTAGGCTTTGATACCACCTAATGCAGAGGTGACAACAAGAAGTGTGATCTTTCTCCTTTGCCTTCAAAAAGACACCCAAGTCAACTTAGGTCCTCCTAGGATCCTAGATCCTTTCCTACAAACTTTCTTCTACCTATTCAAGGTGGTAGAACCAATTCTCAACTCTTCCCAATTGGATACATTCCAATTCAAAATCTTACACCTTTGAGCTTTAGGGACACTAGCCCTATTCTAGGCCTCAAACTAGAAGTCTTCACCAGTGAATTCACCAACCCAAACTAACTATTTTGACACCTTCCTTATGTCATAAGGAACAAGAATCACCCTTTGGTTTATCCCTCCACCTTCTGTACAGTACCTATCTAGGACTGTCCTAGAATTCCTTATAGTACTATTCAGGAAGTTTTTCCAACGTAACTTTTCCTCCTGATCACCTTCTAGAAAACTAAGGATATATCCAGATACCCTTTATGAAGTTATGTCAAATCCAAAAGCCCTAAACTCCAACTCCACTCCAGCAACACCTAACACTCACCAACTTCATAGACCTAATTGGCCTAATTAGGCTTGGATATCAAGGCAGGTACTAGAAATCGGGTGCATGGGATTGAAAAATTGCTTTAGATGTCTTCAACTAACTCCCTAAAACACAAATACACTCTTATTTCACTCAACCAAACTTTCTAAAAAACTTAACACTTCCTTCTCCTTCATTCCACGCTGAATACATTGAGATATTTGGCCTAGGGCTTGAAGCATGAGGGCTTTACCCTTCGATCCATCTCCTAATTTTTTAGAATCAATAAATCCACCATCCTAACTTGCATTTTCCAGGACCTTATTGAAATCCACCAAACATAATGCAAGTTAGGGCTCCATTTGCAAACTGTGCTTCAAATAGGCTCTTTCTCGGATTACTTTTTGGAAAAATCAAACAAAAATTATCAAATCAAAACCAAATGACTTAAAATAAATTTTAGAGTGAATTTAAAACAAAATAACTTCAAGACATCAAGTTAGTTTCCAAATCTCACACCAGACACTACCATATAACTCAAAATTGCTCAGAAAAATGCTTCATGTTCCATTTCCCATGCATCAAAGTTACATTCCAGAAATTCTAACCATGTATATTCAAAGTAAGCTCTTAAGAAAACTTCAAATGTGAAGTTGGATCGATCAAAAATGCCCTGTGACTATAAGGCTTCCATCTTGCAACTCTCAAGTAACTTTTGGAAGTTGCATGAGCAACTTTTTGACAACTTTTGCAACATTTGGAAAAGCTTGTATTTTTGCACTCGAAGACTTTTGGACTGAATACAAACCTATCAACTTGACATAAAATGCTTAAAATAACATGGATCTAAGGAATTTAACACTACGGACTCTAAAAACATAAAAACATGCTTAAAGTAACATAAGCCTAACTAGGTGATCCAAATGGACTAAGGTATCTCTTGTTAGGAATAAGGTGTCTCCACCTTGGATAATTCCTATTCTTATTATTTGTTTTGTAAAATGTATTTCTTGCAAATAATGTTGATGTGTCGGCATCTTGAATTGTGTGTAAGGAGATCATGGCTAA
>MU226122.1:558736-579140 GCA_018584345.1 Thuja plicata
TGTGGTTGCAATATCTTTGTTAAATTAGTTAACGAATCTGTAATTTTAAGGATTTAAAAGAATTTGCACAATACTTTCCTATAGAGATTAGCGTAGGAAGCTGTTTCCGCACCTGAGTTTCCTTACATCTCTAGGCTCATAAGATTTCCTAAGAGATCCTTGACCACACACACACATGGATCCAAAACCAAAATAGGATGATTCTCTGAGACCAATTCATTTATGAAAAACAAGAAATTTGCAGGATGACAGTCAATCAGTGACAGCCATGGGTGCACTGCACCAAATAGCTCTTTCTCGGTAACACTTTCTTGGTTACTGTGGCGCTCAGTATACACTTGCTTGGTAATGCTTGCTTGGTTACTACTATGCTCGGTTAAAACTATTCGTTAGTGTGCACTATCTGTCGATGTTCATTGTCACTCAGTGTATACATACTTTTTATGTTTTACTGATAACATAAACTTTGTCTCTTTACATCTTCAAGGTTATGACCAATATGTGTTTGAATAATCAAACCATATCAAGTTGACATCAATGAAAATACAATAAATTAACTGATTTAATGTCTCACATTCACTTTTTCTTCTTGGTGACCATCAACCTATCATCTTCAAACATTCAAATAGTTATAGTTCATCAATCTCTCCCTTTGGCATTGATGGAAACATACTACGAAATATGCAGTATGAGATATGCCATAACATACCAAACTTATTATTCTATAACAAATTCAAATACCTAAATCTCGGTAAGCTCTTCTAGCTTAGATTTTATTATGTTGTGTTCTCTCCCTTTCTTCTTTCCCTTCAATGGATAGGTGTAGAAATTCCGCCTTCTGATTATGTCTCTCCCTTTCTTGTAGAATCTCTTCTCCCTTTTTTTGGATAGATATGCAGTGTTAACTTTCTCCAATTCTCTCCCTTTGATAGATGGTTATTTCATTGAATATCTCTCTCCCTTTAGATGTTCTTCTCCTTGATGGATATTTCATTGAATATTTCCTCTCCCTTTGAAAACAATGCCAAAAAAAATATTCAGCTTTGTAGTAGCCAACAATCTTTTTCTCCCTTTGAAGCTTTCTGTCCCTTTAGTGGACTGATATGTCATTGTAGTCCATATCTTAGCTTGCATCAATATGATTAATCTTCTGATAATGTGTAGGCTGATGCAACCTCCAAGTCAGCTTAGAGACAAGGGACGAGCCCCTAGATATTCCTCAGGTACTCTAATGTATCTTTTGGCAATGGTTTTGTGAATATGTCTACTAGTTGTTATTTGGATTGTACATATTCTAGTATCACCTATTTCTCTTGTACATTTTCCCTCAAGTAATGATACTTAATAGCTATGTGCTTTGTCTTAACATGCATCACAGGGTTCTTTGAAATGTTGATAGCACTAGTATTATCACAATAGATAATAACTGGGTCAAGAATTTCTTCATTCATACCTTTCAAGAATTGCTTGATCCATGCAATGTTAGAGAAATTTGCAGTAGTAGCTACATATCCTTCTTTTGCAGTTGATTGAGATATGTATCCTTGCTTTTTACTTATCCATGTGACAAGTCTATCAACCATAAAGAATGCTCCTCCTGTGGTTCTCTTTCTATCATCTATGTTTCCAGCCCAATCAACATAAGTATAAACTTGTTGCTCAAAATTTCCTTCTTTATTGTACTACAAACCATAGTCTTGATTATTCTTCAGATATCTCAAAATTATTTTAACAACAGTCATGTGTGATTCATTAGGATTAAGAGAGAATCTTGCAACCATACCAACTGCATGTGCTATATCAGGTCTAGTGTGTACAACATACATTAGTTTGCCAATCATAGATTTGTATAAGGTCTGATTTACCTCAGTTTTCTTATCTTCCTTTGTCAATTTGCATCTAGTTTCCATAGGTATTCCCACTTGTTTTGAGTCCTCCATCTTGATTATCTTCAGAACTTCTTTGATGTATTTGGATTGTGTGATGTAGATGCCTTCATTCTATTGTAGAATCTATAGGCCAAGAAAACATTTGATCCTCCAAACATTGACATTTCAAATTCTTTTCTCATTTTATCAAAAAATGACTTGCATAACATATCATTACCTCCAAATATGATAACATAAACAAATATCTCAGCAATCAAATTCCTATCATCAGTATCTCCTTTAAAGTATAAATTACTGTTGTCACTTGTTCTAATGAATCCAATACTAATGAGATAAGAGTGAAGTCTTTCATACCATGCTCTTGGTGTTTTTTTCAATCCATACAAGGCTTTGTGTAGTTTACAAACCATGTTCCTCTTGTTAGTATCAACAAACCCTTCAGGTTGTTCACTGTATACCTCCTCTTCTAGTATTCCATTCAAAAATGCAGATTTAACATTCATTTGGTATACTTTGAATCCTTTAAAAGAAGCATAAGAAATTAAAATTCTTACTCCTTCTAGTATAGCAAAGGGTGTAAAGGTTTCTCCATAATCAATACCTTCTTATTGTGCATACCCTTTGCATACTAGTTTTTCTCTGTTTCTTGTGACTTCTCCATTCTCATTCAGTTTGTTTCTGAAAATCCATTTGGTGCAATGACATTTTTGTCACTCGGTCTAGGAACTAATGCCCATGTTTTATTCTTCTCAATCTGTTCAATCTCTTCATTCATTTCACTAATCCATTCTTGATTCTCAAGTACAACATCAACAAATTTAGGCTCAAAATCACAAATTAAAAATCTATTGTTAAGAGACTTACTTCTTGTTCGCATTCCTGCTCTTTTATCTCCAATGATCTAGTCTTGTGGATGGTGTCTTCTGACATATTTAGCAAGTACAAGTTCATAGCTATGTTATTCATTTTGATCTTCATCATGATCTTCATTATCACTCGGTTCAGCATTGTGAGCATTTTCCCGATTCTCTACGTGTGCAGCCTAATGTTCAGTTGCATTATTCTGTCGCTTAGGGAAGGTGTCAGGTTCTTCAATGTAGACAAATTTTTTGTAATCTTCAGGTTCCTTTCTTCTTTCCTTATCATTTTTCTCAGCAAATTCATCCACTTTAACATTTTCACTTTCAATGATTTTGTTAGAAGATTTGTTCATACATTTATAAGCATTGATTTTAGTAGAATATCCTAGAAATATTTCTTCATCACTTTTAAAAAAAAGTTTTCCATTTCTATCATCTTTCAATATATAACATTGACTTCCAAAAATTCTAAAGTAACTCACATTTGGTGTGTATCCATACCATAGCTCATAAGGTGTCTTATTTGTATCTTTCTTTAATTGAACTCAGTTTACTGTATAGAAAACAGTACTTACAACTTCTCTCTATAATATTTGTATGATGCCTTTTTCAATCATCAGTGTTAGATGATACAATCAACAATTGATCTATTCCTCCTTTCAGCAATCCCATTTTGTTGTGGTATTCTTGGTGTATAAACATGTCTTGTAATCCTATGATCATTACAAAAGTTAGCGAATTCATCAGAAATAAATTCTCCTCCTCTATCTGATCTTAAACATTTTAGTTCTTTTCCACTTTATTATTCAACTTTAGCTTTATACCATTTGAACATCTTAAATGCTTCAGATTTCTCTTTTAAGAACATGACAATCATCATCCCAGAATAGTCATCAACAAAAAGAATAAAGTATCTATCACCATAATAGCTCTTTGTTCTCATTGGTCCACATAAGTCAGTATGCACTAACTCTAGAATAGCATTAGATGTGTAGGTTTTTCTTTTGAAACTAGACTTTGTCATTTTTCCTATTTGACAATTCTTGCATGTACATAACATGGTCAGGCTTTGAAATACTCAGCAAGCTTCTCACTTTTCTTTTCTTACTTATCTTAACCATGTTTTCAAAATTCACATGACATAACCTTGTATGCCACAACCAAATGTCTTCATTTCTAGACAATAAAAAAGTGGCATCAATATCATCAAGATAGAATAGATTACCTTTTGTTTGTTCACCAGTATCGATCAACTTTCCTTTTTCATTATAGATCATTGCCTTTTTGTTCTCAAATGCAACTCGGTGTCCTGTATTGTTAAGCTATGAAACACTCAATAAATTATAGTTAAGTCCTTTCACCCAATATGCATTTTCACATTTGATCAAATTATTCAACATGATGACACCTTTTCCTTCAAATGGTCAAGGTGAGTCATTACCCATCCTAACTGATCCACCATTATAATATTCAAAAGTTTCAAAATTTTCTTTATCTCCAGTCATGTGATGAGTACAAGCACTATCAATAATCTAGACATCATTTTTGCTAAATTTAGATATGAGTATTTTTCAACATACCTTTCTTCTTCATCTAAATCATCCTTCATAGAAATAATATTACCTCAACATCTACATTAGAATCAGTGTTAGAATTTTTGGCTTTGTTCTCAACTAGGTAACGAGTCTTCTTGCCTTGGTC
This sequence comes from Thuja plicata, assembly GCA_018584345.1. Classification (NCBI taxonomy): domain Eukaryota; kingdom Viridiplantae; phylum Streptophyta; class Pinopsida; order Cupressales; family Cupressaceae; genus Thuja; species Thuja plicata. The sequence goes on from MU226122.1 coordinate 563,187, forward strand.
CTTGTAATCTCATTTATCTCTTCTATCAGAGTGTCAGTTGCTTCTGTAGTCTTGGTCATCAATTCTGTCATACTTCTTTTCATAAGATCTGTCATTGTTTCTTTCATCCTTTCTCTTTTTAGGGCATCTAGTAGCACAATGTCCAATTACTTTGCAATTAAAATAGACCAATGGTAATTTACCTTTATATCTTCGTTTACCTCTATGTAATCTTCCAACCATTAGTACTTCAAGTTCATCAAGTTCTTGTTCATCACTATCACTGTCACTATCATTTCTCATAGTGTGTTTGTTACTAGATTTGCTTATTTTCATAGAAGATTTGAATGCAGACTCACTAGTTGGTAAGACACTGTTGTCATAGTTGTTCATCTCAAATGAAATAATTCTACCAATCAAACTATCAAGAGTAACATTGTTATTTTCTACTACTCTCATTTCTTGAATTGCATATACTCTAATTGCATAAACAGGCAATAAGGTTCTCAAAATTTTACTTACAACTGTTTCTTCCTCATGTACTCCTCCTACTCCAAGGATAGCATTAAACACTTCTTTGAATCTGCTACTGTACTGAGTGATGTTCTCTCCTTCTTTAATTCTTAGTTCATCAAACTTTCCTCTTATGCTTTCAACTTTAGCTCTCAACACATTGGTGTCTCCTCCATGTACTAGCTTGAGTTTGTCCCACATTTGCTTTGCAGAGGTGCATGATTTCACATCTTCAAATTCAACATCGGTTAGTGAAGAAGAAATTTCTATCATCATAGAATTGTGTTCATGTTTCTCTCTCAATTGATCAACAGTCAGAGGTCTAGTAGGTGCAACATATTTAGTATCCAAGTATTGTGTGACATCATTTCCAATACCTGATAGATGAAGTCTTATCCTACTTTTCCATGATGCAAAGTTGTCCTTGTTCAACTTAGGCACATCCATTTTACTCATCTTGTGATCTTTAGCTTAAGTCCCTTTAAACTTTTCTTCCAATCACCAAAGCTCTGATACCAATTGTTAGAATAACTAAGAGGGGGGGGGAGTGGGGACTGAATCAGTGGCCTTAAAAATAATTCCAAAAATTATCTCTCAAATAAAATACCCTCTAGTTATCTTTAAGTCCATCAAGATGTATGCCATAAATAAACTTAACAAATATAACCTACTCGGTAAGATATACTATTTATCTTGTCTAGACTTTACCGAATAGTAGTAAATAAACTTAGTGTTAACTGACCAATCTAGTTTCAATAATGTATAAAGAAAAATATCAATGCAATGAAACATATACTCATTTGCCACATAAATTTCAACGTGGAAACCCTGCTAAGGGAAAAACCACCTGGGACCGATAACAAAAATATTTTCACTCTTCTAAAGTGAGCTCGGTGAAGAGCTAACCCTGTTAAAGGTTACAATACACACTGTTAAGTGCGACCTTGTTAGAGGATTTAAAACTAATAGTTTGTCTTTCGACATAGCATTCACTATGCTATCAACAAGAAAACCTTTTGATACTCTTGAGTATCTGAATACAATAAGGACTATTAAATCCCACTCAGTTAAGATATTTTCTGAATCAATGGTTAAATTGATACAGTAAATGATCTGTTCAAAATACAACTTTAACTTGTAGATATTTAGATCTATTGTTAGTCCAATAATACCTCTCTAATCAATGTTCACTTCAGTTCCTTTTCTCTCTTTCTTTCTTCTGCTCAGTTAATGCTCTGTCCTCTGTTGTTTGGTGTCTGCAGAATTCCTTGGCTCTATTCTTCAGCCTGTATGATCAGATTTGCATGAATAATTCTATCTTCACCAGAATTATATTCAGCATTCCTCTCTTCATAATGAATTCCTTGTCTCTTTATATAGACATTATTAGCCTCTCAATCTCCTTGTTTTTTTCGTAGATCACTTCTTGATCCGTAAAACTCGCCATGCTTACTTTATCTCGTAAATCTCTGCTTTAGTTTTATTATGCAAATCTCTCGATGATAACTGTGAATAAAATATGCTTTAAATTTCTTTCCTTTCTTTAGTTTAACTGATCGTTGAAAGTAAAGCAATCAATTAGTCATTCCCTAAATATAGCTCTTGCTAGCTAAGTAATTTTGTCATTCTTTAACTTCAATTCTGATCGGTCATCAACTCTAGTTAGCTTAGTCATTGACTTCGGTTATGCTCCGTAAATAGCTCTTGCTCAGTAACACTTTTTCGGTTATTGCGGTGCTCGGTATACACATGCGCGGTAACCCTTGTTCTATTACTATTGTGCTCAGTTTACATTGTTCGTCGGTGTTCACTGTCACTCGGTGTATATAGAATTTTTATGTTTTACTGATAACATAAACTTTGTCTCTTTAGATCTTCAAGGTTATGGCCAATATGTGTTTGAATAATCAAACCATATCAAGTTGACATCAATGACAATACAATACATTAACTGATTTAATGTCTTGCATTCACTTTTGCATCTCGGCGATCATCAACTTATCATCTTCAAACATTCATTCAGTTATAGTTCATTAGGTATCATGAAACTCTGGGGTTTCTTCCTTGTATATCAAAAATATTCAGCACCATTCTCATTTTTATTCTCTGATTCTTTGGCCCATGATCCCCTACTGTAAACTCTTTCTGACACATCACTACAACTACTCTCCTCTCAACTTCATTATTTTCCATTTTGTCTCCACTTGTCCCTTCTGTTATAAATTCTAAGGTCTCATTCTTCACCTTCTTTTTAAATCTCTCCATACCTATATACACATACTCATAGACAACATTATAAAATATAACAAGAGACTATAAGGTTTCCAAAAGTGCCTTCTTCATAGACACTTTCCTCTCTTCTTTACTCTCTCCTTCAAAGGCTTCTTTCTCCACATCTTTCTCTCCCCATTATTTTTTGTATCTCCTCTTGTTCTCCATAATGAGAACTTACTTCACCTCTTCCAATACATGTTTCTCACTTAGAAACTCTTTGTTTTTTAAGCCTCTATGGGTTTCTTTCATACGCTCACCTTCTTTTTTCAAGTCCACCATTGTTTGTCTTCTTTTATCAACAATCATCTTTATAGTCCACTTAACCTTCTTTCTCATTTTTCAACACCAAACATAATTTTGGCTTCTCTCCTCAAACCACCAATCTTACTCTTCTCAAAATCCTTTCTCAACTATGTTATTTCTCTATCCAACTCTAAATCTTGTTTTCTCTTATTTCTCTTCATATTGTATTTCTCTTGCTACTTTCTTTCTTTAACCATTTCTAAATCTTTCTTTCCTTTTTAGACTTCTTGATACCTCACCTAGGGATTCTCTCATTTAATATTTCCTATCCTTTGCATAATTAGGTTCTCCATGTTACCCTATCAATATGCAACACACTATCATAACCTAAAATTTCATTTTTATTTGTTCATTATTTTTTAACCAATAGGAAAGTAATATTTTTATGATATAATTTAAACCTTAACATTATTATTATGATTATTTTTTATCCCACTTAAACAAATAAATGAAATCATTAATTAATTTTAAAATGCATGAGATAGCCCGCAAGGTGTAAACATTTTTAAAATGGTAGTTCCTAATTTAAACGATTTTTGGAGTGGTGACTAAATTAAAGGGGGAAATAAACTGCCACAACTGGTAGTTATGCATCCTATGCCCCTCTCTCAAGGGAAATAAAAATTTCTAACTACGCGGAAGATAGGGGCATGCACAAAGGAAAAAAAAAACAAGAGGGGTAGCGGCAGTAGCTTGGAACGTTGTTCTGAATCACTGAATTGACAATGGTTTGGTGTAAAATGAAAATAAAATGCAGGGAATTTTCATACATACACATAGGGGAATGAAGAAGTTTAACTAGAGAAAATTTTATACTGAAGAGATCATAAGTAACCAATCCATCTAGGAAGTCTTATTCTTCTACTCTCATTCAGGTATGTACGACTCAACACAATCTTTAGTAAACAGTGCTTGTTTCTTCTTATCATTGAAGGCTTTAGTTATATTTCAAATTTTACATTACCACATTTTTAGAAACTTTCATAAGTGATGGTGCTAACAATGAATCATACTCGTAACATGAAACTTTTGGCTCTTTTTAAAATAACGCGTCAAGTATATGAGACCATCTTGCTAAAGGAGGTGGATGGGGTGGATAAATGATAAACACAAACTCAAAAATAAACATGCAAATCTAATATGCAAAACATGCAGATTTATTAAACTGTGCTACAACACTTCACACTCCTTAATCAACATAACATCTATTACAACTTCTATGAATGCTACAACATTCCTTATCCATTCATGATCCGCAATGATTAGATATAGATCTGATGATTATATCCTTCTACAATACCTCTATTTATAGAAGTATTTGAGATACATCTAGAAATCTCATAGACCATTCTAGATTTATAGTCCAATCCTCTAGAATTTTCTATAGCTGACATATTTTTAAATTCCACCTACTTTCACATACTTTCACCTACTACCTACTTTCACCTACGTGGTAGAAATTACCACATATCTCTAGAATGCTCCAATACTCGTCCCTAATTTCTACCACAAATTAATTACATTTATATCTCCAGACTTAACAGATGTGGGTGTATTCTAAATATGATGTCTTCAACCCTTCAGATCTTCTTCCTGTAATAATCAGTGATTCTTTTCTGGGCGTTCAAGGCTGCGGCCTTCTGCAATCTGCAATCCTCTAAAAAAATTTGTGATCTCCCTCAATGATTTTATGTTCTTCCATACGTCCACGACACCTACTTAGGGCTCTGTGTAGCTTTGACTAGAATGATCTGAACTATAATTTGTGCCTAAATCTCTAAAGAGCGGCTTGTTCCTCTTCCTGCTTGATCTCTTTTCTTTAGCAATCTGCACACAAAGACTATCTTCTGCACTTTTTAACATATTTTCTCAGAACTCTTTCTGCCATCAACTTATTTGCAGTAGTTTTCTTCACACATTAGGCTCATACTTTTGCTCCAACAAATTCTACATGCCAATCACGGGTCCTCGACTGTGATGCCAATAACAAGCGATGCCTCCCACAGGTCTGCTATGATAAAAAATAATGGTCTTCCTCCAACAATGCAATCTTGATCAGCTTTCATCTTTCACAAATGGTGATAGGATTTCCCTTTCTTGAAGTCTATCACAAATGGTCATAGAATCTCCAAATGATCTCCGAATATCCCTTGATTAGCTTCCTTATGACATTTGTCACAAATGGTGATAGGATCCACTGGTAATTTTAGTTAGCTTCTTCTATCACAAACGGTGACAGGATCTTCCTCCTTACATCTATCACAAATGGTGACAGGATCCTCAATTCAACATGGCTCTGATACCACTTGAAGGAGGTGGATGGAGTGGATAAATGATAAACACAAACTCAAAAATAAACATGCAAATCTAATATGCAAAATATACAGATTTATTAAACTGTGCTACAACACTTCACACTCCTTAATCAACATAATATCTATTACAACTTCTATGAATGCTACAACATTCCTTATCCACTCATGATCCACAATGATCAGATATAGATCTGATGATTATATCCTTCTACAATACCTCTATTTGAGATACATCTAGAAACCTCATAGACCATTCTAGATTTATAATCCAATCCTCTAGAATTTTCTTTACCTGCCATATTTTTAAATTCCACCACTTTCACCTACTTTCACCTACGTGGTAGAAATTACCACATATCTCTAGAATGCTCCAATACTTGCATGAGAATGATTTGCAATAATGTGTGTTTATACTAGTTTAAATTAAATATCTGTAGTATGTTTTATGAGCAAAGTTGGGTTTCATGCATTAATTTTACCAGAATATTTCATACAAGTTCTGGTAAACCCACTAAGGTATGCTTATGAGGAAACCTTTAACTTGTTCCTTCACCATGACAAAGAGCCTACTGGCCAAGGTTGTAAATCAAGATTTGCATCGGTTGTCTAGATTCTTTTCAACAAAATTTATAATATGGTAGTCCTACAGCCACAACATGTTGAGTGTTTGTATTTTGTGAGTTGTTTGGAAAACAATCGTTGTGCCTTGTTTGTGTTTCCACATCTTGCGCTTATGATTACCAAAGTGAGAACAATGTAAACTATGTTATTATTCCTCTAGATTTAAAATAGTCATAATAGGCATTGACACTACTATTAAGATCTCTAAACTTGCAAGAATCTTGGTATTTATTGTTGTATGAAGATATTTTAGTGGGACGACATTCCTAAAACGTGCTTGTCAAAACTTACACATCATTGTATATTTATCACTTGCAAATTTCTTTAGCATTCTTTTAAGGATTACAATATTTGTATTGATCTAAATCATTATAACCCTAAAACGTTGTGGCTTGATACTGGAACTTTCTCCTATAAACTTGAATACTTGCAATACACGTACTAAAATATTAAATGAATGTAAAGTTACACTCAGCCATGCTAGTAATCAAACTTGATATTGATAACTTCTTATTTGTTAATTCTACGATTCAAATCCATAGTGCGAATCAAACTTGATATTGATAACTTTTTACTTAGTAGTTCTATGAGTCTAGTCCATTAGTTTTAGTTATGTCTAGATGGTTTCTTGAAACTTCCAACATCTTGCCTTTGGTGAGGTTTAAAAATAGTGAAAACACAATAGTGGGCAAAATATGGGATGGAATCTTATAGAGATCTAATATTAGTTATTTTTAAATTATTGTAACACCCTTTTTCATTATTATTGTAGAATTCCAAAGGCTTGGAATTTGGTTTCAAACTATCATTAGACCTTTTAAACCTACTCGCTTTAATTATCATTTAATTTTTCTTGAAGATTTGTCTTACCTCCAATTCAAATACATCCTTATTTTTAAATAAAATATTCATCAAAATTTGTGTTTAACTAATCTTATTGAATTTTCTATTGGTGATTTCTCATGAAATTCCTCAACATCAATGAAAGGATGTGACATTAGTAGTGGCGACAATGTCGGTACAGAAGAGCCCTTCAATGGTAGAGATTTTTTCCACTTCCTTTTGACTTGGATGGGAAAGTTCTGAAAGTTACCAGAGAAGGACCCACCACTATTATTAATTTTATATCGAATCAAATTTCCATCTTTTCGAGAAAGGCGATGGAATATTTTGGACTCCCTAACGAATTCATTATCACTTTGTCTCATACTTACCTCTATTCTTGTTACCTCAATTCTGATCTTCCACACAATCTTTTCCTTTCTCGAATCTGTGATTAGTTTATGCAGTTTATCTTTCGCTTAGATTTGTTTGTTAAATGGGTATGTCTAACTTTTGCCAAACAATTGCTATCTCCATTTTGATGGTCCATGCGCAAGGTTTGAACTTCAGCTTTCCTGAATTCACGAAATGCAATACAACCAACATTCTCTGTGTAATAGACGCCACAATATCTGGGCATGAAATCCATCTTACAAACAGTACAAGTTCTCACTACAAATTGGCCAACAAAACTGCAGGTAGAGTATTTCACAACGAGACCATTCGACTGTCTTCTCTTGCCAGTTTTACAACGCACATGCAGTTTGTTATGGAATATAATAACCTGAGTCCTGATGATTATAATGGAGGCCATGGAATCGCTTTCTTCATGACATCAAAAGAAATTGCGACTCAGCAGACATGGCACAAACACGCTGGTCTTCCAGGAAATGGATCTGAATTCTCACCCGACACGTTCGCTGTTGAATTCAGTAGCATTACCTCCAAAGTCCACACAAGAGTTGGTAATGCCCGTCCTACAGATTACAATGAAACCATCTTGAATGAAACATTAAATGATGGTACATTGTGGAGTACACGTATAGATTATAACGATATAAAAAAATACCTACAAATATTCCTCTTCAATGCTTCCAAAAGCGCCTCTATGTCCCAAACTGATCCTGTTCTTGCTCATTCTTTCGATTGTTCAAAATATCTTCCTGATGATCTTATAGTAGGGATTTCTGCTTCTGCTCATAACTCCTTGGAGACCCACAAAATCCTTTCATGGAGCTTCAATACCAAAACAAAACCTAGGAAATCTCATTCTAAAACAATAATTCTGACGACTGTAGTGACTTTTGTTTGTTTCATAGCAGTAGTTGTTATTTGTAGCTTGTTTTCCATTGTCAGAAAGAAGAGGAGATTGACAAGCACCAGTGAACAAACATGTGAAGACAATGAAATAGAGATAGAAATGTTTGTAGATCAAGGTCCATGTAGATATACGCTGGAGGATCTCAAGGCCGGAACCAATAATTTCAGTGATTCTGTAAAGCTGGGACAAGGAGGATCTGGAGATGTGTACAAAGCCATTTTAAAAGAAGCAAATGAAGTAGTAGCTGTCAAGCGAATCTCAGAAAGGTCGAGACAGGGAATGAAAGAGTTCATCTCAGAAGTAAGCATTGTCCGTCGAGTAAGACATCGAAACCTCGTTCAGCTTTTGGGATGGTGTCACGAGAAAGGTGAATTGCTTTTGGTATACGAATACATGTCGAATGGAAGTCTTGATAAATATCTATTTAGGAGAGGAGATTCTCCTCTATTACAATGGACTCATTGGTTTCGAATAGCTTTGGAAATAGCTTATGGACTGATGTATCTCCATGAAGGATGGGACCAATGTATTGTACACAGGGATGTAAAATCAAGCAATGTTATGCTTGATTGCAACTTCAACGCAAAGCTTGGGGACTTTGGTTTGGCACGCATGTTTGAACACAATCGTTTATCTCAGACCACAATAGCAGCGGGAACCATGGGTTACCTGGCTCCTGAGTGTGTGATGACAGGTAGAATAAGCCGTGAATCAGATGTTTACAGCTTTGGGGCACTGGCCTTGGAAATAGCTACAGGGAAGAAAGCGTTAGATGTGAGTTTGCAAGAGCATAATATGAGGCTTGTGGAGTGGGTATGGGATCTTTATGGACAAGGGAAAGTTTTGGAAGCTGCAGATTGGAGGTTAGATGGGGATTTTGACATGGCAGAAATGGAACAATTGATGGGGATAGGGTTGTGGTGCTCTCATCCAGATCCAGCTGAAAGACCCAAAATAACCCAAGTGGTGAAATTGCTGAAGATGGATAATCAAGTGCCTCACCTTCCTCCGGCATTACCTGTACCAACATATGCTGCTGTTCAAGGAGCCAAACTTTCAGTGGTTTCTTCATTTACAACTGGTACATCTCAGGCGTTCCCATATTTTGTTTCGAGCTCTTCTCATTCGACGGCATCTTCAACCTCTATAGCAGCGGACGCTCCAGGTACTGCATCTCAAGTCTCATCCTCCTCTTATTCAAACGCGCTTCCCATGGAGTAGCTCTCTATCACTCCCGTACTGGCTCACTGATTCTCTTTTGATATGAAGACTCATATTTTATTGCTACCCAACTTGCTGAATCATTTAATTTGGATATAAAATCTGTGTTGTTATTTAAGAATGCTGTTGCCATTATATATAAGAGCAAGTTTACAGAGAAGTAAGGAATTTTAGTCAGTTTAGTTTGTTCATATGTATGGTTTCTCCGACATAAGTTTCTTTGTAAGCAAGGACAAATACAGTTTGAAAAGCTCATTGAGACCTCTATTATACAGGAAAGCAATTGGCATGTCAATAGATGTTTTCGATTAACATGTCAATTACTGTAATTTGTTGTGATACACTTTGTTCATCAGTACTGCTGTAATTAGATTCCCTCCATTAGATAAATATGCAATATTTGATGATTCTTAAAGTACAATGACTTAAGATTCATTTATTTATCACAATGAATTAGGCAACAGATCACGAGATACTACTGCAGGCTAGATTAATCGAAAAGCTTGCTTTAAACAAACTTTTGGATGGACACTTGTACAGAATTAATTTTCGTTATTCCTAAATTAATGTTATTTGTATCCTTTCTTTAAAAAAGTAAACCAACTAATTGTAATGCCCACGCCAATTCCCATTTAGTCATGAGTCCATTTTTTTTTATGAAATGATTTTTTTTAATTTTGGAGGGGTGAAAATTTATTCAATTCACGCTTTTGACCGGAGCTATGAACTGGGTACAATAACAGCGGGCAGGGGGGAGGCTGGACCTCATGACCAGCAGAGCCGCAACGGAATTACTTAGCCAACCGAACCAGGCCCCCAGACCCGAAATGATTTATTATAATTACATATTCCTAAATAGTTGTTCATATACATATAAAATGTAATTCATAAGTGAAGGTCATTATTCGTGTGCATTGTTGGGCATGGGTTGCATGTGGGTTTCTATCAGAAATAATATGATTCATAAACTAGATTGGATGAGCTTTGGGAAACGGGGAAGAGAAGACAAGGCTCATATGACATAAATAAAAGTCTTCAAATCTTCAATGTTACAGCTGGACCTTGTGTGACTGTAGTTGGGATTACTCTTTCCATATGAAATATGTGCTGCATTGTAAATATGCCTTTTTCATTAAGTATATGACCAAGTGTATAGAAATGTAAGAAATCTTGGTCCATTGGGTTGCTTTGTTCATGTATATAGTTTCTCCTTCAAAATTTTCTTTACAAGATGTATCTAAACGAAAGCAAATAGAGTGTGAAAACCCTCATTGAGCAATTGGCATGTCGATGGATGAATTGGATTAAATTGCTTACTGCTGTAATTTGTTTGTCCGGGTTAATGACAAGAGTGTTTGATACTCTGTGTTGATCAGTATTTGGCTGATGTTGTTTGCTACCACATTTGTTTAAACTGAAATCTCCATTAAAAGAACATGAGAGAGAGAGTCATTTGTATTGCAAAAGAGAACATTTGTATTGCAAAAGAGAAGTCACAATGGAATTTGTATTGCAAAAGAGAAGTCACAATGGAATTTGAAAGCAGGGGATCGAAAGACTACAAGTAGTTAAATTAGCAGTAGCCACTAGAAACAGTTTTGACAAATTAGATGCTCTGAGGTTAGACTCAATTAAAAATGGCTGGAATCTGAAGCGGGAAAGTTTAACATAAATAACAGAACCTTGCACCTTGCTTCCTGCTGCAGATATGGTTCGTAATAGAGATGAAAGGAGCATAATTTAAAAACATTAAAAGAAATAAATCACTCACAATCTAGACTGTAAAATATTTATTTCTCACACATGTCCAATTGAATGGCATCTCAGGAGCAATACCTGATTCAACTCCACAATTTTCTGCATCTCTTCAGTCAAGCCATCCGTGAAATTTCCCAACTAATAAGATTTAATAAGCCCGATTAAACTGGGTTTTAAATATAACAATAAAACTCAGAGTGGAGCACATAATACATAGAATCTGAGACAGCCCCACTATACCTTGAAAAGGGTAAAGAAACTAAGAATAACAGCAGCAAAAGAAAGATAGTAACAGCCATCAAACAATCATAAATCATAAAAAGAGGTAATTTTAAGAGTGCTTTGTTTTAATGACAGAGGATGCTCTGTTTTCCTAAATTGCAGACCCAGATTTTATGACAGCTTGTTTGAATTACAGAAAAAGACTACATGTCTCCTTACATGTAATAAATCATACTTAATTTCTACTAAACAAACCAAACCTTTAACAAATCTTCATTAGATGCTTTGTCATTCAACTTCCCTCGCCATCTAAACTAAACTCACTGTAGTCACTGCATTTAAACATTAGTGTTCAATTAATATATAAATTCGTATATGTTAATCTATAATTGCTATTCACGATGAAGTCATTGCCTTCATTGATCGTTGCCCTTGATGGCCACCACAAAGGTGGGCTTCTTATAAGAATTTGAATTCACAAACAATAGGAAACCAAAATTGTGCTTTTCTATGTAGTATGTGCTCCACTCTGAGTTTTATTGTAAAATGTCCACTCAAGCCATTCATGGAATCTTTTTGTATGGAGAAATCCATCATATTTGAGGAAGCTATGATAATAAACATACATTTAATATAATTTATTCCCTAAATGTTTACATTTACAGCCACAATATTTAATATTAATATATAATATATAATATAACTAAGGAGCTTCTCTAGAGGCATCACCGATAATGGCTCTAATGACAGTTGGTATGGATTATGGCTAAATGGGATTCTAAAATCAAATTAAGCTGAACAGTGAGTATCAATGGAGCTTCTCAAAAAACCCAGGTTTGGTTGTGGTAGGTGTTGCCTCTTAAAATATTGTTGGTGAAGGGAAACTCCCAAATCATTATGGTATGCACGTGGCGTAGTGAATGCCCAAGTTAGAGATCAATACCAGCCTTAGTGAAATAACACAAAGAACTACCATGCACATTTGGGGATATATATTTGTCACACTGCCACCTACAAGAAAATAGAGTGGCACACATTCTTGCAAACCATGGTGCGAACAGATTGGCACTCAAATTTAGTCCAACAGATAGTGAATGTCAAGGCTCATAGTCCCTTTAATTTTATTGTTGTTAATAACTTAAAAAAGTTTAAGGACTACAACCATATCTCTTCATGATTTTGTAGCATCTATGATGAGGCATCTACAAGTTTAATGATGCACAAACAAACATCTGAGTTCAATTATATCTACTTTATTCTGCTTGTCCATAGCTTCCCTACATGTTGTACAAAGATAAACAATTGTTTCTGAAGGATAACAGAATCAGATTACTTGCTGAAGAAAGCATTCTATGCTTAGTTCTTAGTTCATCCTTGGCATTGAGGCTTTGCACCAATTTATGCAGGTAGAAGCTACACATGAAGCTTTGGCAGAGACATTAAGTACCTAATTAGCAATAAAGAGATAAGGTAGTTCAGGCCTACCAGTTCCCAAAATCATCTTCATATTGGGACTCTCAAGGGGACTTAAAACTTGGGTAAGCTAATGCGCAAAAAATGTCCCACTTAAAGAAAGAGCAGGAAGTTGAGACACATGCCATTGTGGAGGTGAACAACTGTATATCTAAATTGAGTGTTGCTTGTGAATGTTTTTGTCTTCCATGTTGTAAACAATCCCAAGAGGCCTCATCTGCCCATTCATCTCCATCCAAGAGCCTTTCTCACCAATTGACGACGGGATTCCAGAAAAGAATATCAGAATCACTTTTTGCCTATTAGGCTTACACAGACCAAAGATCTTGCCAACAACTAGCAAACGTGCATGCCCTTTTGTAGTGGAGGTATATCCAAAGGAGATGAATGAAACAGTTGGAGTCATTCTGAATGGAGCAGATCTGCATGCAACACTTGGTAGATGCAAATGACTAATTGGTATGGCAGATGCACATTACTAAAAAAAAATACAATAAGCTTTTGCAAATCTGTATCTGCTAGGAACATATAATTGAACAGGGTCTTTGTAAATTTGTTTTTGCAAGGAACATTGAACTGAAATGGAACTCGACAGTACATATTCTATTATTATTATTATTATTATTATTATTATTATTATATATATATGATTTTGAAAGCCCTAATGTACCTTCTCGTAAATACAAATTTCACAGCAAAATCACCCCTATTTTTCCAATAACAAGGCATCCAGTTGTGAATGTTCCTTCATTTCCTATTTGAGATTTCTGGATTTAAGATAGTTTTTGCACCAAACAGTTACCAAATTTTGCCTTGCAGTAGATTTGACAACTGGAATGAACTGACAAACATAAAAGTCCCTGCTACGCTATGTTTGCAGCACAAAGGTCCTCCATAGTTTCATTGACAAAATTCAATTTGACAGATATGACATAGGGAAATAGCTCACCAAATGTGTAGCAGCTTTCCCAACACTTCACTAGAAATTATAAAGATTCTAGTGTTGGTTGAGTAAAATCCATTTTCTTAGCAGCTTAGCAATCCATTTAAGCAATGACCATGTTGTATGAATATGGAAGTAGCGAAAAAAGAAGCAATCATTTATTATTATTAATTAATTAAAAAATGTTATGCTTATTATTATATTTCTTAATTAATTAACAATTACAATAAGTGGTACATATTGGGTGCTACCGATGCTGCCTTTCAAGTGCAACACTTAAAGAGACTGTAAATCACCCGAACTATTATGGATATACCTCTTAACTATTTATTTGACAAATCTAGAAGCCTTAGAGATGTAGAGACCCTAATGAATTACAAAATAAGAGGAAACCATTTATAACTCAAGAAATTTGGTCAATTTGATGGAATCAAGAAGTAATTGATTCAAATGATTGAAATAATCATTTTAGCATAACTATATATTAAATATGTTTTTAACATGTATAGATTAAATTTACAATTTAATAATTTCCTTGTATGCAATATTAGAGTTTATCAAGCCAATCCCAATATCATGCTATGTTCTCTCTTTGAATCTAATCGTATCTAAATTCTTAAATATATTCTTGGATATTGGGAAGACAAGGAGATTGATGAAAACTTTTATTAGAAGAAGATACGATTGAATAGGCCAACTTGCTAATTGCAATGAAAGTGAAAACAAACTTAATCTAAAGTAACATCTTGTTGCGCATTATAAAAAATTAACAAATTCATTTTTCAAAGAAGTTCCGAAACAGTAATGAATGTGGTCATTTTATTAGAAGATTTGTATTTGATTTTATTTTAGCAATCAATTTTGAATTAAATTATTTATTTTACATATGATTTTAGGGATTTATTATTGAACTAATTGAATATACAAAATTTAGTAAGAAAACATGCTTTTGAAGCTAGTAATCTATACATTGAATTGTTTAATGATGTGTTGAATGACTACCAAGTGTATTATATCATTTGTGGATTTGCCAATCAAATTCTAACATTTGTTTGACTATTAGATGGATGTCGATTGGTCTCAGATCATGGATGAAGTCGTTCAACAACCACCTCATGGAAAGTTTTCGCACAAAGACCTCTCATGGGAGAAATATGTCCTTCAAGGCTTAAACTTATTTTCAGCTTGGATTGAGTCTAATAGATTGAATGATTTTATTGAGGGAGAAAGCTCTAGGGAATTGTACCCAACCTTCTTTCCCAGAAGTCATAAAAAGAAGCCTCATCTCAATTCTAATACAAAAATAAGGATTAATAGCTTTTTAGAATATAACATGCAAGAATACGGATGATACATTTACTACAAATGCTTATACTCGTAATTGTGAATTAAAAAAATATCTGTAATGGTTGGTTGACTATACTCGTTAATGGTTTGAATGTTTTTTATAAATTTAATAGGTATTGGTGTGTGTATGGACAAGCTGACTATACGAAAAAAGATGCATCACCTTTTTATCCTTCCTCAATGCCTTAAACATGGAAGGGTAGTAGACCTGGTCGTAAGCATACACAATGTGGTTGCACCTATCATTTTAGCACACGAATCATGGTTCGTAAGCCAAACCATGTGTTAATATAGTATCACCAAGTTCTGTTAGATTTGATAAACGCAAATCTACCCAAGAACACCTGCATGCAAGACTATCACAAGAAGAAGCAAAGTGCAGACAGAAGAAAGAGAGCTATGGCGGCCAAAAAGCCAGAGAGTTGAAATCCATGTTGAAAAGAATAAAACTTCTATATTATCAACTATAGAATTACAAAATACAATCTCCTTAATGAAATACAAAGCGGTGAGTCCTTATAAAAGGATACCGAAACCCTAAAAGGGAAACCCTAAAGAAATAGAAAGCTGCCTAAGTATAACTTAAGCATAGAGTAAATAGACTAATAATGAAATGATTTAATTATTAGCTATACTAGACTACTCTAACACCCCCCCTTAAGTGTAACTTAGGGAGAAGCAAAACAGCTAAGCTACTGCAGAAAGAAGGAAAGACGGGTCCCGGCAACAAGGCCTGATCAGGTACCCAAAACAAGGAAGCAAACTAGATGAAGGAAACTAAGCCTTCAATCTAGGGAAAAAGGTGTCCCAGAGAAAGGAACAAGAATGAGCAAGAAGCATCT
>MU226122.1:579225-597866 GCA_018584345.1 Thuja plicata
AGTGCATGACCAGGTAGAGAAGACAATGTCTGAAGAGCTGATCAATCGAACCAGGAAGCAATAGAACCAACAGGTGAACCCCCCCATAATGTTGAACTGGGAGAGGTGACAGGAACACTGAAATGCATGCCAAAAACATCTGCAGAAAGTAGAACCAGGAACACCAACAGTGCAACAGAAGTACAAACACAGGATAAAGGGCGGTGTCACCGACACACAACATGGGATAATGTCATGGAAGGTACGCTCACTTGACAAAGGTGGATGTGCCTAAAATGGCATAAGCATCATAACCCCCCATGGTACTTTATAACGAAGTGCAAGTACTAAAACCATACAAGGTGTACAAGATCCCAGAAATGCAGAAGTAGGCACTTTATCTCAGTGCGTTTACAGAATAAAGATACATCAGAAGAAGCATACAAGCTCAAAAGTCAGAAAGAAGAGTGAGCTAAAAAATCAGAAGAAGAGATCCCAGGACCTGTAGAACCAAGCAATCCACCAGAGTGCATAAACTGCCAAACTCGGAGGAGAGAAAATCTGGAGCAGAATCTAAAAAAAATACCCTTGCAACTAAATAGTTCACTGAACCAGCTTTCTGACGATATCTGGTTTGACAAAAACGGAGTCCGGATGAGCCAGATATGACTCCCGAAAGGCAAAAATAGACATCAGACTTTGACATAAAAAAATGTTGTCAAAATGGAAAAACCCAAAACCCTAACCTCCATCATCAGAAATTTCTCAGAAAGAGCTTTCCGACGGTATATGGAAGTCAGAAAAAGACCCTCGGATGCTCAAGATAGAGCGAAAATAGACCCGGGGGGTCAAAAGTGTTCCAAAAAGCTAGAAATAAGCCCGTGGGGCTAAAAAAAATTGGCCCCTGGGCGCATGGCGCATGCAGGGGCTAGGGCCAAGCCCCGGGTCATCCATATGACCGCCCGCGTGAGAAAAGGGCCCTCGGGGGCTAAACAGACCCCCAGGCGGCGCAGGGGTGGCGGAGCTGGGGAGGAGCTGCGCGATTTGGCGGAGCACCGGGAGGAGCGGGGTCCGGGAGGCCGCTGGTGGTGGTGTTGAGAAGCAGGCCGGTGGGGCAGCGGGGCGCAGAGCCGGGAGGGCCGGTGGCGGCGGGGGCCGCGGGGGCCGCAGAGCTCGGCGGAGTTGGCAGGGTGGCGGCCGGGCGCTGGCCGGTGGCGGCGCGAAATAAAAAACCACAGACTGTGCTAAAATCATGTGAAAAATGCTTTTTTTTTTCAAAAAATTTCTCGAAAACCGAGCCCGTACAGCCCTAGAAGGCCAAAAATTTTCTCCCCGAGGCCTTGGTGTCCAAATCGGATGAGCCTTATATGGATTCTAGGGTTTTTGGGCCTTCTGGACGCAACTGTGAGGTCGATTTTGGTCCAAAGTGCCTCAAAAAACAAAGACCCCCAGAATCAATGAAAGATGCCAGAAAAACCTCTGAAACCCTCTGTGTCTGGAACGCTTCAACACAACACGAATAGCGAACAACAAACAGCAGGAGAGATCTGATACCATGTTAGATTTGATAAACGCAAATCTACCCAAGAACACTTGCATGCAAGACTGTCACAAGAAGAAGCAAAGTGCAGACAAAAGAAAGAGAGCTATGGCGGCCAAAAAGCCAGAGAGTTGAAATCCATGTTGAAAAGAATAAAACTTCTATATTATCAACTATAGAATTACAAAATACAATCTCCTTAATGAAATACAAAGCGGTGAGTCCTTATAAAAGGATACCGAAACCCTAAAAGGGAAACCCTAAAGAAATAGAAAGCTGCCTAAGTATAACTTAAGCATAGAGTAAATAGACTAATAATTAAATGATTTAATTATTAGCTATACTAGACTACTCTAACAAGTTCAACATGTGGACAAGGAGGGCATAAGTTGTCATGGTCAAAAGAACAATGAGTTTTTAGGAACACGATCATTTTTTGCGCCATATATTAGCAAACAATTGCATCAATGGGTGGAGTCATTATTATTACTTGGCATTCTCGCAGATGCAGTGCATAAAAAACATAAACAAATGGTGCATGGGAAGATGACCATGTTTGAGGGTCAATCTTCTAGGGATGATTTTCTTACCATGGATGTGTTAGTAATAAATGAGAGGGGGGGTGAATCAGTGGCTCTAATTAAGGCTCTAATTATCTTCAATCCTATAAGATGAATGCCTTCAAATATACTTATCAAATAACTACTGCTCGGAGTGCTCTGTTAAACCTAATTCTTAATGTTTACTGAATAGCAGTCTTTCAATTTACCAAAAAATAGTAAATTACTTAAAGTATGCCGATCAATCCAGATTAGCTATGTGTAATGCAAAACACTAAGGTAATGACTCATAAACACATTGACACATGGATTTTTAACGTGGAAACCCTGTTAAGGGAAAAACCACTTGGGACCGGTAACCCAAAATGTTCACTCTTCTGAGGTGAGCCTGGTGAAGAGCCAACCCTGCTAAAAGTTACAAACACACTGTTAGGTGTGACCTTGTTAGAGGATTTAAAAGATTAGTTTGTCACCTGATATCGGGCATCTCTATGCTACCTTTTATGACCAAACCCAGTTTAGTTTGTCAAATGGTATCTGGAATCTCATGCTATCTTCATGATCAAATTTTTTGACACTCCTTGGGATGTATCTCAATATAGAAAGGATATTTAAATACTGCTCGGTTAAGAGATTTTCTAAATCAATGGTTAAATTGAAACAATATGATCTGTTCACATATACAACTTATAATTATAGATTTTTAGATCTATTGTAAGCTCATTAAAATCATTCTAATCAATATATCTTTTCAATACCTTTGCTCCACTTTTGTTTCTGCTCGGTGATGCTATGCTCTGTTGCTCGGTGTTCGTAGAAATCTTTAGCTCTTTCCTCAGCTTGATTGATCAGGACTGTATGAAGTTGTTCTTCATCAGTTTCTCTTCAGCATCCTCTTTTTCATTCACTCCCCTTAATTCATAATGAATTAAGTTGTCTCTTTATAGACATGATATCACCATTTCTAGGTTCTTGATTTTCTTGTTCTTGGCATGATCCGCAATCTTAGCCAATCCTTTTTTAAAGCATAACTCCTTTTTCTTAATCTCGTAGACATCTTCTTGTCAACTAGATAAAACAAATTTAAATCCTTTACTTATCTTTGGCTTTATCTTGTCGATAAAAACAATGATAACAACAAGTTAAGTCTATATTTAGCTCTACCAACTAGATATTTTGTTATTTCTAAACTCTAGTTAACTTCGGTGCTTTAACTCTTTGATAGCTTTGGTCAACACTCTAGTTCTCCTCAGGCTTCTCCGTCAGGGTTGTCTGTCCGTCGGTCTTCACTGCAAAGTTCTGCTCGTTGGTTAACACTGTAATTCTGGCCATCGGTAATGCTTGTGATTATGCTCTTCGGTAATGCTCATCAGTTTCTTTTCTTGGGAATAACTGTGACTTAACTTTCGATGATCTCTATCCATTGGGTTCCACTAGCCGTTGGTGTTTATAGTCACTCAGTGAATGCTTGTCTTTTATGCATTTCTGAAAGCATAATCTTTCTCTCTCTGTTTCTTTGAAGTCTTTGACACTTTGATTATAACCGATTAGATTATATTATGTTGACATCAATGACAATATAATCCATTAACTGATTTAATGTCTTGCATTATCTTTCTACATTTCAGTGATCAACTTAATATCTTCAAACATTCAATCAGTTACATGTCATCAATCTCTCCCTTTGGCATTGATGGCAACACACTACATTATCACACTATATTATTACTAATACAATATGAAATATATTAGTTTCACCAATCTCTCCTAATGTAATTATTACAAATGTCTGGTTCTCGGTAAGCTCATATAGCTTAGATTTGCTTCTTGCAGAGTGGTTTCTTCAATCTTCAATCCCTTTTCTGGATATATGTGGCATCTTCTATCTGTATTCTGATATGTTCTCTGCCTTGACTGTTCCTCTTCTTGATAATCTCTTTTTCTTTTGACAGCTATCTCTTCCTTTGTATGTACTTTTCCCCTTTTGTTACTTCTCTCCCTTAGATGGATATTTCACATGTAATCTCTCCATATGGATAAAGATTAACTTTTTCTTTCTCTTCATGGATAATTATATAATCTCTTTCTGATAATGAGATAATCTCTCCCTTTGAAAACAATGCCAAACAATTCTCTTCTATATCATCTTTCATCTCTTTATATAATATATTCCTTGAATTTTCCTATCCATCAGCAATACATTGACTCAGGTGTTTGGTGCAGATGTGTACTTTGTTGTGTATAGATGTATCTGTTGCTTTCCATCTCGGTGCTTGCATCAACATGAATGATCTTTTGATTGTGTGTAGGCTGATGCAGCCTCTTAGTCAGCTTACTGACCAATAGACAAGGATTGGACCCCTAGTCTCTGTCTCAGGTACTCAAATATATCTTTTGGTAATGGCTTGGTGAATATATCAGCTAATTATTCCTTTGATTGAACATATTCCAGTATCACCTCCTTAGCTTGCATTTGTTCTCTTAGATAGTGATACTTGATAGCAATATGTTTAGTCTTAGCATGCATGAGTGGATTCTTAAAAATGTTAATTGCACTTGTATTATCACAATAGATAATTACTGGTTCAAGAATCTTCATATTCATACCTTCCAACAACAGTTTGATCCATGCAATATTAGAGCAATTTGCTGTTAAAAATAGGAAATGCCCTATTCTCCCAAGAACACCTGCATGCAAACCTGTCACAAAGTAGAAGCAAAGACAGAAGAGAGAAGAAGCTATGGCGGCCAAAAAGCCAGAGACATGATATCCATGTTGAAATAATAATCTTCTATTATCAACAATAATGAATACAAAATAATCTCCTTAATGAAATGCAAAGAAGTGAATCCTTATAAAAGGAATCACGAAATCCTAAAAGGGAAACCCTAAGGTTAGCTAAAGCAAACTAGAGTGAATAGGTGAGTTAGTAATTAGATCATAATGATTTAATTAATAACCCGATAGACTATTACTCTAACACCCCCTGAAGATAAACTTAGGGAGAAGCAAAACCTAGGAAACTACTGCAGAAAACAGGAAAGAAGGGTCCCGACAACAAGGCCTGATCAGGTACCTAAGAACAGGAAATAAACTAGATGAAGGAAACTGAGCCTTTAATCTAGGGAAAGTCCCAAAGAGAGGAACAAGAATGAGCAGGAAGCATCTCCAAAGCATGAAGCTATAAAGTCTGTCAGAAGAAACTACTAGAACCCCCACTGAAGTGCATGACCAGGTAGAGAAGACAATGTCTGAAGAGCTGATCAATCGAACCAAGAAGCAATAGAACCAACAGGTGAACCCCCCAATAATGTTGAACAGGGAGAGGTGACAGGAATACTGAAATGCAATGCCAGAAACATCTGCAGAAGAAAGAACCAGGAACACCAATAGTGCAACAGAAGGACAAGCATAGGATAAAGGGCGGTGTCACGGACACACAACATGGGATAATGTCATGGAAGGTACGCTCACTTGACAAAGGTGGATGAGCCTAAAATAGAATAACATCATAACCCCCCATGGCACTTTATAACATAGTGCAAGTACAAAAACCATACAAGGTGTACAAGATCCCAGAAATGCAAAAGTAGGCACTTTATCTCAGTGCGTTTACAGAAAAGAGATGCAACAGAAGAGATACAAAAATCTCACAAGTCAGAAAGAAGAGTGAGCTAGAAGATCAGAAGAAGAGATCCCAGGACCTGTAGAACCCAAGCAATCCGCCAGAGTGCAAAAATTTCCAAACTCAGAGGAGAGATAACCTAGAGAAAAATCTAGAAAAAATACCCCTACAAGTGAATAGTTCACTAAACCAGCTTTTCGACAATATCTGGTTTGCCAAAAATGGAGTCCGGATGAGCCAGATATGGCTCCCGGAAGGCAAAAACAAACATCAAACTTTAATAGCAAAAAACACTATTAAAATAGTAGAACCAAAATTCCTAATCACCATAGTCGGAAAGAGCTCAGAAAGAGCTTTTCGATGATATAACGAAGTCTAAAAAAGGCCTCCGTATGCTCCAGATAGAGCGAAAAAGGTGATAAGGGCTCAAAAAAGCTCTAAACCTTGGTTTTAAGCCCCAGGCACTAAAAAAAGGGACCCCCGGGCGCATGGCGTGCACAGGGGCTAGGCTGGGGCTCCTAGTCGCCCATACGACCAGTCACAGGGATAAAAGGCCCGCGGGGGCTAGCAAAAACGTTGCTCGGGGCGGGGGCCGGGTGGAGCGAGCCGGTGGCGGGGGCCGGGCAGAGCGGCGGGCCGGGAGGCGGCGGAGCCAAGCGGCGCGGGCCGGTGGCGGGGGCCGTGGAGTGGCGAAAGTCGGAGCAAGGGCGGTGGGCGGCCGCAGGGGCAGAGCTAGTAGGGCGGCGGCCGGGCGCTGGCCGGTGGCGGTGGTGCGCCGATGGCATGAAATAGAAAAGCACTACGCGCGTTGAAAACATTTTTAAAACATTTTTAAAACATGATTTTTTTTTGAAATTTTCTCAAAAAATATGCCCGTACGGCCCTAGTAGGGCAAAAAATTTCTCCCAGATGGTCCGGTGTCTAAATTGGATGTGCCTTATATGGATTCTGGGGTTTTTAGGCCTTCCGGACGCAACCGTGAGGTCAGGTTTGGTTGCTCCAAAAACAAAGACCCCCCAGAACCAATAAAAAATACTAGAAAAGACTGGAGAACTTCAAACCCTCGCTTGCTTCAACAAAACATGAACAGCCAGCTGCAGAATGGCTCTGATACCATGTTAGAAATAGGAAATGCCCTATTCTCCTAAGAACACCTGCATGCAAACCTGTCACAAAGTAGAAGCAAAGACAGAAGAGAGAAGAAGCTATGGTGGCCAAAAAGCCAGAGACATGATATCCATGTTGAAAGAATAATCTTCTATTATCAACAATAATGAATACAAAATAATCTCCTTAATGAAATACAAAGAAGTGAATTCTTATAAAAGGAATCACGAAACCCTAAAAGGGAAACCCTAAGGTTAGCTAAAGAAAACTAGAGTGAATAGGTGAGTTAGTAATTAGATCATAATGATTTAATTAATAACCCAATAGACTATTACTCTAACATTTGCAGCAGTAGCCACACACTCTGCTTCTGCAGTAGACTGAGAGATGCATCCTTGCTTCTTACTGATCCATGTGACAAGTCTGTCACCCATGAAGAATTCTCCTCCAGTTGTTCTCTTTCGATCATCAATATTTCCAGCCCAATAAATATCTATATAGACTTGTAGCTCAAATTTTCCTTCTCTATTATACCATAAGCCATAATCCTTAGTGTTCTTCAGATATCTCTGAATTCTCTTGACAACAGTCATATGTGATTCTTTGAGATTAGCAGAGAATCTTGCATCTATTCCAACTGCATGTGCTATATTTGGTCTCCTATGAACAACATACATTAGTTTTCAAATCATTGATCTATACATGGTCTGATTTACCTCATTTGATTTGTCTTCTTTTGTCAGCTTACATTCGGTAGCCATAGGTGTTCCAACTGGTTTGGAATCTTCCATCTTGAATATCTTCAACACTTCCTTGATGTATTTGGACTGAGTGATATATATGCCTGGATCTTGTTGAAGAATCTATAGACCAAGAAAGAATTTGATCTCTCCAAACATAGACATTTCAAATTCTTTGCTCATTTCCTTAGCAAAGGATTTGCATAACATTTTATTTCCCCCAAAAATGATATCATCAACAAAAATTTCAGCAATCAGAATATTACCATCGGTATCTTCTTTTAAGTACAAATTATTATTTTTACTAGTTCTTACAAATTCAATGTTAATGAGATAGGAGTGAAGTCTTTCATACCATGCTCTATGTGCTTGTTTCAATCCATACAAGGCTTTATGTAGTCTACATACCATGTTTCTCTTGTCTGAATCAACAAACTCTTCTAGTTGTTCAATGTATACCTCTTCTTCTAGTATTCCATTTACGAATGCAGATTTGACATCCATCTGGTATACCTTGAATCCTTTGAATGCAACATAAGCAACTAAGATTATAACTCCTTCTAGTCTAGCAACGGGTGCAAAGGTTTCACCATAATCAATACCTTCTTCTTGTGCATACCCCTTACATACTAATCTTGCTTTGTTTCTTGTGACTTCTCCATTCTCATTCAACTTGTTTCTGAATATCCATTTGGTACTGGTGACATTCTTGTCATTTGGTCTCGGAACTAGTGTCCATGCACTATTCTTCTTTATCTGTTCTATTTCTTCATTCATAACACTTACCCATTCTTCATTTTCAAGTGCAGTGTTAACAGATTTAGACTCAAAATAACAAAGTAAACATCTAGTGTTTAGTGACTTACTTCTTGTTCTCATTCCATCCTTCATGTCTCCTATGATTTGATTCTATGGATGATGTCTTTTGACATACTTGGAAAGTTTTGGTTCAGCTCTTTGTCCTTCAATCTGATCATCTTCTTGACCTTCATTCTGATCTTCATCGCTCAGAACATCATCTTGAGGATTTTCCTAAGTTTTGGTAATCACAGCCTAATTCTCGGGTGCAATATTGTGTTTCTCGGGAGCGATACACTGTTTCTCGGGAGCGATACACTGTTTCTCGGGTAGAGTGTCAGGTTCTTCAGTATAAACAAACCTGTTGTATTCCTCTGGTTCTTTTATGATTTTGTTATCATTCTTTTCTGTAAATTCATCTATTTTCACATTTGCACTTTCAATGATCTTGTTAGATGACTTGCTAAAAAAATTTATAAGCCTTTCTCTTGGTTGAATACCCTAGAAAGATACCTTCTTCACTTTTGGAGTCAATCTTTCCATTTCTATCATCCTTCAAAATATAACATAGACTACCAAATATTTTGAAGTAACTTACATTGGGTGTGTAACCATACCAAAGCTCATAGGGTGTCTTCTTTGTGTCCTTCAATTGTACTATGTTCAATGTGTAGACAACAGTAATCACAACTTCCCTCCAGAAAGTTTGAGTGATGCTCTTCTCAATCATCAATGTTCTTGCACAGTCAACAATTGATTTGTTTCTCCTTTCAACAATTCCATTTTTCTGTGGTGTTCTTGGTGCAGAAACCTGTCTTTTAATTCCATGCTCATTGCAATAATTAGTGAATTCATCTGAAATAAATCCCCCCTCTATCTGACCTTAATCATTTCAATTTCTTATCACTTTATTTTTATACCATAGCCTTATACCATTTAAACATCTTGAATGCTTTTGATTTATCTTTTAAGAACATAACTTTCATCATTCTAGAATAATCATCAACAGAGAGAATGAAATACCTATTTCCATAGTAACTCTTTGTCCTCATGGGTCCACATAGATCAGTATGGACTAATTCTAGAATTGCATTAGATTTATGGGTTTTACTTTTGAGGCTAGGCTTTGTCATCTTACCTTTTTGACAATTCTTGCACATGATATGCTCGGGCTTTGTCATGCTCGATAAGCCTCTGAAATTCCTTTTATTTCTTATCTTTATCATGTTGTCAAAATTCACATGACACAGTATTTTGTGCCATAACCATATGTCTTTGTTTCTAGCCATCAAACAAGTGGTGTTAATGTAATCAAGATAGAAAAAGTTACCTTTTGTCTACTCACCAGTTCCGATCAACCTTCCTGATTCATTGAAGATCTTTTCCTTCTTATTTTCAAATGCCACTCGGTGACCTATATTATTCAGTTGTGAAACACTTAACAAATTTTAATTCAGTCCTTTTACCTAGTAAGCATTTTCACATTTGATAAGGTTATTCAACATTATGTTTCCTTTACCTTCAACTGGACAAAGTGTGTCATTACCCATTCTTACTGAACCACCATTATAGTATTCAAAAGTTTCAAACTTTTGCTTTATCACCAGTCATGTGGTGAGTGCAACCACTATCTATGATCCAGACATGATTCTTTCTAACCTTAGATATGAGTACAGTTTCTACATACCTTTCTTCTTCTTCATCTGAATCATCCTTCATGGCTACAAATACCATCTCATTGTCTTCTTCTGATTCAGTTTCAGTATCATCAGCTCTATTCTCAGCTAGGTAACAAGCTTTCTTTCCTTTGTCCTTGTAGTCTTGGGTATCTCTTTTGTGAGATTGTCAGTTGCTTCGATAATTTTTTTTATCAACTCTATCAAATTTATTCTTATATGATCTGTCATTACTTCTGTCATCTTTTCTTCTATTAGGACATCTTGCAGCAAAGTGTCCAACCTCTTTACAATTGAAACATACAAGTGGTAATTTACCTTTGTATCTACCTTTGCCTCTCTCCAGTCTTCTTTCCATTAGTTCTTCAATCTCATCAAGTCCTTGATCCTCATTATCACTTTCACTATCATTTCTAATAGCATGTCTATGTCTTGACTTACTTATTTTCAAAGAAGATTTGAATGCAGACTCTATAGTTGGTAAGACACTATTATCAAATTTATTCATCTCAAATGAAATCAATCTACCAATCAAACTATCTAGAGTAAATATATTGTTTGTAACTGCTCTCATTTCTTGAATAGCAAAAATTCTAATAGCATATACAGATAGTAAGGTTCTTAAGATTTTACTTACCACTATCTCCTCTTCAAGTACACCTCCAACTCCTCGGATAGCATTGACTACCTCTTTGATTTTGCAGCTATACTGAGTGATATTTTCTCCTTCTTTCTTCCTTAGGTCATCAAACCTCCCTCTTAGGCTTTCTGTCTTGGCTCTTAGTACATTGGAATCTCCTCCATGTACCAACTTCAATTTATCCCACATTTGCTTTGTAGAGGTATAGGTTTTGAAATCTTCAAACTCAACATCAGAGAGTACTGAGGCAAGTTCTATCATCATGCAATTATGCTTATTCATTTCTCTTTATTTCTCAAGAGTATAAGGTCCTATAGGCAACACATATTCAGTATCAAGGTGTTGAGTAACATCATTACCAATACCTCATAGGCAGAGTCTTATTCTACTTTGTCATGATGCAAAGTTGTCTTTATTCAACTTGGGCACATCTTGTTTGTTCATCTTGTGATCTTTTGCTTGAGTTGTTAAACTCCCTTTCTAAGCACACAAGCTTTGATACCAATTGTTAGTAATAACTGAGAGGAGGGGGGGGGGGGGGGAATCNAATAACTGAGAGGAGGGGGGGGGGGGGTGAATCAGTGGCCTCAACAATATTCTAATAAATCAACAAAGAACAACTTAGTACCACAATGTTAATTCTCTAGTTATCTTCAATCCTATAAGATGAATGCCTTCAAATATACTTATCAAATAACTACTGCTCTGAGTGCTTTGTTAAACCTTATTCTTAATGTTTACCGAATAGTAGTCTTTCAATTTACCAAAAAATAGTAA
This sequence comes from Thuja plicata, assembly GCA_018584345.1. NCBI lineage: Eukaryota > Viridiplantae > Streptophyta > Pinopsida > Cupressales > Cupressaceae > Thuja > Thuja plicata. The sequence continues at coordinate 590,669 of MU226122.1, forward strand.
ATTACTTACAGTATGCCAATCAATCAAGATTAGCTATGTAATGCAAAACACTAAAGTAATGAATCATAAACACATTGACATATGGATTTTTAACATGGAAACTCTGTTAAGGGAAAAATCGCTTAGGACCGGTAACCCAAAATTTTCACTCCTCTGAAGTGAGCTCGGTAAAGAGCCAACCTTGTTAAAGGTTACAAACACACTATTAGGTATGACCATGTTAGAGGATTTAAAAGATTAGTTTGTCACTTGATATTGGGCATCTCTATGCTACCTTCTATGACCAAACCTAGTGTAGTTTGTCAAATGGTATCTGGCATCTCATGCTATCGTCATGATCAAAATTTTTGACACTCCTTGGGATGTATCTCGATATACAAAGGATCTATAAATCCTACTTGGTTAAGAGACTTTCTGAATCAATGGTTAAACTGAAACAATATGATATGTTCACATATACAACTTATACTTTTAGATTTTCAGATCTATTGTAAGCTCATTAAAACCATTCTGATCAATATATCTTTTCAATACCTTTGCTCCACTTTTGTTTCTGCTTGGTGATGCTATGCTCTGTTGCTCGGTGTCCGCAGAAATCTTTAGCTCTTTCCTCAGCTTGATTGATCAGGACTGTATGAAGTTGTTCATCAGTTTCTCTTCAACATCCTCTTTTTTATTCACTCCACTTAATTCATGATGAATTAGGTTTTTTCTTTATAGACATGATATCACCATTTCTAGGTTCTTTATTTTCTTGTTCTGGGCGTGATCCGCAATCTTATCCAGTCCTAATTTAAAGCATAACTCATGTTTTATCTCGTAGACATCTTCTTGCCAACTGGATAAAACAACTTTAAATCCTTACTTATCTCTGACTTTATCTTGTCGATAAAAACAATGATAATGACGAGTTAAGTCTATACTTAGCTCTGTGAGCTAGATATTTTTTAGTTTCTAAACTCCTGTTAACTTCAGTGTTTTAACTCTTTGGGGTAAAAGTACAAACCTATGTCACACTTTTATAAAGGAAAAGGACCACAACATGCAAACTGTTCAACTTTAATGACATAAAAGGTGGCATTTGTATGTAGAATTTGAGGATGATGTAAACTAAAGAAGTGTGTAAAAATGGATTAAGTTTATGTCTATACTTTAAAAAAAAAATTGAACAAGAATGTACATAGTTTTTTTAATTTTTGAAGTCCATTTTTCCATTGCTGAAAACTACTGAAAATCTGGGGTCTAGTTCCCTCCAAACAAGTATATGCAAATAACCTATTTTTCCTCTGATTTCAAAATATGTTATAGATAAAATGTATAGCTAGTGCAGAAAAGAAGAAAAATTGGTTTTCAATGTACATTTTCTCCGTTATAACTGCTCAAAGTTGAACTTATCTGAAATCGATAGTTTTCATCTCCCTCCAAATTTCCCCTATCAAATCTACACCATTCAGAAAAAAATTTTCATATTCTTGAAGAAGACTCTCTCCTCTAGTGTTAAATATCAATTTTAAATTTTTTTGATATGATTTACTATTTTTTTATTTATTTGAAGCAACATCTTCTCGAATGTTAAAATACCTACTTCTTGTATTTTGAAATTATAATATATTAGATCTAATCAAAATATTATAAATTTTATATGAAACTAATCTTGACTCTAAGCTCTACAAAAGGGTATTTTTTATATTTTTTAAAAATATCATTAAAAAGAGTAGGGGCTATTGAAACATTGATTTTCTGAAATAATTTTATTTCTTTGGTAATTGGTATAAACCATGCATTTAATATACATTTCCAATTGGGAAATTTTAACCACTTGTCTAGCTTAGCTAGAATGAGTCTAGCTAGACCATATGTTTGACGAAAATTAATTTTTATTTAGAAATACTCAAATTTAGCTATGCTGATAAGTGGTCCTAAAACATGACACAGCTTTGTGCTTTTACTCTTTGATAGCTTCGGTTAACACTCTAGTTCTCCCTGGGCTTCTCCGTCGGGGTTGTTTATCCGACGGGCTTCACTGCAAAGTTCTTCTTTTTGGTTAATACTGTAATTATGGCCGTCGGTAGTGCTTGTGATTCTTCTCTTCAGTAATGCTCATCATTTTCTTTACTTGGGCATCACTATGACTTAACTTTCGGTGATCTCTATCCGTCGGGTTCCACTAGCCGTCGGTGTTTATAGTCACTCAGTGAATGCTTATCTTTTATGCATTTCTGAAAGCATAATATTTCTCTCTTTGATTCTCTGAATTCTTTGACACTTTGATTATAATCAATTATATTATATCAAGTTAACAGATTAATGACAATAGAATCCATTAATTGATTTAATGCCTTGCATTATCTTTCTACATTTCGGTGATCAACTTAATATCTTCAAACATTCAATCAGTTACATGTCATCAAGATGATATTGTGAACATTGATCATAAAATTAAGACATCAAGCTATATGTTTGATAATAATGACGCACTTTCTGTCCAACAATGGGTTTTGGAAAACCCCGATAAGTGGTTTGCATATCAGCAATACAATGCCATTGTTGTTGATGGAGATGACCAAATACCATTTTTTTTGGGAATTCAATTTCCAGAGAAACTTGATTGGATGCTTCAATATCGCCACAACAACATATTAGCAATGGATTCTACATTTGGCACAATTGCAATGAAGGTATGTTATCATTTTTCATAAAGATGAATTGAATTTTTGTACACTTAATTCAAATAATATATTGATACATCATACCCCATGTCTTATGACAGTTTCAATTATATATAATCTTTGCATTCGATTTAAATCATATGGGGGTACCTATGGCATGGGTCATTATGTCGAGGTCTTGTGCATATGATATTTCATATTGAATGTGCATTCTTCTCCAATGGGTTCACTTGAAGAAAATTGATTGGAGATTAAATGCATTCATAATGGATGATGCGGGTGCTGAGATCAAAGCTATCAGGTATTTATTTTTTTATCCAAACCTTATTTTTTTGCAAACCTTTCAATGCACCCCACAAAATATTAACTACTAAATGTAATTACTCATGATGTAGAGAAGTGTTTCACTATGATGCATATCTATACTCTTGGCATGTATGACGTGCATGGTTAAAGAACTTGATAACAAAGGTCAAAGATAATGGAGTTAGATGAGAGATGTTTAATAGACTTGGATATATCATGCATCATTCAGTAAATGAGGATTCTGTAAGGCATGAGGTTTACATATTTATTGAAGAATTTAAAGAGACTCAACCCTCATTCATTGAATATTTTAAGGGATGATGGTGTAACAGATTAAGTATGTGGGCTAGATTTTTTCATACACTAAAACATGCGGGGAAAGAGACCAATGGTGCCATAGATTCTTATCACTCACACCTAAAGAGACGATTCTTAAAAATAGTCGAGCGTGCTTCAAATTAGAGTGTTGATTGGTTGGTATATCAACTAACAACACATGTTTATGTTTATTATTGGTGGGTACAATTCAACAAGAAACATGGTTTTTATAGGAACTTTGAAATTGAGAGGATTGAAAATACATCTTGGGTTCTAGCCATCAAAATTCCAGATGACCATGTTACATTTAGTGACATTAATGATCGTATAGCATAGGTGACAAGTGAAATAAATCCTTGTTTTTGATATGAGGTGTATAGCTCATCACTTGATCTATGTATGTTCTCTTGTAACTTTTCAATACAAGGATACATGTGTAAGTATGTGATCAAGGTGAACTTGATGAGGGAAAGACAACATCTATTTAATAATAATTTGCACGTAGACTTGGATAATCTTGCTACTACAGTTGATTCTATAGAATAAGGGTGCACCATCAATGTCTCAAATCATTTGGTATTTGACAAACATGATTTTTTTTATTCTATTGGTATATCATTCTTTATAAAACATACATTTTAAATGTGTTACAATATCAATGTAGGAAATTACTGAGTTACATGAGAGTGAAGATAATGAAAATTGTCAGCACTTGGAGGACCATTTTGTGCATATACAGGTGAAATTATAATTACATTTTCATCATTCCAATTATTGTTTGTTTGATTTTAAATTTCCCAAATATGTTTTTTTTGTAGACCATTGACAAAAGTGATGAAAATGTAGCGAGAGAAATAAAGTTGCAGTTAACAAATGAGTTTCATGAAATTTGGCATGACACATCTGATAATTTGGCAACACTTTCTTTCATTCAAAATATTATAAAGGACTTGTCAAACAAGGTCAAAAGTAGACATGTTTCATCCCAGCTTGGATTAGACCATCCAAGTGTGGATCCATTTTGCCCTATAGAAGATGGAGTTGGTCATACTCTTCATCGGAAAAGAGACTTAATTGAGTGCATGAATTTGAGGAGAAGAACAAGTATCACCAACAAAACACCTATATTTACACAAATGCCGCGAAATATTAAGCGTCAAAATTGGTTTGATGATCTTGATAGAGAAAATGAGTGAGATAAGGATCACACTCAGTACAATGAACATACTTTAGAAATGATTGATAGCATAGAGTTTTGGAGTGCACAAGATACTAGTGCAAGTACATAGGATTTTATTGGAAACACTTAGGACAACATCATCATACTTGTTAGTTGTTTACTATAAGAATTTTAAAGATGTAATGCTATAATATTATTTTGGACATGTTATAAACATAATTAAAGGTTGGTCAATATTCAATTTTGAAAGGATTTACAAATATTGTTGTAATAATATTGATGGGTATGGAAATATTTCCTTATTTTGTGTGACAAATGTAATCTTTACACTTTCTTAATTAAATTAAGTGATTACATATTCACGTGTTTCATTAATACATGTGTCTAAGATTTGATGATAATTTGTTCACTATGTGCAATCCCTTGTCATGTACTAGTTAACATTCATGATTTTCAAAATAAGAGTGTTAAAAGTAAAGTTCATTGCATGCATATATAAGTCTTGAAAGTAGATATAAAATTCTATTGCTGATATCTATATATTTGTTGTGAAGAATAATACATGATGATTAGAATTTACATTACAATGTTTTACGGAAATTCATTTCAATAGAATCTCTATTACGCTTGAGTTGGCCTAGTGGTGGAGGACTTGTGCTCTTGAAAGGGAGGTCACAAGTTCAAATCCCAATGGGGGTAGGGTATGTACGCCTCGTTTGTAGCATAATGGATGCCTCTTGCAAGGAGTACGGGGTAGTCCCATATTACTATCACCATATGTAGACCCAAAAACATATGGCTGGTATAGTGGACTATAAAAGGCCCTTTCCTTTTCTACTTTTCACAATTATCAAAGTTTATAAGTTGGCATGCTTGCCTCTACACTGCTCAGATGCATTTTCCTTAAAGTTTATAATGCCTTTTTAGCAAATCTATTTTGTAAATATCCTACAATCAAGACATTCCATGAGAACAAACTTTTTAATAAATTAATTTTATGCATATGAGAAGCATTATGTTGCTTGGACAATTATTCCATATTTTACTTGTGTCTACCAAACCATTTCCAACTATAATTAAAAAAAAAATCCTCTTTTCATTATGCTTTGATGGATGTCCATTCCTATTACAAAGCTCCCAATTTGGCACAGACAAGGAGGATGTTGACAATTGTTGTGAAATTTGGCTTTACACTTGCTATACTTCCACATTTTGCCTACATGTTTATTTGAGCAATTCAATTGCCATATTTAACAAAATTCATCCATCCTTCATCTACGGATGCCAAAAAATCCACCTTCCACAATTCTTTGATTGATGTCCATGCCCTGTCCCAAAGCTCCCATTTTAGCACAAGTAGGAGGATACTGGAAAAGGCTGTGAAATATAGATTTACACTTGGAAAAGGTTGTGATATTTGGTTTTACTCCTGGAAATTGTAGTTACTTGAAAAATTCAACAATATTTTCAATAAATCAATTTTGTTCATATCCTGTAATCATCGAATTCCATGAGATGATATCTCTTGAGGCATTCTATCAAACAGTTCTTATACTCCAACATTTTTCCTACATGTTTATTTCAGAAATTCGATTTCCATATTTAACAAAATTCAGTGATCCTTCATCTATGGATGCCAAAAAATCCCCCTTCCACAATTCTTTGATTGATGTCCATACCCTGTCCCAAAGCTCCCATTTTAGCACAGGTAGGAGGATACTAGAGCAAAGGCTGTGAAATGTTGATTTACACTTGGAAAAGGTTGTGATTTGTGGTTTTACTCCTTTTATTTGTAGTTACTTGAAAAATTCAACAGCCTTTTCAATAAATTAGTTTTGTTCATATCCTGCAATCATGAAATTATATGAGATGATATCTCTTGAGGCATTATGTCAAATAGTTCTTATTCTTCCACATTTTGCCTACATGTTTATTTGAGCAATTCGATTTCCATATTTAACAAAATTCACCCTTCCTTCATCTATGGATGCCATAAAAACCCCCTTCCACAATTCTTTGATTGATGGACATACCTTGTCCCAAAGCTCCTAGTTTAACACATGTAGGAGGATACTGGAAAAGGCTGTGAAATATATATTTACACTTGGAAAAGGTTGTGATATGTGGTTTTACTCTTGGAAACTACAGATACTTAAAAAATTCAACATCCTTTTAAATAAATCAGTTTTGTTCATATCCTGTAATCATGGAATTCCATGAGATGATATCTCTTGTGGCATTATGTCAAATAATTCTTATTCTTCCATATTTTGGGTATATGTCTACCAGAGCATTTCCAACTAATATCTAACAAAAATTCTCTTTTCAATATGTTTTAATGGATGTTCATGCCTTGTTCCAAAGCTCCCAATTTTGCACAGGAGGAAGTATGCTGACAAAGGTTGTGGAATTCAAATTTACACTTGCTATTCTTCACATGCACACATATTTACGAGCAGTTCAGCCACAATATTTGACAATATTCTTCCATAAAAGAATGAAAAAAATCCCATTCCACTGTTGTTCTTTGATGGTCAAAAGCTCCCATTTTGGCATAGGTAGGGGGATACTAGCAGAGGCTATGGAATGTGGTTTTACAGCTGGGTAAAAGTACAAACCTGTGTCCCACTTTTATAAAGGAAAAGGACGACAACATTCAAATTTGTAAACTTTAACGACATAGAAGTGGCATTTGTGTTTAGAATTTGAAGATGATGTAAACTAA
>MU226122.1:619000-643293 GCA_018584345.1 Thuja plicata
CTGAACTATGAACATCATCAAAAGTATGGATTCTCCTTGATTGAATACACTTTCAATAAAGAAAGAAAGTCTCTCTAGTGCTCTAACTAATCCTAAGGAAGACTCCAGCATATTAGAACTCAGTAAAGCACCAATGGTTATCAAAGATTTGCACTCAATTGGACTCAGTAAACCACCTATTGGACCTAGAAGTGATTAGAGGTAGGAGATTTAAGAAACCCTTCGATTAAGGGTTTAAAAGTGCTAAATTTGGGGATTTTGGGGTTCTCAGTGGACTGAGCCCTATTCCTTTGAGGTTTGTTCATTTTTAGACATTATTAAAGATTGATGAAGGTTTGGAGTCTTTTGAGTGCAAGGAGTCTACGGTTGCTTTGTTATTTGTGGTCTTTTTAAGCACTTCTGAAGCCATAGTGTGTATACAGTCACACCTGGTCTAAAAGAGTCCATAGAAAGCCGACTGCCCTAGTTTTATGTCAAAAATGGTCTATAGATGACTATCACATGATTTCTTTCAGATTTCTCCACCAAATGATCTTAGACCGGTCGTAATTGAAAGTTATGACTCCAGGTAGACTTCCTATGGAGTTAGATTTGACATTCCAATCCACACAAAGTCGACTTAAAACAAATACCAGTAACAAAAATGTTAAAAACGTGCCAGAAAATACCAAATACATGATGCCCTAGCACAATGCTCACGGGCCCTAAGTAGGTAACCAATAAAATAATGCCAAACAAATGCAGAGTAAGGAAATCCTTACAGGCGGTCCTCCTTTTACACCAAATCATAGTGGCAACCCTCAGCGCAGGCAGGTGATCCTCCTTTTACACCAAATCACAGTGGAAACCCTTACAGGCAGGCAGTCCTCCTTTTACTCTCACCAAATAACACTTCAAACAATCGCATGCTCCAGCTCCTTCACGCTCCCAACTTAAAACCAAACAACAAAATGAGATGCGAAATCTTTTTTCTTTTTAAAGTTATGCCCGTGTTGGTTGAAATTCTAACCTAAATGTTATTGGTCAAAAATTTGACTAACACGGGCATGGATTTAAAAAAAAGGAAGTTTTCCTTCTATAATCCGACCAACCTAAATCTTTTTAATTGATGGTCAAAAATTTTGGTAGAAAAATGAGGTCAAATGTTGTAGTGTGCCTTGTCAACTCTTCCTCATTTTGCATACCGGTCTACGAAAAAATTACAACTATGATATCTAATAAAAAACCTATTTTCATTACGCTTTCAGGGATGTCCATGCCCTTTTCCAAAGCTCTCATTTTGGTCTAGACAAGAAGGATGTTCACGTTGTAGAATTTGTCTTTACTCCACAATTGCATTTTCTAAAAGTTTTTGAAGTCTATTCAACAAATCCATTTTGTGAATAAACTGCAATCATTGCAAACCATGAGACCACATTTCTGAAAGGTGTTTTTGCATACTTGTTGACTTGCAACAATATAAGGCTGTATATTTGACTTAAATTTTTTATACTTTCAACATTGACTGGAGCAGTGTGAAACCTTCACATAATTCAAATATCAGATATATTCAATTGACTTAGAAATATAGGAATCCCAAATAAAAATAAAGAGAATTTAGTCTTGTTGTCATTTATATAAAAATAAAAACTTCTAAAGCCTGTTTGTTGTCATAGAAGTCATTTTCAAAAACATTTTCATAATTGAAATTTCTTATTTAAATGTATTCATTTTCACTATATCATATATATCTCTAGCACCAAGCAACTTGCCAACATGCAACAACAACACCTAAGAAAATTTCTTTAATCTTTATGCTTTGATGGATGTCAATGCCCTGTTCCAAACTCCCATTTTAACACAGGTAGGAAGGATGCTGACAAAGGTTGTGAAATTTGGTTTTACACATGCCAATACCATTTGTTTGAATCTTTTCTCATTTTACAGGCAGGGAAATGAGGACAGTCATTTCCAATAAGTGAAAAGTATCACTGTAGTTTGGTACATAAACAATGTCTCATAAACAAAAATTCATTTCAGTTTTTTTAAAAGTTTAATATGTTGGTTTTGAGGGTGGTTTTGATTGTCACATAATTGAATTAATGTTTCGATAGTTTTTATTTAATTTGTATTGCAACAAAACCCTACACACTAATGATATTTTGAAACCAAAAGAGTCTTTCGGGCAAGAACCAAACCAGGAGAAGCTTGAAAGCTCAATGATAGTGTCTCAAGGGTATAAGAAAGGCATATAATATATTAACATATGCTTCAGAACTTTGCTTCACCTATTTTTGAAAAAAAGCAAAAATTTTAAAAAAAATTCATACAAAGTAAAAAAATTTCTAATATAAATTCTTTTGTTGAAACTTTAAAATCAATGTAAGAATGCTCAATTCCCACAACTTCAAAATTACAACCTAATAATAGGTACTTTACTATAAAAATGGAATTGATATACTTGTATGTTCCAACTTCTAACATTCATAAAATCTGGCACTTTCCTTAGCCAAACCCAGAAAAGAAATCCATGGCCTCTTAATCTCAACTCTTCCAAAAATATTCATGCAACAGGTAGTGATGGAACTGCATTCGTGGCCTTATACATGGTGTCCAAAGTATGACTGTTCATGGAGGCATTATTGAAAAGAGTCTTTTTGTTTCGTCAGGATGTCCAGAAGCAGATAAAACAACGTTCAACATGGGATTGATCTCAGAGTGCGACATTTTTTTCAAAACGGTGTAAACAATAAGTAAAGAAGGAACAGAATGGTACTTCCTACGGGAATGACAAAATAAAAAAATGAATCTTTTGTAACATCAAACGACAAACCAAACGAGAGAAAACCAAGAGGGTTAAGAGGGATCCACAACAAAGGTTGAGTTAAGAGGCACACTCTAAGTAGTCAACGCTTAGAGTGTACTGGATAAGGCTAGCCTGGGATGGACACTTGTATAGATTTAATTTTCATTACTCTAAGGGTCCGTTTGGTGCATGAAATTAATTTATCCAGAATAGGCCTATTCTAGAATAAGGACCTATTCTCAGATTAATTAATCTTCAAAACGAAAGCTAGAATAAGCTATTCTGCATTTGTATCCCATAATGTGGAATTGGAATAAGGATTATTTTTCATTTTCTTAATTAATTTGAATATTTTTGAACTTATTAAAAAATTATAATTATAAAAAACTTTTTTTTTACGAATTTTAATTTTTGAACTTATCATTTTTGTTGTTGATTTTTAAATTAAAATATATATGTATTTTTAACGTATATATTTTTAAATTAAACTATGTATTATTAACTTTAAAAAAATAAGATTATAAAAAAAAAAATTCTTACAAATTTTTTTTTGATCGGTTCAAATTTTAATTTTTGAATTATTAACTTTAAAAAAAAAGAAGATTAAAAAAAAAATTTAATAAAAAATAATTTAATAAAATAATAATAATAATAATAATTTTCTTACAAAACCTAAAGAACCGTTCATGCACGGATCCGACGACTTATACATTTTGTTGTAATTTCGAATCCATAAAAAACTTATTCTGGAATAAGAAATGAATTCAAATTTTTATTTGGAGTTAATTAATCCAAGCATTGGTTCAAAAATAGGGATTAATTTCTAATTCGAGAATTCAAAAAATGGCCACAAACAGCGAATTACTTTATTCTTATATTAAATAATGACTATTCCAGATTAATAAATTTCGTTACTAGTGACTTCCCATATAATTCCTCAACATCAACGAAAGGATGTGATATTAGTAATGGCGACAATCTTGTCCCACAAGAACCTTTCAACCGTAGAGATATTTCCCAAAACCTTTCGACTTGGATGGGAAAATTCTGAGTAAGTTATGAAGGACCCGCCACTATTATGAATTGTATATCGAATCGAATTTCAATCTTTGGGAGGAAGGCGATGGAACACTTTGTACGCCCGTTTCTCAGACTTATATTCTCATCTTTCACCAAATCTTTTCCTTTCTCAAATCTTTGACTAGTTTATACCGTTTATCTCTCACATAGAGTTGTTTGTTAAATAGGCATGTCTAAGTCTTGCCTAACAATTGCTATGTTTTCTATGCTGTGTGCAATGAGTAGCAGGTCTATCTCCTTTTTTATGGTCCATTCGCAAGGCCCAAGCTTCAGCTTTCCCGAACTCACCTGATTTAATAGATGCCACAATATCTGGGCATGAAATCCATCTTTCAAACAGTTCGAGTGCTCACTCCAAATTGACCAAGAAAACTGCAGGTAGAGTTGTTTACAACCAGACCATTGGGTTGTCTTCTCTTCTCTCTAGCTAGTTTTACAATGCACATGCAGTTTGTTATCGAATATTATAACCTGAGCAGTGGTGATAAAGGAGGCCATAGAATCGCTTTCTTCATGACATCAAAAGAAATTGTGACTCAGCATACATGGTACTCCCATGCTGGTCTTCCAGAAAATGGATCTGAATTCTCAGCCGACACCTTAGCTGCTGAATTCAGTAGCATTACTTCCAAAATCCACACAAGAGCCCGCCCAATTGATTACAATGAAACATCTTGAATGAAACGTTAAATGCTTGCACATTGAGGAGAGCATGTTTAGATTATAATGGAATAAAAAGTACCAAGAAATATTCCTCTCCAATGCTTCGAAAAGCTCTATGTCCCAAACAGATCGTGTTCTTGTTCGTTTTTTTGATTGCTCAAAATATATTCTTGATAATCTTGTAGTAGGGCTATCTGCTTCTGCTTAGAACTCCTTTGAGACTCACAATCATTTTATGGAGCTTCAATACCAAGACAAAACCCAGGAAATCTCCCACAAAAATAATAATTTTGAAGACTGTAGTGAGGTTTTTCTGTTTTATATCAGTAATAGTCATTTGCATCTTGTTTTCCATTGTAAAAAAGAAGAGGAGATTGGGAAGTAGTAGTGAAAAAACATGCGAAGGCAGTGAAATTGAGATTGGAATGCTTGTAGATTAGGGTCGTATAGATATAAGTTGGAGGATCTCAGGGTTAGGACCAATAATTTTTGTGAAGTTGTAAAACTTGGATGGGGAGGATTTGGAGGTGTGCACAAAGCTGTTTTAGAAGAAGCAAATAAGTGCTAGCTGTCAAGCGAATCTCAGAAAGGTCGAGACAGGGAATGAAAAGAGTTCATCTCAGAAGTAAGTATAGTCAGTCGAGTAAGACATCGAAACCTCGTTTAGCTCTTGGGAACCTCAGCTCTTGGGATGGTCTCACGAGGAAAGTAAATTGTGTTGTAGTTAATCTCCAACTGCCTCATTTAGTTCACTCTATACCTTTCTCCATTTCCTATTGCTTTCTATCTACTCAAGCTCTCTTGGAGCTTATGTGCCTCCTCATTGATTTCATATTGGACAAATTTTGAATGCAAAAGCTACTTGTAGATTCATCATTAAATTCATATACATTTAATTCTTTAGGTTTCGCTGTTATCGCTAGTCATTAACTTGGTTTGATCAATCTCTTCATGTTCTAAAGGACAAATTTGTCTTACATATGTGCATGGATGGCATGATTTTATAATTTGATGAATTATGAGAAATCTTATATTATTATTTCATTTGATGATAGCTCATTGATAGTATAAATTGTGGATCTCTTATTTATAGTATCATTATTTGGTGATCAAATCTAATCTTCCTTATACAAGTCTAAGTTTCTTGGTGGTTAATTTTCTTAAGAATTCCTTTCATGCCATTTGTTTACAAATCCTTGTTACCCATCTTTAGAATTTTGTTGAGATTTGGTGGTAGATTGATCATTAGCATTAGTTAGTTTTCATATTGCAGATTTGTTACTTGTATGTTTTATGTTTCAATATTCTATGAATCTTATCATAAAAAGAAGTGAAGTACAATGTTTCAATCATATGCTCAATGAACCAGCAAAGGAAAACCTTGTGAAGTTTCACATTATCTTCATTGAACTATTCAACGTGGTTGTGACCTAGCCATCTGAAAGCTTGGGAGTAATTAAATTCCACTCTTTCAAGAGAGGGGTTTGATCTTCATATCCCTACCATTGTGTCATTGACAACATCAAAGTCAACAAGAATTAGGATCAATAATTTTGCACACCATTATGTACTCAAATATTGACTCTTTTCTTGAAAGTGATGATATTAATTATACTTTCCAATATTAGGCCTTGGTGGCTTAGGGGATTATATATTCTTAAGTTCAGTGATGTTTGGACTTTGAGATTTAGATGGGGTATGAATATTGCAAGATTTTGAACCCAAATTTATTTTGTAATTAGACGTGTTTGATTGTTCCTTGGATATTGTAATTTCTTGGATTTGAGATTGTAAAAAGTTATGTTCCAATTGGATTCCAAATTTTATGGAATTTGGGACCACAAGCTACAAAACAAATTCTTTAGATGTACATTTTTTTTTCTTCAAGGTCCTTGGATTTTTAAGACTAGTAGATTTCAAAACCTAAATAAACTTTTTATTTTTAATTTTTTGGTAAATTTAAATTTTATATTTTATGATTTACAACTGGTAGGCCTAGGAGTATGAAATTGTGAATCTAGGTATCCTTTTTCACCTTTGGCCTCTACAATACTTATGATTTAAATATTTCGAATGTAATGAATTTATGCATTTAAAGGGGTTCATTGGGATATAGTAACACATCCAAGTCTATTTTAAAGTCCATGATATGATTTGTTAGCAAAACACTATCGTAGAGTCCCAAAAACTTGGAGATAGCTTCATCATTATAGAATATTATTAATAGTTTGTGACCTTATTGTTCTAAGGTGATGAATTGAGGAGGTTGATAGTTAAGGTTGGTGATAGGGATGAAAAAGATTATGAAAGGAATAGTGATGATAATCTATAGTTAAGGAATTAATTGGTGATGTTTATGGTGGAGCAAAATGAAAGCTTGGTTACATGGTTGACAATATGATTAGTAGAAACAAGTAAACTAGAGGAATAATCAGAGAAAATCATCTTGATATTGGGAGAAGTTACAATAGTACTCATAGGAGTGTCCCTAATCAATTTTTTGCTAGATTATGGTCCATAATATAAAATTAATGTAGGAGCATCTTAGGATCTCGGCAATCTTGCATCAACAAAATAAAATGTTTGTTTTCCTATTTTCTCGTTGATCAGCCTGGTGTTTTGGTCGGTGGTCAATTTGTGCTTGTTCTTTTGTGTTGTGGTCGTGCTAGCGTGTTCTTAGTATAGTCTTGGATCTTATCCTATGATCACACATCAATTGGTTTCATCACGTGTAAGTTATTAAAGATTCTTCGTGTATTTGTCATGTTCTTTAGTTTCTCGGTTGGTCTTTGTGTTTTCCAATTGTTTCGCGATCTTCCAGTTGGTTTTTTCATATGCGATCATGCCAACTAATTATTATGTTTTAGGCTGACATTATTGTGTGATTGCATCTCTTAATTATTTCATTGGAGGTTTTTCCTAACTGATTTGGGTATTGACCTATTTGTTCTAAAACATTTTCTCAATTATTGGGGATTGTAAACTTTTCTAGGATGACCTGTTGTTATGATAGATTTATAAGCTTATGGACTTGTTCCTAAGGAGAAAGATGGTCTCAAAAGATTATTTTTCTTAGGTTGGGTAGGATTGTAAGGTTTTTGAGTGTAATCGGGCCTATGTGCTTGGCATGGAAGACTTTCATGTGAAACAACAAGGTGCAGCTATGTTGTAATTGATTTTTGAGGATAATAAAAGGTTGAATCTCTTATTTTACTTATTTATCTTATTTCTTCTATTGTGTTATGTTGGATGCAAGGGTTGTGTTAGAGATTTTTCTTGCAGAATCAAAATAGACCAGTAATTGACCAAGCCTATAACTCCCAACTTCTGACTCTAACAAGACAAAGTCTAATTGATGAGGATTTGATCCTCCCTCTACTTCAAGCTCCACAGACTTAGGTGGGTGTACCTCTTATATATTACTTCTTCTTAGCAACTTTATCAGTGGATTAAGGGCTACAATGATTTACTAATGTCTTTTGCTGCAACTAATGCATAGCTTCAAAAGCCAGTCCATGATTTTAACAAAAGTAAATAACACTACAGAAAAATGGCCAAAGTGATAAGGATATTCATCCTTCTTCTCTTCGATTTTAAAACTTAGGCAGACTAAGCTACAGGATTTAGTTCTTTAATGAATCAATAATAAATTTTGTATTATTCAATACAACTCCTAAACATTCATGCTCTTAAACAAGAAATGAAAGATATTCAGATTTTAAAAGATTGATGATGAAAACTACTAGATCAGCAAAGACCGGTGCCTTATCTATTGGGTAACAGAGTCAATTAAACATACATCAACAAAATACCCTCTAACTCCAAAATACAAAAACCAAGTGAAGTGCCTTACAAATCACTCTTTCACTCCAACACATGGACATCAAATTCATGTGAAAACCCTGAACTCTCAGAATTTGTCCCTAAGATTTACTCCCTCCTTGAAAGAAACTTAGAAATACAACTCACAGTTACCTTATAACTAGTGCATTAAAATGCCTTACAGATTAAAAGACAAGACATAAAGACATCAACAAATATTGAACATAGATTCCATTGTTTTCATTAGATTGCTATCTACTTCAACATATTTACAAAATAAAGAGCTTAGAGAGAGAAGACCTAGAAATCAGGAAACTGCCCAGGAGTAATAATTTCAACATCCTTGTACAATAGAGAAGAATAGGATATATAGAAGAGGAAAGGAAGAATTAACCCTAACCAATGGTTGTCTGTTTGCAAGAAAATATCTGCAAATGTCTCCTCCTTCAAAGAAAATTGATCTCCTCCTACCTTGAATTCTCCACTGACATGATCTTTCTTCAAAAGATCTCAAAAAATAATCTGATCTTACTTGTTTGTTCCAAAATTTAATTTAATTTTCCTCTGAAAATATCTTCCAAATCTAATTCCATTTGCCTCTGAAAAATATGATCTTACTTGCCATCGAGAAATATGATTCCATTCTCTGAAAATATCTTCCAAATATGATTATTCTCTGAGAAATATATGATTTCATTCTCTGAGAAATCCCTCCGTGAATGCATATCTTTTAAAAATAAAATATTTCTCCTGACTATGAAAAAAACTATGCCTTAATGCTTGCACATTATTTTATATTTTTCATTTTATCTTATTTGTATGCAAATCTTCTTTATTTTCCCTTTAACACTCTTGCATAGACTATAGTCATTTAAGTTCATTTATCTTTTAAATCCTGCACATTCCATTTGCCTTTGAAATTCTCCTCTATGCATTCTTGCCCCATAACTCACCTGATTTGGACACTTGGCATGCTCTGATTCGCTGCTCTTAACTGGCTTTGAAAACTCTGCCTCTAACCCTAGTCTTCTTGGAGATTTGGAGACAAGCCAGTCTCTAGATCTTTGAAAGATTTCCTTTCACCATGGTTTTCTCAGAGACTTGGAGATAAGACTTGGTCTCTAAGTTTCAGATAAACTCTAACTCGACCATGCTCTGACCACACCTTGACCATGGGTTCACCTTGCTAGTGTATCTTGAGATCTCTGAAACCTTTTCTTAACCCTGGATTTTCTTGGAGATTTCGCGTGAGCCCTTGATCTGGATCTGAATCAAACAGCTGGGGCTTAATCTCTGAATGTCAGGCACTTAACCATTTGCGTCTAGAGACCTGGTTTGGCGGCTTACTAATCTCTGGGCGTAATCTCACAATCTTTGGCGGTTAACTACTAACATCTCGTGACTTGGCGCATGGTTAGTCTGACTGTCATTCACTGAATCTTTGATGCTATCTAACTTAACCACTAGCATCTAGCAACCTTGCATACAACTAGCCTGACAGTTATCTCTGAATCTTTGAAGGTTATCCTCGACTACGGTTACTTCTTGAGACTTCACGTGCTGCCGCCACGTGTCTCTCACATCACCAACCTTCTAGTACCATCTGCACACCACTTGTCCGCTATTTCATCACCAAAATTTCATATCAGTCATCTATGCATGCTTCCCAATGCACCATCTACACACATGTGGAGAGCCTCCTGGTCATCTTCACATTATAGTATGTTTGGCCTTTTTTTTTTAAACATTTCCAAGTTCTTTTCTGGGACCAATGTGGGACTAATCCCTTTCAAGTTTTAAATCTCTTATGCAATCTGCGCTCAAAATAATGGGGTCCACAACCTCCTACATTCATCTAGCCAAGGAGCCCACGAATGGGCCTCTTGGCTCTTTATTCATTTTACTAATCAAGAGCTAGAGTATAAAACACTATAAAAGACCCACAACCTTGTGCATGTGGGATAATGCTTTTACAAATTTACTAACAAAATGAGTGCCTTCTAAGCCTGCACGGCCTCCATCAGATCAACACAATACCTCCTACCTTGTATTGCGCAGGCACTTAAATTTATTGTCTTCTCTGCATTGTTTTAGCCCAACACTTCTACATATCTTCAAACACAGCAAGGTCAATTTTCATGTTTAGTACTATGCATTGTTTCCTCCATGCAATGTATGTGCAATACCCTTGTCAAAGCACGGGCTCTTCTACAAAAAATTTCGTGGTTTACCCCTATGCACTGGGTAATCTCTTTGTTGTATTGTCACTCACCATGTTCTAGCATTTACCTAAGATATTGTGCAAGCTCCTACAGACATTGCATAACCCATCGCATCTGTTTTAAGTTTTAAAACATTTAACCTCCTTGTGTGGGCTCCATTCCTCCTTAGACCCCTGCGTAGCATTGGAGTTTCCTTTTAATGTTTTCTACATAACAATGTGCTGGCCTCCATACCATGTCTTGTGTAGGCATTTCCATATTTAGCACAGGCCATTTGTCTGGAAATTTTCTATTCATGTCCCATGCATGGGCTCTTGAAATTGTATTTTCACACGCCCCTTCAAATTCAGCGTAGACCCTAGGGAAATGACACTTGTTGTTTTAAATGTTAAAATCCTCCTTCAATGTTTCATGGATTCATGGGCTTTCAGCGCAACATCCTCTTTGTTTCCCTTTTGCAATGTTTGGTTTTTAATGCTCCCTCATGCTCTGCGCTGGCCTTTCTGTCTGGTATTTACACCAGAAATTACATTTGAAAGGTTTTAATGTTTTAAAACTTTAATTTTATGCACGAGCCTCCTTGCACTTCCTCATGCACATGGTATCTGAGTAATACGCCTTCCAATAGCATTTGAATTGGTTTTAAATGACTCCTCCAAACTAGAATGCACAAACTTTAATACATTTTTTGTTTGCATTTTGCATTTCTATTTTTTTAATGCTTAAGACTTCCTCCAACATCAGCGTGGACTCTTAGTTAAATTTCAACTGCCAACTACATTTCGTTTGGTTTCAAACTCCTCCATATGCTACACAGGGTCTTTCTCTGACTTTGGAAGACTTTCAATTTGTTTATAATCATATCTATGACTCCTCAATATGCTGAAAACTTGAAAACTTCCAAGCCCTTAATAAAATCATTGTGCACAAATAATTTGCCAATTTGTAATACACTTGTCTGTCTAAAATACTCCTTATGCAAGGTATCCTTCTTAGATTCAAACTCCGTCTATTTGTTTTCCAACTTAGTGCAGGCAGGGAGGATAAAACAACAATGTGGAGGAAGAGCTTGATAGTTGCCAATGCATTGGTTTTTCTCTGGAATCTAGAACATCACTTAACAAATCCCATGTCTACAGATCCACTGCTAATCTTTGCACTGATAGATATCCATTCTTGTCTTACAACTTCAACTCCTCCCTAAAAATGATCTGGGTGACTTCTTCATGCAATTTGGACTTGAAATTTGGATAACAAGAAATACTGAAAATTGACCACACACCCTTTTGCTAATGTATCCAAAATGAATAAACTTCCCTCAATTCTACCTTTGAAAACTAGCCTAAACACATTAATGGAGCATAGCGCTGAGCAAGAACATAAATTTTCATGCCTATAATACCCTACTAAATGTCTTTTCTTGACACTTCTTGTGGCGATAGATTGTAATCATAAAATTCGGCAACTTATTAATTTCTGTAACCGGAAGTATTCAAACACATGCAACCCTTTCCCAAAATGTAACTTGGAAAGATACTGGATCAACTCTTGAGGATCCATCACTTGGCATAGTGATTCTTTAGAACATACTGAGTATGCACACAAAAGGGCTTCGCTGGATCTTATTCCACATGCAAGACAAAACTGATCAAACTTGGCAATTCCAAAAAATTGTGCAAGTGCAAATGTCAAAACAACAGAAATTGCAAATGGATTAGCCTTTGCAAAAATAGAGAATTATGCCTTGAGGCCTAACCACTGATCTAGGGAAAACATTCAGTTACAAGGAGTATAGGAAAAAAATTCACAACTCAAAACCATCATCTGATAAAAGTTTCAATCCTTTGAAGATGACTATTCTGTAAAAGCAATTCTGATTAACACTGCCAATCTGCATAATCTGTCTTTGACTTTGAAATCACAAACTCATCAAATAAGACACTCATAGTCTGGAACCTTGAACATAAATTCACCTTCACACAGGGAATATGAATCTTCAATTAAATTCCTCCAATGATCAACTGATCAATTATTATTGCATCTCAAAATCAGTCACTTAAAACTTTCTGAGCTTTAAACAGTAAAATGCAGAAACTGGATTTGGAATCAGCTAGGCAAAGTGGTCAAATGGATTGACCAAAGTCTGCAAATCTTCAAAGAAGTTCACTTCCAGGTTTACAATGCAGGGCTGGAACTTTCAATTCTTCAAGATATTAAACTGAATGAAACTTGTGGGAGCTCAAAGTAGGCTATTCGACATTCTGGGCAAAACAAAGAAACAAGACAATTATGGAAAACCAAATTTGGGGGATCCAAAAACCTATCAAATGGACTTTAAATAAGTTGGGTTTTGAAACATAGGCTCTTTGATATACATTTTAAATATTCCCAAAGTGGCAGCCCATGAAACTCAAAAGGACGCAAGTTATTCAAATGCAAACTGTGCTTGTTACAACAAAATGACACTTAGGCGACATGCAAGAATAGATAAGTGCTCAAAACAAGACATCATGAAATAAGTCGAAACTTAAATCTGACAACCTGGGATGTATTCATATGTCAAAAGAAAAGTGATGTACACCTGACATGCATGGTAGACCTCAAAAATTCATCCAGGAAAAAAGGCACAAACAACATTTATAGGTGGGTCAAAATGCAAAAGATTAACAAGGTACTCAAAAACCCTTTTTTCATTTTTGAGTCCCAACAGTGGCTCTGACCAGGGACGCATGCCCCATGTGGGCATGTAGAGAATTTAGAATCATTGGTAGAAGAAGACCACCCCGAAACTCAAATCAAATCTCTCTCTCTCTCTCTCTCTCTCTCTCTCCAAAAACTGGGAACCCATTATTGAAAGAAAACACACCACACAACTGAAGGGAAAGGAAAGGAACTATAAAAGCACATAAATATTTACAAAAGGCCCAAAGCCCCAAAAATGGAATCAGCTCTTACCTCTATCAAAAATATGATTCTAATTTCCATAAATCAAAGGTAAGATGAAACTATTACTTCCATTCATTTGATAAAAAATTCTGCCCTTCACTTTCAACATATCAAACAAAAGACAATCAGCAAACTCACCATCACTTGACAAAACAAAGTCACAGAATTGCTATGAATGCTGATCATTGTGTGACATCAAAACATCACACCCTTCACTATTACCGACTTTATGAAAGAATAAACATTCCAGCTCACTCTCATGGCTAGAAACTTCCATATTCTGAAAATTAGTTTGCACTAAAGAATACAGTTCTTTCACAACAACACTTTGCAAACTAAAGTAGAACATCTTGAAACAAAAATTTAACTGCATAAAATCAGGGGTAGCTTTCTGATCAAAAATCTTATCAGCATCTTCTAATTTAAAGGTATTGTTAATCAATGGCTTTCCTATTATTTAAAAATTTGAGAAAACACATTCAGACGTGTCACTCTCTTTAGCACCATAGTTTATATAGGAATCTATGACACTAAACCTGTCAAAATCTGAATTTATACCAACATATGAGTCTGCATACTCATCATACTTGACATTATCAAGTTTCTCATATCCATATGCATTATCATCTTCCAGAGTATCCAACCCAAGTATAGGAAAAGAATCAGCACCATAAGTGTCATACTTCACACTCTCATCAAAATCATCAGTATCAAAACATATATCCATTGGGTGTGCAATTTTAGAGTCATTTTTAGATGCATACCTTTGAAAATCAGCAGCTAAGAGTTCTGAGATTTCCTCACTGGTTAGAGGGCATTGAACTTCGTGTTTACCCTCATTGGCTTCTTGCTTGATGCTGGGAATTTGTTCTTTGTTGGAAAAAAGGAGTGAGACCTCTTGGACCATATCATCTTGTGCAAAGAAATCACTACAACAACTTACATCCACATCATAATAATCATCTTTCTGTCCACACAAAATTTATTTAAACTGAAACAATAAATTTGCATCTTCATGCTGAGAAAAAGAAAAATCTATAGACTCAATGGAGTCATTTTCAGTTACAAGGTCATCTTCATTATTTTGTTGTTCATAGAATTCATTTTCAGCGTTATAATCAGCAACACTAGCACAAAGAGACTCAACATCATTATCATAATATCTAGATTCAATATTACTAGATTTAGCCTCATTAGCATAACTAGATTCAACATCCTCAATTGAATTTTTCTTTATATTGTTAAATCCATTCAACAAGAATCCTTCATTTACATATTATCTATCAATTCATCATAGATCCCACAGAACCATGAGATAGCCCTCTAAACCTTTCCCTAGCATCTTCAACTAAGGATTGAAAAAAAAAATTCATCAAGACATCTTCATGATTAATGTTAAAGTCTTCAATGATATCAATAATTTTTCTTAAGTGTACCTCACAAGTAATAACATTATTTTCTGAACATTTTGGGAGTCTATCCCGAATCTCATTTGGTACTGTATTGGGACAACCAGGAATACCAATGAAAGAAAATTGCTTGTACCTTTCTGTATGAAGTGGTATCCTTTGGAATCTATCATTATCTTGGAAGGAAAAAGCCATGGCTTTTGATGTTACAACATTTTTTGACACCAGCATGGGAAAATCTAGAAGATTGCAGGAAATCATTCATCTATTGTTTAAATAAATACTAATTTTTAATTGATCCATTTCTATTCTTCTTTCTAGTATTAATTAAATAAATACCTTTATTTATCTAGTTAGTTCATTTTCCTCTTCTTTCTAATGTCGACCAACCATTTCCACTCAAATGGGTCAATTCTAAATTCATATGCATGTGACAAATGGTACTTATCTCTTCATTTGACTTTTCCACTCTTCACATCTCCAAACATGGCTAGATTCAATGCATCTTGTGGTTTGTTAGCCATCCATCCTACCACCTCTTAATCTCTACGCTTAATTTTTATTAGGACTTCTATAAAACAATAGTTTCTCCTCTAATTTTAATCCTGACATCTATTGATATTATAAACATGTATTCTCTTGCATAATTTTTTGAACACATCTTAAAACTAAGAGGGAGGGATTAGTCTTAACCAAATCTTAAAGTTTGTTTATCGTGAACACATATCAATTATACTTATCCAACTAAAAATCAATGAATGATATTGAAATGACAATACAAACACATCAACATTATATTTTTATGTGGAAAATCTAATATGTGAAGAACCATGATGATAATCATACTAATTGTATCAACAAAAAATTACAAAGATTTAGGCCATAGTGACGCAATGATAGTCGACCACGGGGCCTAGGTCACACCCAAAGCCAACCAGCTTGCAGATACAATGCGGAATTAAACAACAACACAGTGAGAGAAGAGAAATGCAAAGATATTTATCATTGATAATCAAACTCAATACATGCCAGGCTATAAGGCCTTCCAAGTTACATCTATATACATCAAAATTTATTACAAATGATCTTCTTACAATAGAGATCTCAGATCTTTAGTATCCTAACATTTGCCTCCTCACTCTAAGAATGATCGCTAAACTAAGAACATACAAAAGAATAAATACAAGAGCCCAAAAAAGTAGTTGGTGCTCAATTACAAAGGTTAGACCTAGATTTAGGTCCACATAGATCCCCATGAGAGACCCCAAATTAATTCAGCCATGAGAATTAAGTGTTGAAGTTGGCTAGATCAGGAAAACACATGTCAGGAAAGCATCACCGAAAATCAGCAAACCATCGGTAAAGTAGACACTGAAACTCGTCGGGCAAAGCATCACCGATAACAGCAACTCATCAGGAAAAGAGGTCACCAAGACCCATCGGTAAAGCCAGAACCGATAGATAGGAAAACAACAGAAAAAAACATAAGTAAACTTCTTTTTGGTTGAGCAGGATTGCCAAGGACCCAAGATGCTCCTGCATCAGACACCTGGGGTTGAAAATAAATGATTCCCTGAATCATGTATCAGGTCCAACCTAAAATAAATCCAACTTAGATTGAGAAATCCAAGATGAGTCCTCAATTGGTCTATTTTTCCACTTTACTAAATATTCCATGTATTCCTTTCCTCTTGTACTTCTTCCAACTCTCTATTTTAGGATATTCTCAACTTCCTCTATCTTCTTCTTAGGATAATCACTTGGTACAATTACTTCTTCATTAGGTTCATGATATTCATACAAGTCTAAAATGTTTAAAATAGGTGATATATCCATGTCATCAGGTAATTCAACTTCATAGGCATTTCCACTGTCAAACCTTCTCAGTATTTTACAAGGGCCAAATTTCTTCATCTTCAGTTTTCCATATGTTCCAATAGGAAATATTCCTTTCTTCAAATGAACCTTCACAACATCACCAACTTCAAATGTCTTATGTCTTCTTGATCTATCTGCATCATCTTTGTATTTCTGATTATTTTTCTCCAGCTTTTGCTTCACATCCTCATGCAATGTTTTCATAAATTCTGCAAATTCTACTGCTTCAGCACTTCATTTTTCTTCACCAATAATGTCTCTCAAATCTGATATAACTCTAGGTTGAGTACCATAAACAATTTCAAAAGGTGTCTTTATGTACTTATGTTTACTGAACTGTTGTATGCAAACTCTACTTGTGCCAACATCAAATCCCAATTGCCTGGTGTGTCACCAACTAAACATCTCAACAAGTTACCCAAACTTCTATTTACAACTTCTGTTTGTCCATCAGTTTGTGGGTGAAATGTAGAACTAAACTTCAACTCAGTATTCAACTTCTTCCAAAGTGTTCTCCAAAAATAACTTACAAACTTATTGTCTCTATCAGAGATGATACTTCTTGGTAATCCATGCAATCTGACAATCTCCTTAAAGAAAAGATATGCTATACGTACTGCATCTGACATTTTCTTACATGGTATGAAATGTGTCATCTTAGAAAATCTATCTACAACAAGAAATATGGAATCATTACCTCTTGCTGTCCTCGGAAGTCCAAGAACAAAATCCATGCTGATATCACTCCAAGGTTTCTCAGGAACAGTAATAGGTGTACACAAACCAATATTCTGACTCACTCCTTTTGCAACTTGACAAACTCCACAACGTCTCACAAATTTTTGACCATCCTTATACAACTGAGGCCAAAAATACCTCTCCTTTAGCAAACTCAATTTTTTATCAATGCCAAAGTGTCCAACCAATCCACTACCATGTTTCTCTTTTATCAAATTGACTCTCATTGATCCTCTTGGTATGCACAACTAAATTCCTTTGAACAACATATCTTCCTAAATGAAATAATCTTCATACTTACTTTATTGATTTATATTAGGTGCTCTGCATACTCTCCACTGCTCTGAGAAATCAGGATCATCTTCATACAATTTCTTCATGTCATCAAAGCCAAGAACTTCAATTCTCATTTTAGTCAACAAATATCTTCTTCTAATCAATGCATCAACAACTCTATTAGAAACTCCATGCTTATGCTTAATCACAAATGTAAAACTTTGAAAATACTCTACCCATTTCATATGTCTCTGATTCAGCTTGTTTTGACTACCCAAATACTATAAATCCTTATGATTAGTATACAACACAAATTAATTTAAAATAAAGTGATGGCTCCATTTCTTCATAGCTTGCACAATAGCATGGAATTCTTGATCATAGACAAAATATTTTCTCTTTGCATCATTCAACTTTTTTCTAAAGAAAGCAACAGGTTTACCTTCTTGAGTCAATATAGCTCCATTTGCACTTCCACTTGCATCACATTCAACTTGGAATACCTTATTGAAATCAGGTAAGGCTAGCACAGGTAATTCAACAACCTTCAACTTCAAAGCTTCAAAACTCTTATCAGCTCCATGTGTCCATTTTAATTATCTCTTGTCTCCTCTCATTGTATCAGTCATAGCATTGCAAATAGAACTGAAATTTCTGATAAACTTTCTGTAAAAACTTGCCAATCCATGAAATGATCTTACCTCAGTAACATTCTCAAGTGTGGGCCAACTCAATATAGCTTCAACCTTTTCTAGATCCATCTTCAATCCATCAGCTAAAATCACAAAACCCAAATACACAAGCTCTTCTTTCATGAAGGAACACTTCTTCAGATTTATCAACAACTTTTACTCTTTCAATCTCTGCAAAACTTGTTTTATGTGCATCAAATGTTATTCTCTAGTCTTACTGAATATCATAATATCATCTAGGTATACAATCACACATTTATTCAATAATTTCTTCAAAAATTCATTCATCAATCTCATAAATGTACTTGGTGCATTATTTAAACTAAAAGGCATAACCAACCACTCATACAAACCTTCTTTTGTTTTGAAAGTAGTCTTCCATTCATCACCTTCTCTGATTATGATATGATGATATCTGATCTTTAAATCAATTTTGATTAAATACTTTGCTCCACTCAAACAATCCATTATGTCATCCATTCTTGGTATAGGAAACCTATACTTCACTGTGATCTTATTTATTGCTCTGGAATCAGTGCACATTCTCCATTCTCCATTCTTCTTAGGTGCCAACACAACATGTACTGCACATGGACTTAAAAATTATTTGATTAAGCCTTTGTTCAATAATTCATGAACTTGTCAGTTAAGCTCTTCATTTTCCATCGATGTTAACCGATGAGGTGCCTTGTTTGGTAAACTAGCTCCAGGAATCAGATCCATACAATGATTGATATCTCTGATTGGTGGAAAACCATCAAGTACATTATTTGAAATAATTTCTTAGTATTCAGTCAACAACTTTTCCACTTCTGTAGGTGTGTCATCTTCTGTATTCTTACTTGGTTTGTTAGGAATCAAAGCATAACAAAAATCATCTCTTTTCAGATCTTTAACAAACTGTCTACCTTCCATTAGAAAAACTTTCACAGATGTACATAACTCTTCAACAGATTCTTCAACCAAAGGTAACAAAATTTTCTTAGATTACCATCAACCCAAATAGAATATCTATTCAACCTTCCTCATGTATAGCATGTCTATCATATTGCCAAGGTCTACCCAACAAAATATGACAATAATCCATTGGCATAATATCACAAAACACCTTATCATAGTATTTTCCAATTTTTAGATTCACAAAACACTATTCACTTACCATTAATGTGTGCTCATCTTTGATCCATGAGATCTTGTAGGGTCTGGGATGTTTCATCCTTTCTAGCTTCAGATTTGCAACCATTTCCTCCGATGCCATATTTTCTGAGCTTCCACTGTCAACAATGACCTTCCAAACTTTGTCTGCAACTCTACATCTGGTCTTGAACAAAATTTTCCTAATAGGATCTTGCTTATCTTTCTCACTCCATAGTATCCTTCTGATCATGAGGTTGTTTTTAGGTTCATTGGATGTCTCCTCTTGGATAAATGCATTTCTGCTACTCCTACCACCTTTCTTGCTTGCATGTGTACACTCAAAGGATTTGTGTCCTTCTTCACCACAATTGTAATAAGTTACTTGGAACCCTCTTCTCCTATAACCACCTCTGGAGTAATTCCCTCTTCCTCTGTATGAATTTCCACCTTTCCATTCAGTCTTTCCTTTGTCTTGACTAGTGTCTGTATTTGACTTGTCTGGTTTAGATCTATTATTTTCACCATTAGATCTACCTCTTCCTCTAGGGAATCTACCTCCTCTGCCTCTTTTTTTTTGTCCATACCTTCTATTCAAATTCTCTTCAGCTTTTAGGGAAAATTGATATGCCTCTTCAATGCCTTCCATTTTGATCAAACTGATCTCATCTTGTATGGAACTTCTCAAGCCATTCAGATATCTTGCAATTCTTTCCACTTCATCTTCAATATGTCCAGATCTGATGTCCAATCTGTAAAATTCTTTAGTATAGTCTTTGACTGACTTATCTTTCTTCTTCAAACCTTGCATTCTCTAAACTAGGTTAATCTAATAATCACAAGGAAGAAATTTAACTTTCAATTTGTTCACCATCTTATCCCATACCTTGATTTTGTCTTTTACTTTCTTCTTTCTATCCAATTGCAGATGTTCCCACCATAAGGATGCATGACCTTTCAGTTTTGTGCTTGCAATCTTGACCTTCTTGTCTTCTGCAACATTCTCATATTCAAAATATTTTCCATCTTAGTGATCCAGTCAATCAATTCATCAGAATCTAGCTTTCCACTATACTCAGTAGGAATAAACTGAGGTGTGGATTTCAAACTTGTTAAGGCTCTCACAAATCTTTCTTCTTCTTCATCCATCACAGGTGTGGGTGCAGGTTCACCTTGAACCTCTTCAAATTCATCATCACTAACATCTTCAAGATGTCTTCCTCTGCGTTGGACCGTCTCAACAACCTCCAATCTTGCAGCCATCTATCTAAGCATATCAGACAGACCTTGATCAACATTTCCTCTCCCATGAACCATCTTGAAACTCTCTGCAATTGTAGGTCAGATCGCAACCTACCACCCTACAAAAAATATATTTAGAGTTTACAAGAAGGAACCACGGATCTCAACTCGCTCTGATACCACCTGATGCAATGACAGTCAACCACGGGGCCTAGGGCACACCCAAAGCCAACCAGCTTGCAGATACAATGCGGAATTAAACAACAACACAGTGAGAGAAGAGAAATGCAAAGATCTTTATCATTAATAATCAAACTCAATACATGCCAGGATGTAAGGCCTTCCTGGTTATGGCCATATACATCAAAATGTATTACAAATGATCTTCTTACAACAGAGATCTCAGATCTTCAGTATCCTAACATTTACCTCCTCACTCTAAGAATTATCACTAAACTAAGAACATACAAAAGAATAAATATAAGAGCCCAACAAAGTATTCAGCGCTTAATTACAAAGGTGAGACCCAGATTTAGGTCCACATAGATCCCAATGAGAGACCCCAAATTAATTTAGCCATAGGAATTAAGTGTTGAAGTCAGCCAGATAAGGAAAACACACATTAGGAAAGCATCACCGAAAATCAGCAAACCGTCGGTAAAGTAGACACCGAAACTCGTCGGGAAAAGCATCACCGATAACAACAACTCATTGAGCAAAGATGTCACTGAGACCTGTCGGTAAAGCTAGAACTGACAGACAGGAAAACAACAGAAAAAAATATATGTAAACTTCTTTTTCGTTGAGTAGGATTGCCAAGGACCCAAGATGCTCCTGCATCACATAGAATATGGAGCTCACTTCTCCTCAAAAAGGACTTCGAGGCTATTGTGAGACCTACCTCTGACAGTCCTTGTTTCACTACTTTACTTTTTTATGCTTTCAGTGATTATGTACTTAGACATGCTTTAAAATATTGGAGACTTTTATGTATTTGAGGATCTATGGAATTATATGTTATATATTTAGTACCTGATTATGTAATCA
The DNA here is from genome assembly GCA_018584345.1 of Thuja plicata. Lineage (NCBI taxonomy): Eukaryota > Viridiplantae > Streptophyta > Pinopsida > Cupressales > Cupressaceae > Thuja > Thuja plicata. The sequence goes on from MU226122.1 coordinate 640,935, forward strand.
GGGTACACTTGAGATACATGTTTTGATTCAGTTTCAGTTTATGATGATGTCATACATGGGAATTAATGGTCTGAATGCAACTATGATGTAAATTGGTTTAGGAAACTGATGATATGCTTACTTAAATTCAAATGCAGCTATAGTTTATATCCAATATATTTTTGATTTTGTATTATCTTTTCATATCATGTTGTTTTGGACCTACTAATGTGTGTAATGAGTGTGCAGGGATAGTTGACCATGGATCTAAATCGGGGACCCAGTATTGGAACCTATGTGAAATTTTATGCATTCCAAGGTCCTGTTTATACAAAGAAACATGGACCTTGTTGTATCTATGTTTTATTCATAAATGTGGTTTGCATGTGTATATTTAAATTAGTTAATGTTTATGTGAATAAACTGTTTCATTTGTTTTATTTTAATGTGCCAAATTTGGCAAGTGTTGCAATTAATGTTAACATGACTAGTTATGTGAACCATGGTTAGGTTTAGGGTTACCTAAGGCTACCTAGGTGTAGTACCCAAGATTACCCAAGGTTAGAAGCTTCTAAATGGTCATCTTGACGTAGAAATCCGTGGGTTAACATTAGGGGTAGTTTAGGAGGGTCTTTTGGACTCCCGAAAGGTAACCAGGGTTAGTTTTAGCTATCCAACTTGGTATCCTAGGGGTTAGGGGTCATTTTCATTCATTAATGAGCCTCTAAAATCATTTATTTCTTTCCTAAAGTGTCATTTTAAGACTTGAGCGAATTTGAGGAGTTGTGTGACTTTGGTTAACCTCTCTCTTCTTCCCAAGTTGCATTTAACTGCATTCATAGAGAATAAAGTCAAGTGGGAAGAAAGGGATGGTTAGGGTAACCTCACCTTTGGGTTAGTCTTGGTCATGTTGGGGGTTTTCCTATTTAGGGAAGGTTTTAGGATGAGTTAGGTGTTCACCCAGTCTCTACTCTTAGAGACAAAATCCAAGTTTAAGGGAGTTCTTAGAGAAAGGATCTTGAAAGGATAGCTCATTACCAAATTATCAATCCACCTTAGCTTTGGAATAAGGTTGGATTATTTTAGAGTAATTTTTTTTTTTTTTCATGTATGTTCTTGAGCTTAAAACTCCATTAATGGAGTCTTATGTAATTTTTGAGTTATTTTCAAGTTGAGTTTCTGAAGTTTTATTTTGTTGTGTTTTATTTTTTGTGAATCATTTTGGATGGGATCCTTCAAGGCACACTCACCCTTGAGAGGACAGAGTAAACTTGAAGGGGTGGTGGAAATGATTCTGATTTAATGTAGAGTCTCCCATGTGTGGAGGGAAAGACATGGGGTTTCACGATACCCATGATGCCAAGTATGACTTGAGAGCTTTTGGGGGGAATAAGAAGGTATATTTCATGACTGCATCTTATGAAGATAGTCACTCAAAGTCCATGTGTGGCTTGAGGTTTCTATTTGTGTACTTGGCTTTCTCCTACTGTGAGGTCTACCACTACCCCTATTTAAGGAAGGCCTCTTGGAGACATTCCTTTTATTCTACCATGTGTTGGGAAGTTTTAAATATGAGTCTTATATATAGTTATTTTATGTGAGTTTGGGAGTTCTTGATTGTATGTGTGTTTCCCATTCCATTCTGGATCCCCAAGCTCGAGGGTGGCCTTGAAAAGGCCTATGTTGGGAGGTGATCCTCCATGGTCAACCATACCTTGATCCAGGTTCCTGTTGGGAGCATGAAGTTGCATTTTACCCTTATGTGTGAGATAGGAATAACTGGTAAATCATTATTTGTAACCTATGTTATTTATAGGTTTTGATTTGTGCAAAGGTTGCATTGAGACCTTAAGGAAGTTTGTACCCTATTTATTATTGTAATCATTTATCCATATTGGAAATTGAGATCCTAAGAATTTGTAAACAATCCTTATTTAGTTAGTTAAAGGAGATTTTGAGTATTTATATCATGTATGTCCCCTAAAATTCCTTGGGATTAAATTTTAGTTGGATAGAAGGAAACATAGTTTTACTTTATTGTAAATGATCTAAGATTCAAAAAAAAGAATTGATGGCATTAATTTACTTATAGAAAAAGATGAACGATCCTTATAGTGAAATTAAATCCCTAAAGTATATGACTATGCTCTATTGCTTAAAAGGATGAATATTTATATCTTGATCTTACAAATATGGAACTTAGGGATGTTAGGGGTTTTTCTTGTATGAATCACAATGCTTGAAATGTCTAAATGAACCTTGTACCTTCTACTTCTGATTCAGAGACAAGAAAAGCCTAATTGCTAAGGACTAGATAAGGTCCTTCTTCGTTTTTGAGCTCCACATATGCTCAGGCAGGTTTTACCTTGAAAGATTACTG